>OX465298.1:14934278-15534278 GCA_949987735.1 Leucophora obtusa | reverse complement strand
AATTTTCCCAATGCAATTTAAGATGTTTATACGCTGTTGTTTTTATTTCTATGTTAATAATAATAATAAAAAAAATTGTTAACAATTTTGTTTATAAACAAGAAATTACTTAAACAAATAACAAATTTGAACTTATTTACATTTTAAGTGTTTTTGGTGTTGGTTGCCAACTTTTTGGCGTGGTTAGAGAGGAAGTTGCATACGATTGCTATGTAAAATAATTTTTTTTGTTGGCAGTTAGAGACGTTAATGTGAAAACAAATTATAACTAATACTCTAAAAACATGTGCATAAATAATTTTTGAAAGAACGCAAAAAATTAATAGTAAATTGTAATGAAACTTGAAATTTACTACAAAATTAAATGGAATAAAAAAAAAATAAATGGTGCAAAATATTGTTCTACAATACGAAAAATATATTTAATCCTTTCAGACCCAGCTACACGATTGTGAGATGTGATGTTTTCTCTTAAAATAACAAATATTTTCAATACTAATAGGTTTATTTAGATAAAAAAAAAATTCAATTATACTTCTACCAAAATTATATTTCATAAAATATGAATTGAGATTGAGAAATTTTAAAGTTTTAATACCACTTTACTTCAAGGTTATAAAATTAATAAATTTTTGCAAGCTGCTTGGGTCTGAAAGGGTTAAAGGAAAGATATAAACAGAATTTTTATGCAAAGCTTGAAGTTTACAATTTTTATTAACATTTATAAAACCATCGACCCTGAAAACGCCCTCTTGTGTATCATGGAGCAATTCTGAGATTTTTTAAGTACCTTCAAATTTACGAAATTATTTGGACTTGGTGGCTTTATTTTGTCAACCATTGTGAATTTTTAAAATCCATTTATGAAATTAGAATCTGTGACCGTAAAATAACACCAAGACATAATTTCAGTCTGATCGGACTAAATCTTTTTATTAGGCACAGTTTTAGCCATTTGCGAATGCGAAAAAGACTTTTGGCAAAAAAATTCAAGTCCTTTGGCAAAAAAATTCAAGTCCTGATCCTGTGTGAAATGTTTTTATACAATATTTAAACCAGGGTTCGTGCACGCACATCTTGCACATGTGGATTTTGGGGTTTTTTTTTACTTTTGGCAATTTTTTTAAACTTGGCATTTTTAACAAATATTTTTGCAATTTTTTTTAAATTACACAGTACAACACGAAAAACAATTACGGTGTGATGACAATGCATTCTGGTAGAGAAAACCAAAAAAAAAAAAAAATATACCTGTGTCGGGATTTTGAAAGATCAAATTGGAATTTTATTTTTAAGGGGGGTGTTAAATTTTCCCCTTTTTCAATTGTTTATTGTGAATCGGCAGAGGAAACCATGTTAATCTCCCATTTTAGGTATAGGATGTGTTCAGCGAACTTATGTAAAACACTACGTGCAACATTTTTGTAAAACATTTTAACCCTCTAACTCTTCTATTAAAGGAGCTTTTTGGGCACCTTTTCAGAAAGGGACTAAAAAGACCCCTAAGTTGAAGAGCTAGAGGGTTAAAATGTTCCACAAAAATGTTCCTCGCAGTGTTTTACATAAGTTCGCTGAACACATCCTATACCTAAAATGGAAGATTCACATGTTTTCTTCCTAAAGTCCAGGTGTGTTTCAGATTTGAGCACCAATTCTGAATAAGTACGAGATTAACCCTTAAACACATTTTAAGTTTTGACTTATTTCTGGCATTGAAGTTGAATTTTCAACTTTGATGTCTTCAAAAGTTTATTAGAATTTCATGACAAATATTTTTGCGGAACATTTTAACCCTCTTAACTTAATGGTGTAATGGTTAGTGCGTTGGACTGTTATACGTGAGATTGCGGGTTCGAGCCCCAACCAAGGCAATATCAATTTATGAAAAATAGTAATATGTATGAGTTTTTTCTACCCCTCATACATATCGCAGCGTCCTCCTTCGGTGTTCCCATACCACTTAAAGCCACCGAAGTAAAATAATCTAACAGGGCTATGAACTAAAAAGCTTCAACAAAGTTCGCCAACTTACCATCAGATGGCGTGCAACAACTGTTCTAAAATTCAACATCTCGCGCAATTACAATGTTGCCATATTTGAAGCCCTTCATCTTTCACCACCTTTCACTTCTATTCTATCCCCTTTTCAAAGGAAGCAACACGTTAATTAATAGGAAGAATTTCCTGTGACTTTTTTTACGCCTTTTTAGAAAGCGATAAAAAAGTCAGTTTTGGCGTTTTGTTTTCAATTTTGACGATTTTTTTTTTAAACTTTAACGAGTTTTTTCAGTGTTTTCGATTGATATTATTTTTAGCGATTTTTTAAAATTTACCAATTTTTTTTTAAATCTTGGCGATTTTTTTCAATTTCTGAGTTCTTTTTAATTTTGGCATTTTTTTCATTTTGGCGACTATTTTAATTTCGTCTTTTTTCCATTTTAGAGATTTTTAAAATTTTTGAATTTTTTTGCCAACTTATGTATTTTATTCAACGCACGTGCATACGTAGTGCTTTGTAAATAGTTGCTGCGCATGCACATAATAATGTGTGAAGTGCAGCTTTTGAATGCACATCAAACTTCGCACATGTGCATGTGCGTTACGGTGTCCATAACTTTTAATCGCGTTAACTATTACCACTAAAGCGATGCGTAATTATAAGCTGATTGATAATATCAGAAATTAAAAAAAAAATTCAATAATTTATAATAACAAGAAATATAAAATTTTTGAGAAGAAATTTTAAAATTAATTTTTGTTTATTTATTATTTTCGATATTTTCATATTTTTTTTCCTAATTCTAATATTTTTTACAAAATTTTATTACAATTTTTAGTTTTTTCTAATTTATTTCAACTTTTTCCCCATTTTTCGATCGACTGTTTGACAACGCCATAATGTTCTGTCCGATGTGCGATCTGATAGCAATTGCATTCCCTAGTTTTATAGGCTTCTTGATTAGACATTTCGCGGAAAAAAGTTTTTTGTTGTTTGCAAAATCGTTCTTAATCGACAAATTTCAGAAAAAAAAATTTAGTGAATCAATTTTCGTCCACAATTGCATTTTGAAGTTTTAAACAAATAATTTTTTTTTAAATTAATCTGAAATAATTTGTTTTCCAATCAGCTTTCGATTATTGTGTATTGTGAAAAATTTTTTTATATATATTTTTTTTATTAAAAATATTTGAGATTTATTCCAAATATCATATTCGGCAGACAAATCTGTTAACCAGGTTTGAGTAGTGGCGTATCACAATGCATTTTTTTCTGCTTAACGTATTATTAATTTATTTTAAATTCTTTATTGAATTTGGTTATTTCAATCCAGGGGTATGGCATCACCAAAAAAATAAGTTATAAAAATATCGTTAACACTAAATGGCGCTTTGTTCAAAAAATTTACAATTTTCTTTTTTTTTTATTTGAATTTAAATAATAACAAACCACAAAGCAAAAAAACAAACGAATATCTCAAATTTTATTATTTGAATATATGTATTCCGCATTTATTTTTTCCTGATTTTGAGCAGTTTTTGAGTTTTGAAATATAGGCTCAGCTGATACTAAACGGATACTAAATAGTTGCTCAGGTAATACTAAATTTCAGCGCCTTCTACCGGTGAGTAGTGTAGGTTTTGGCAAGATACTCGAAGGATATTCAAAGGACCTCGAAGGATAGTTGCAAGGATAGTATTAGTAGTGTTGCCAATAGTGTGGTGTATTACTAAGTACCTAGAGTAAATCGCAACGTGTGTAGACAGAAATGAGCGGAGCTACTACTGTTGTTAGAATAAGTGGCAACCCTTGTACACTTGGCATCGACAAGTGTACAAATAAATCAAAATTTTGTAAATTTGAGATATGTTTTCACATAAAAGTAGCCAAAAAAATTATTATACCTCATTACTGTTTCTACACTGGGAATTTATATTGTTTGATTTTATGAAAATCTGCTAATTTTTGTTAAATATAGTTTACTTTTTAATTTAGTATTATATAATTTATATGAAAACTGTTTAATGTTTATTTATAATTTTTTTTTATATATATTTCTGGATTAGCAACATTTTTATCCATTTACCAAACAATTTACTTGACCACTATTATCCTCTTCATTTAATTTTGTTGGTCATAAATATAAATTTTCATTTTGTATTACACTCTCATATGTCATCAGTTTGTTATTTTTGTGATTCTGTGTTCCTGTTTATGCTCCTTTTTTCTTCTGCAACAATTTGTGAAAATTTCAACCAGACATGTAAGAAAAAAATACATTTTATCATAGAGTAAAACAATTATAGAGGGAGTGTTGCTCTCATTGAAAACAAGTGCGCTCTTAAAATGTGAACAATGTTATAGACGAAAGTTAGGTACATTTGATAGTTCAACATTTAAAAAAACCCGCTATTGAAAGTTTTTGATCCGAAAATATTAAAAAAAATGTTGTTTCGACATATTAACACTACACAAATTTTTCAAATACAATATGTTTAATGACTATTTTTCATCAGAGTAAGAAAATCCCTTTATATAATTTCTAACTCTATTAGTTCATGTAGTGCTGTATGATGTGAGTATGTAATAAATGTTGCATTTACTGTATATCACAGACAGCTAATCTAAATTTATGTATTTTGAATGATGAAAAAATAGTACTAATGCTTATAAAAGCATAGGAAATAGTGGAAATACAGGGAGGTTTGAGGTTGAGTTTGACAAATCATCTCTTAAAAGTAGCCACAACAATGTTTTGGTATATTCCAAATCGTTGTAGTCATTCATTTCTGCATAAAAATGTAGTTTACAAATGCATTTTCTGGTTATTTGAAACGTAATGAGGTTGATAAAAATGTTGCATTCTAAATCTTAGTTTTTAATCTTTTAAAACTCCAAATTCATTGAAAATTCCGCTTAGCAACATTTTGAATCAATACAATGTTGCAAATGAATACTTGTTGCTGGAAATGATTCCGATTTTTATGCAACATGTAACCGACAACAATGTTGTTAAAAACTATAGAGGCTTCATAGCTTCATAAATTTATCAATACACCCTCGTACATTTAAAAGCAATTTTTCCATAGTTCCGAGTGTGTATATGATTCATTTAATGATTATATATATTTTTTGAGGATTTCTCTATGTGTATTTGTTCCCATTTTATCTATAGTGCCTTTACTTTCTTCTTTTTGGTTTTTGGACTATTTGCCGTTGTCAGAGTGTGTTATAAATCGTAATGAAATGGTCGTAATTTATAATTTAACATGGTCATATATAGCACATCATTTCTACTTTTAACATTTTAGGTTTTTTTTTTTTTCATTTGAAAAAAGTCAAACATACGATAAAAGGAGTAGACTAAATTGAGTTTTTTTTTCTGTTGCTAAAAGGGAAATTCGTTGCAGTGCAACTGAAGATTATAAAATAATTTGTTTCATGTATCACAAACAAATGTATTGGTAACTGATGACTTGAAAAATTAAGTTTTCTATCGAAATAGTTTAATTTCTGATATTGCAAAAACATGGTGCTACAGTGAAAATTTACTTGAAAACCGAACTGTAGCTTGTTGAGTATTTAGATCCGTTAACAATCTTCAAAAATATTAATATTGGAAAATGTTGAATAAAATTGTTAGTCCTATCAATTTTTATATCCTACAACACTCTGTGGAACATGGTATATTGAGTTAGTGTTTGTAACTAGCAAAAATACTAGACGTAGACTACTCAGAATCAGGTTTTGAGTCGATTTAGTGGTGTCCGTCCATCTGTACATGCAAACTATGTCGTGATACTGAAGATAATTTCACAAAATTTGGTATATATGTTTGCACTGCCCCAGGAATGAACGCTATTAATTATATGTAGTTCACATCGGTCCATGTTTTGATCTAGTCGCAACAGATTTGTCTTATGTGAGCTTGAATGAATTGAGCCTAAATGGTATTACGGAACCAAAGCCGGTTTGATCGATTAATTGCGCGGGATCTATATAATTTTATTCATTAATTAGATAGTGCTCACTCCGGACACAAATCTAATGGTCCAACTTTAGCTCAGTTCCTTTCGTTTAATTTTTTACAGCTTTTGAAGGCCAATAAATTAGAAAAACTACCAAAATTGAATTGCTCTTTCTTGATTTCTTCCTTCTTTGGTATCAAAGTGCTAAATAAATCGTTACATTTCGGAAATTAGAATTCGAGACCTAACCTTTGGGCGCCTGATCCAGCCTGAAAGCCAAAATTTTGATGTGTACATTTTCAAGACCTAAGAAAAATTAAAATATCCAAAAAGTCCGCAATTGCCATTTTATATTTGTCTCGAAATCTGCAAAAATAAAAGTTTTAAATGTACATTTAAATTTTATCTGATCAGATCTAAACTTTGTCACTCAGCCATTTATCACATTTCATTTATCACTCAGCCCAAAGCCGGTACTTAAAACGACTGGTAATGAAGTATCGGGCTTTTAAGCAAGTTAAGATATATTTCACTATATATATATATATATATATATATATATATATATATATATATTCCAGCGTTAATTGAAATTTCCTTAACGGAATTTGATCCGCTTCTCGGAATATCACCTAAATTGTGCTGTGGTGTAAGATATCATATAGTCCACAATTTCTTCGTAACACCCCGCAAAAAAAATTGGAAGTCATGTTTTACCAACCACTTATTTCACTGCTTCAAAAGTATCCGTTAGTGTAATTTTACTGTTTTTTAAGAAGTAGTTCTGAACAACTTCAAAAACAGTACTTCCTTCATTGCTTCTAAAGTATCCATTAGTATATTTTTATAGCTTTTTTAAATGGTGTCTTTTTAAGAATTACAGAACCTTAAATTAAAATAAAGTACAGAAAAATATTATTAATATCAATTAAACTCTATTCTATTGGATAGATAATTTTATTCCATTAATATTTAAATAGGATTCGGGCCATGTGGAACTCACTTTTCGCAGTATTTGCGGCGGTATGACTCCGCTGGTCCACAAAGCGTGTAAGTCCATCATGAAATGTCAAACCAAACTACACATAAACAAAACACCCTTTAGAAGTAATTCTGAACAACATCCAAAAAACCAATTTAGTGCTGCTTCTAAAGCATAATTACCCTAAAAGTGATATTAAAAAGTGATTTTGATACTGTACATTTCCAAAGAAATGATCGCGGGTTCCTGGCGGGACCAATATATTTTTTATTTATTTTTTTCTTTATTGTTTTTTTCTTAATTTTTTGATTTTAATTTTTCGTAAATTCAATATTTTTTTAATTTTTGAATTTTTAAAAATATATGCACCTGTGGAAATAGTACTGAAAGCAATACTGAATTAAAATGCACCTTTTGCACTTCTGTAGTAAGTACTTTTATTGAAGAGAATAAAGCACAATATCTCTCAATGACAAAGTGGTATTTTTGCGCCAGTCAACTTTCATAACAAAGAATAGCTCAGCGGTAGAGACCTAGACTAGAGATCTTGAGGTCGCAAGTTCGATACCCGGTGGCGGTAATAAAAAAAAATTTGTAACAAAAATATATTTGTTTTATTCTCTGAAAAATTTTCTTGTAACTTTTTATTGATGAAAAAGAGTTTCCTTTTCACTCGTTCAAAAATTACTAAAAAAATGTTGAAGTGTGACTACTGCCCTCCTTTGACAACTCAATGTTAAAATCATTAGTGTTTCTGTTAAAAAAGAAGTACATCTAAATCATTAATTGTAGTGCCTTTTCTACTGATTTGGCATCTCTTTTCTTGTTGGGATATTTAATGAAAATTAAATTTTAATAAAAAAAATTCTACTTTCATTAGTTTGATGAAAATTTAATTGACAAATTTTCAATGAAAAAAATAATGATATCAGTTTAATTTAACATTTTTTTAGTTTAATGAAATTATTTCATTAATTTAATGAACATTTTTATTAATTAAATGAAATTTTTTATTAACTTAACGAACAGCTGCATTATTTTAATGAATATTTTCGTTAATTTAATGAATATCTTCATTAATATTATTATGAACATTTTCATTAATTTAATGAACATTTTCATTAATTAAATGAAAATTTTGTTTTACGCTATTGGTCACAATTGACATCTTTTAATTATATGGGTTTTGTTAATTAAAAATCCAGTATCTTCTTTTACCGCGAAATTATAGCATATTTATCGATTTTTTCAGCTTTTCGTAAATTTAATAACACGTCATTAACTATAATAAGTTTTAAATAACATTTTTGTTTTATCCAATGACTAAATAAAATTCGTTAATAAATCACATTATACATGTCTAGACTATTAAATAAAAGTTATATAAAAAAATCTAATATATAAAGTAGAGAAAGGAACAGGAAAATAATATACAATAAAGGGAATACAAAAATTAAAACAATGCTGATGCGGAAAATAAAAGATAATATTAATATTGATTGTATCTATTACTCTTACCTACATAAATTTATAACAATATCTGTATAAATTATGTAAATCAAATAAATTGAAATACTAGCTGATAAAATTTCAATTAAAATTATTTGAAGAGAGAAGGTGGGCATACAGGAAACAGGAAACACAAAAGAATAATGTGAAATTACAGTTTTTCCATTTTTTTATAACCCATGGCGCTGCTCTATATATTTTACATACTAATAAAAACTTTCAGTAGGTTTTTTTTCTACTTTTCTTTTTTTAACATCATTGAAAATAGAGGCCAAACTTTGAATAGAAAAAAAAAACAAATTCATATCAATGATGTCCTAAATTTTATGTTCCTTTTCACATTTTGGTTAACAAAATACTATCAATTTGAATGTATTCAATATGATGAGAGAACAAGTAGGAAAAATGTCATTTATCCAATGAATTTGCAAAAAAAAAATGTTTCCCTCCGTTCAATTCTATTCTTTTGTGGTCACTTTTACCAAAGAATAGATGGTATAAAACGAATTATTTAATGTTCAGTAAAAATACGAAGTTCTTCTTTTACTATTTTTTCGTTACATTTAATTGTTTGGAAAATTGTTAACGAAAAATGAAATTGAAATAAATAGAATATTATAGAGAATGTTTAGAATAACAATTATAGCATTGTCTGTTAAAAAAAAGAGAGATTACCAAAAAAAAAACTGTTGATGACACTATATATATACTCAACTCTTATATGGATTGATGAATGGTTTAATGTTTTATTTTTATGGACAACACCCTTTCCAATAGCTGGAATATAATAAATTAATTGACAAATTCGAGTTTGTGTAATATCAATACAGATAATAACAAAAATTTATGTCGGAATTTTAAAATGTATAAATTTTTAATTCATATATAAAAATTTTAGTTTTTTCCAATTTATTATTTTATTACTTAAAATCACCATAATACAGTGGTAATTTTGTGTTCACCTTATTCCCCATTAAATTATTTTGCCTTAAGGTATGCCATAAATTTATTAGCCTATATAGTATACCATAAATATTGCAATAAAAATTAATTAAAGCATGCTTTGAGGCTGTATTTCAATTATATAACCTTTGCCAATTCAAATAAATACTTTATCAATTTCTTTAGGAATCGCTGTAGTTTTTGTAATATAGAGCATGTGTTTTAGTTTTTCCTGGAATTCATATGTTTATTGTCTCTAAAATGGCTTTTTTTTTATTGATATGGGTTTTAGTGTAAATGACACTTTATTTTGCACAAATAAATAAAACATTGATTTATGTAATAGTTTTACTATAAAACTGTCAGCTTTTTTCCTCTTTGTATTTGATTTGTCTAAAAATTTTTGCTTTGTAATAAATTTTAAATATAAATTCAAAGAATTTTTTATTGGTCAAGTGTGTTAATAAATGGAAATTGGAAAAATAAATTCATGAAATTAAGATGAAATTATATTCTTAGGAAATTTTAAATATATTCAAAATTAATTGATTTTAAATTTTTCTAACAAGAAGAGTGTATATGTGGCTTCAGTTTTGCATGAAATTGGGATAAGAACTTTGTATAAGAAACGTATCGTACTTTTTATCAGTTTTATTATTTAATTGAATACATTATCAAAATACTTTTATTTGTTACCCAGTTTGTACATATTTCTTTGACCAAACATATAAGAAAACCGAAAAACCCTCAAATGTGAGATTAGGTCGATGAAAAGGCACAGGTGCTTTTTCTGTCCTCTCTATCCCACACTGTGGTAGTGCTGGTAAAAATATGAGTAGTTGGTATCAAGTATCGAGTATTTGTCTTTTATTTGGATACTTGATACTTAAAACTGCTACTCGATATTTTCAGATTTGCATTTTGGACCGAAGAAAGATATTGAAATGCGACTCCGCTAAAATTTTAATCAAAAAACTACAACTTTTCTAAAAGAAAAATCAAAAGTATAATATTTAAAAGAATATATTAAAGTGCCTATAATTTGAAGACCTTATAACTCATTTATAAAATAAATTTTGTATGGAAAATTTGTTATATAAGTCACTTATAAATTTAAAAATTGATTATACATATGACCTTAAAAACTATAGAAAACATAATGAAAATAGTTGGTAGAAAGTTTATAAATTTAAATATTGAATCAACGTAAACATTTCCAAAGAATTTTATAAAAAATTTTAAAAAATTTAAAATTTTGGAAACCGTTAAAAGTGCCGAGTAGTATCGAGTATCCAAATTATAAATATCGTGTAGTATCGAGTATTGAAAAGTAACCGAATTCATCAGCACTACAATGTGGGCCAGTAACTTCATATTTTGGCAAAAATTATATTTCAGGTAGTTCGAAAATTTAATTACAATATATTTTAAGAACCCGTGTAAAAAAGTTTAGATCTGATTATATCTTTTTGGATCTAAATAGATATGATTAAATCTAATTAGATCTTGTACCAGATTTCATCAAATATGATAAGATATGGCATAGTGATAATACCTTATGGCAATATCTAGTGCCAAATCTATTCAAATCTAAAGTGATCTGGACAATTGCGCCAGATATGCCTAGATCTGGTAAGATCTACTAAGATCTGGCCAGATATGCCTAGATCTGGTAAAATCTACTGAGATCTGGCCAGATCTGATCTTTTTTACACAGGAATATAGAATAAAAACATCGAACTAGAGACTGAAAAATATCTGCTCTCACTAATTTGTGATTAAAGTGCGAACAAACAAGTTTTCTTTGCTTTGAAAACAAAATAATAAATTTAAAAAAAATTTTTAATAATTGAGATAATATTTTGTCAACATTTTTATTTTTTCTGTCCCTTCTGTCACATATTCGAAATTGTATCCGACGGGGAGAGAACCACACCGTAACTTTTGCGTTTTATAAAGTTTATCCTAAATTAGCCTGACGTAAATGTAGCGCTCTATAAGAGGTTCAATGAGTTAAAGAAAAATGAAACAACTCGTTCATTAATTTGTATCTCTTTCGTATGAATTGAACACAAAACATGTAAATGTAGAGAGAAATTTTACGTTTCCGTCTCTTCGTCCCTTTATAGCTAGAGGCTAGTGAGCACTCTGTATTGATAATACAGAGTGCTCACTAAACAAAATTTTTTTGACGCTTGTTTTTTAGCAAGCTGGGAACCCTACTGCACCTAGGGGGCCAGCAGCATAGAATTTTGGCCAAAACTAAAATATTGAGTATATGAGACTACAAAGTATCACAAAGTGGGGCTTGGAAGTTGCTGATCACGAATCTGAAATAAAAAACTTAAAATTCAAAATGCCGGATCCAAGATGGCGGCCATGAATTTTTAGTTTTTAATATATTGGACTTAAAATAATTAATTATATATGTCTAGGGTCCGCTGACTAAAAATCTGATATTAAAATTTTGAAATTCAAAATGGTGGATTCAATATGGCGACAAACAATTTTTTCATTTTTTATACCGTCTGATTTACGTACTGATTTACTTCCTAGGGGAAGTTTTTGGGTAGCAGATTACGAATTTGAAATTAAATTTTAAAAAGTCACCGTGGCGGATGCAATATGGCGGAAAATAAATTACACTGTACAAAACAAAATAAAGTTCTGACAACTGATTCCGGCAGAGGGGACCAAAGAAAAATATACTTGTATCGCGTTTCAAAAGTTTACGTCTGGCCCTATGTTTTTGGGGGATTAAAATTTTCGCACTTTTTCAATTATTTATTGTGAACCGGTATAGGAAACCATATGAACCTTCCATTTCAGATATAGAATGTGTTCAGCGAACTTATGCAAAACACTACGAGGGACATTTTTGTTGAATATTTTAACCCCCTAACTCTGCAATTAAAGGGTCTTTTTGGCCTCTTTTTAAAAATATTTGTCATGAAATTCTACTATAAGTCTCTGAAGATATCAAAGTTGAAAATTTAACTTCAATGCCTGAAATAAATTAAAACTTAAAATGTGTTTAAGAGTTAATTTCGTACTTATTCAGAATCAGCGCTCAAATGTCCCACAAACCTGGACTTTAGGGGCTTAGTCTGTATGAGAAAACCAGAACTTTCACTTAAGGTCATTTTTAGTTCTATTTTGTTTTACTTTTTACTAAAACTCTGGAATGCTGGAAATCAGCGAGATCTGGAGGTAGTTTTTCAGTTAAAGGGAAAAATCTTAGGAAACACATTGGCATTAAAATTTCTCAAACATTTGTTGGAACATTTTAAAGCTTTTTTTTTTGAAAATTTAGGATTTTCAAAAAACCCATATTTTTGAGGTAAAATTAAAAATTTCGTTACTTTTTTCGTAAATATTTAACAGGTTTATATTTTTTTTTGGATAACTAGTTTCAGTTTTATAATTTGAAATTGTTTTTGGAACAAATTATTGTTTATTTATGATTTTTTTTATTGTATCATTACAAAATAAAAACATGTCACAAAATTATAAAACTTTGACTTTGAACTCTCGCCAACTAACAACGAGTAACAATAACGATACACTATACAACTCACAAAATATCCAAGAATCCTAGATTTTGAATACATACCTTTTGGCCAAAAAACGGTGATGCTGGCCCGCAGTGGAATGTAGAAAATATTTAAATGTTGTTAAAAATTTAGTTATTTTTGTAAAAAATGTACAAAAAATTTTAAAAGAAAATGTCGGCGTGAATTTAGCGTCTATCCGTAATACAGGGTTAGGAACGGTTAGATATTAAAATAAACAAGTTTCGTGTGAGACATCAATGAACTTCTTGTTTTGTTTGACATTACATGTGGAATATGACATCGTTCAAATGGCTGGGTGGCGTGCATCCGATAGTTCCAATTTTCTATGACTGTGGCACGTACATAGATCAGGCTAAATTTGAGCGAGTTTAGGAATATGTAGACTTTGAGGTCACCGGTCGTTTGTGGATCATTGTCGTAGACCTGAGATTTAAGGTAACCAGGGATCAAATCGCACATATATCGTAAAAATGGCTCAACGTGCTAATAACAGGAAAATGAACAAAAGATAAATCAACATAACCATCAGGAACTGTCAAAATATCTACCCGTCCCTATTGGGGAACCCTTTAGAAGAAACTTGTAAAGCAAACTGAAAAAAATCAGTAAACAAACTGCTTAGAAAATGGGGAACATTTTTGAGATCACTTGCAAAAATTTAGAAAAAGGGCAAAATTTTGGATCACTTAAAAATTTAAAAAAATATTTTTTTTCTTATTCAAATTTCAAAAATAATTGTTAAAATTAAAAGATTTTTGTTAAAAAATCAACAAACATAAAAGAGGTTATGATGCCAAAAAATTTTTTGTTGTTTTTTGAAAAATATCTTGAAAAAAAAATAATAAATTTAATTAAGTAAACAAAAGTAGTACTTGATAAATGTGACAAACTAATTTATATTTCTCGAATAAGTAAAAAAAAAAATATTCCATCAACTATTTTTAAATATGTTACCTCATGTGCAATAACTAATAAGTCCACATTCTTATTCACAGCTGCTCAATTATGTTTATTTTTTTCTTTTGTAATCAATTTTAAAAAACCTGTCCTCCTTTCAACTCATTGATAATGTAAATAAATAGTTTCTACAAACATTTTTAACTTATAAATATTAAATAACATTTCATATCTTTATATTACCATATTTGAACTATTTAAAATTTGCACACGTTATAAAAATTTATGAATGTAACAAAAGCCATGTAAACAACTATTCAACTGTCACCTGAATGACACCTTTCTTCTACAAAGTAGTGAAACTACTTTGTAATGTCCATAAAAAGGTGACAATTGATGACACCGCTTCTTCATATGTTTACATCAGTTTTTTATACATACTACATACATGTATATCAACCTACATATGTATGTGCAATAAAATTAACTTAAAATTATCCATTGCTAATTATTTGAATAATAAATTTTTCTTTAATAACATGTTTCTCATAATAATAAATATTAATGCAAATAATCGCATGCTAAATATGCATCAAGATAAAGGGAGAAACTAATTTCGAAAACATTTCAATTCAAGTTAGTTTATTATACATTATAATTTCAATCTAATAACCCAGCAAAAAAAACACCTTACCACTTCTTAATAAATACCTTAACAATCCAAAGAATAAATTATTATAGTGCAATATAAATACATACTTGCATATAACACCTTTCAAACAACTTCTCGGCAGTTCAGTTGCTGCTATCAACAACTTACTTTGTGGCTTGTAAAATTCATTGCTGATTATGCCGGAAATGAACAACTTCGTTCCTGTGTTGTAAGCTGAAGTTGTTTAATTTTAGCATAATCACCAATGAATTTTACAAGGCATGCAACACAAAATTAGTTGTTGATAGTTGTAATTCAACTTCTGGGTAGTTGTTTGTAAGGTGTTGTATACAAGAATATATTTATGTTATACTATTATAATTTTTTTTAACTTGTGTATTTCAAAGTATCCACTAAAATACCTCACCTTAGTTTTTGCTGGGTATATTTTAAACACACCCTAGTTTCAATGTTACATTTGTTATGGTTAAGACACGTTTTTTAAAATTCCTTTTATTATTTAAACTTATTTACAATTCATTGGTGAAATGTTTATTAATATGTTTTTAATGGTTCAATTAAAGGTAAATTATATAAAATTGCTTTAATTAAAAACTAGGTCAGAATTAAAAGAATTTAACGTTTGAAATATAAATCAAACAAGGAAGGTATGCCGCTCTTAACTCATTAAGCACACGTCAAAAATCCGTTCGATATTTTTTCAACCAAACTTTTTAGATATAGAAATTGTTGAAATTGTTTTGGTTTTACAGCGCCGTCTGGTGGAAATAACCAAAGTTCAAATTTTGATGGGATATGAATTCTAAATGGATGGTTAAAAATATTTTATGAGTAAAAATTTACCCCTAAATTGTAAAATTGTAGGACGTTTTGTAAACCTCCTATAACCTTACAAAGAGTTTATGAATTGAGAAGTTAAATTTTGTATATTTTTATGTAAAAATTTTTATTCAAAAATATACGAAATTTTTATTCTTTTGGGTTATACCGAAATGCACGCAGAAAAGTTAATCTAGTAAAAGTCGGATTAGCTTCTTAATCGAGCACTAAACAGTCGATTAAACCATATCTTACTCGTAATATGTGTGAGTAACTGTTAAATCGGCTTTTAATCAGGGTACATTTCTAAACGACTCTGTATTAATACTACAAATTATGTGCAAACTTTGTAGAACTTAAAAATACACATACAAAGTTAGATACAAATTAACTGTGGATGAAATATGGACACACCGGGGACCAAGCCGTAGTCTAAACAATGGGTTTCTCTGGGTGAACCGGTTCCAACAAGACCGTGGCGACAGTTTTTTGGGATGCACGTGGAATAATCCACATCGATTTCCTTAAAAAGGTCAAACTTATTGGACCGATTTAATGACGACTTTCAAAAAAGGACTCCATTTGGCAAAGAAAAAAGTTGTTTCACCAATACAATGCAAAATTGCATGAATTGGGCTACGAACTGGTAACTCATCCGCCATATTCTCCGGATTTAGCCCCCAGAAACTATTTTCTGTTGCCAAACCTATGGAAATGGCTCGGTGGAAAGAGATTTAGCTTCAAGATGAAATTATTGCTCAAACAAATGCCTATTTTGAGGACCTGAGGAAATCTTATTTTTTGGAAGGAATAAAAAAAATTGGAGAAAAATTCGACTAAGTGTATTAGCTAAAAGGAGATTGTGTTGAAAAATAAAAACTTTTTTTCATTCAAAAGACTTATTAATTCGCCCTCGTAAAATGCTGCCGCAAAACTATTTTTACTAACTCGTAGTTTTTCTATGTTCTTTGTAGGCCGGATAGCTATTGGCGCCACTTCGTTAATTTAAACTTTAACCGACAATTTAATGTTTTCTCTGTTGAAAAAGGCATGTTTAAACGATAAAGATTAAAAAAACTGTATTAACTGAAATCAAGCAGATTAATTTCGCTGTCTAAGCCAGAGTGTTATAACAAAGAGATGTGACGTCGATGAAGTTTTAAGCAAACTGTAGATGTCGCTAAAATGTAGGAAATTTAGTTAAAATAGAATTTTATTTTACCATAGATTTTAGTTGATCTGAAGATTGTTAAAATGAGTGTTATTTTTGTTCGGTTTAAGAACAAATATGACAAATTCCAAATAGGATTCACAATTTATTTTACAACAAATAAAAAAAAAACCTTTTGAAAAAACTTTCCTAAAACCAGTGGTTGACAATTAATGCATTTTCAAGTGCTACCACTCACTATCATCAAATTGTCTTTATGGGGTTCTCTCTACTAACTTTTAAGTTATTGCTTATCAATTTAAGAAAATTTATATTTTTGTATCAAATATATGCCGTAATTAAGGGTGAAGTTAAAGAAATATAATGTTGGGTTTTAATTTTTATTCAAAAAAATAAAAATTGTTTTTTCGACCTTTTTATTAATTAATTAGAAATTTATTAATTCAGTTCGAGGCCAATTTTTTATTTTTTGAATAATAATAAGGAAATTGGCCTCGAACTGAATTAATAAATTTCTAATTAATTAAAGAAATATATTTATAATGTATATAAATATATTTTTCGGCCTTCAAAACGCTGTAAAATAAGAACCTGGGAGAATGAGACAATGCCAAACCCGGCAAGAAATCGTTTGAAATCGATTTTGGTTTGGTAACAGTTCATTTAGACAGCGAAATTAATCTGCTTGATTAAAATTAATCCAATATTTTAATCTTCATTATTTACACATGCATTTTTTAAATTTGAAAGATTAACGTGACAGTTAAAAGTTTAGCTTTGTAAAATACCAAGGTGGCGTTAGCAATCCGGCATATGATGCATGAGCAAAGCGTCGGCGTTAGCAACATATTTGTCGACAGCGCCAAAATATTTTTGCGGCAGCTTCTTAACGTTAATTTTTATGTGACGTTGTGTGTGTGTTTTTAGTGTTGCCAACCGTCATTATAACAAACAGCAGCGTTGCATACAATTAGTAGTGTGAATACAGAGTTGTTTAGAAATAGTAACCAGAATAAAAATTGGATTAAATATTAGTCAAACAGATTTAAATATGGCTTAATCGACTTGTTTAATGCTTGATTAAGCAGTTAATAACACTTTTACGCGATCAACAAGACATGTAAAAGAATAGCTTTCCCGAAATTCAAGAACAAGGCTTGACAACTCTACCACTGCCTACTGGTACTCTCACCATCAGGTTTGGGCTTAAGTGATACTACAAATTAACACACTTCCATAATGGAATGTTACAGTGATCCAAATCTGAACGATGTGTGTAGTGGAACTGAGAACATGTGGAATTGGAACACTAAACACAGGCAACTAAATAGAATTTAACGGCCAATGAAACTTGTGTTATCGGGGTGTGTTAATTTGTAACACAAAACAATAAATAATTAAGTCAGCCTGTGACTATTTCATAAATACAAACTAATTCCTTGGAATCTTTCTCGAACCTACCACATTTGTTTTATCCGAGTCTTTAATCGAATTTTCCAAAATGTTGTGCGTTTTGTTAATTAATGCTAATGAAATTTCAATGTCAATATAAAAATCCCAAGTATAATATAGGGACCAGTCTAAAAAATGGATGTATATAGTTTGCTGAATTAGTAGTTTTCAGTAATTTGGACATAACTTTATGTTTAAATACTATTTTTACATATTCAGCTAGCTGAATTTATAATTTTCCCTTAATTTTGCTAGGTGATTTGAATAATAGTAACTTTTATAGGATGTTGCAAAACTGGTATATATATATATATATATATATATATATATATATATATATATATATTTTGCTGAATTAGTAATTTTGAGTAATTTTGATATAACTTTATGTTTCAGGACAATTTTTACATATTCAGCTAGCTGAATTTACAAATTTTTTTTCTTAATTTTGTGTTGGAATAGCTTTATATTGAAAGTTCTAAATTAATGTATAAATTCAGCTTAAAAAATCAATATATTTTGTCTAAAACTAATAAATTTTTAACTGCATAACTAAAAATACCACTTTTTAGCAATTCAGCTAGCACAATATGTCTTTTATTTTTTTGCTGGTTATTTCGTTTCATTGAAGAAGACAATTCAATAAGATTCATTTTATCTTTTAGTTATTTTCATGTTTTTGCAGCAATTGCGTAATTTAATGTTTTAATTAACCAATTTATTGTCATATTCAGCTAGCTGAATGTACAATTTTAAGCTTTATTTTAGTTTTAACTACTTTATGTTGCTATACTCACTAAATTTCATAAATTCAGCTATTTTAATTGTGTTATATATATAATTTTTATTGTAGACTTTCTTCATTTTCAAACATAAGCTAGCTGAATATAGAGAAAATCGTACTTTTAAACAATTCAGCTAGCTGAATTTGTTAAATATACTGTGTTTAGCTATTTTATTCCTTTGTAAAAAACTATCAATATGATATATTAAAATTTAAATAAAATTAATTTATTGTGTATTAATTTACATCTTAATATGAAAATATGAAAAATTATAAAAATAAAATCTTTAACTGGAAGTATCTCGTTTAATAGAGAACTGAAAACACTAAAGCGAATGACATTTAATACATAAGATGCTATTGTACTTTAACTTAATTTTGACATCAGTCAACATTAGATCGCCCTGTTTCATCATGCGGAAACTTTTTTTTTTTTTTTACAAAAATTACTTTTTTAATTGTCGTAAATCAGTTTATATTAACATTTTTAGCTATTATCTTATTGATATTATACCTTCCAATTATTCTAATTACTTCAAGTTGTTGTTAAATGTATTTGTAGGAATAACTACCACCTTCTTAACGATGTAAGTAATATATAACAACAATTTCATTTAACTATCGCTTTCCGTGTGTTTTAAGTTAATTTTTTTATGTATATTTGCTTGCTATTCTCGCTATTATTTTTATTCAGTTTCCTCTACTTATTTCTACAAATTATGGCTTGATAAACATTTTGTAAAGTGGGTATGTATTTTAAGTCAACAACCAGCAGAACCAAGCGGCATTATTTGCTGTAAACAACAACAGAAACAACCTTTTTCTATTTCGACTCCATACCATTCAGCTATTTACAATTTCATTCAAATAGTTATAGATGAGTACAGTCGAACAGACTTAAGGGTTTTTATTATATTTGCTCAAGCTTTTAACAATTTCTGTTGCTTTTTTTTGTAGTCTTAATGTTTGTTTGTATTTTTGTTTTCTGTAAATGTCGTTTATAATCACAACAACGAGAAATATTATGAAGCAAAACGTTAAATTGACCCTAAATGTTGGCAATTTAGAAGGTGGCAATAGTTACAATATTAAAGTCAATTGGCTAAGGTTAGTTAAGTGCAAAGTAGGAAGAAAAAATTGAAATAGAATTGATATAATAATAACGACAAGTGTTTAAAAGAGACATAAATGTTAAATAGATGTTTTTTGTAGATAGTAAAAGAAATTATAGTGAAAAGCGAGTGAAAGTAAATAATTGAATAAAGAAAAAAAAAAAGAAAAAATTGCTGTGAATATAATAAGGAGCAAGTGAAAATTATTGTGACAACATGACGTATGAGTGATATTAATTAGACAAAATTATAAATAAAAGCAATTTCTCTTCTTCTAAATTGTTTTACGGTGGATAAATGCAATTTTGAGCAGAAGGATTTATAAATTTTTAAAACTAAAGAAAGTTTTTTTTATACTACTAAAGATTAAAGTGTTTAAAGAATGATTGAAAATATATTAAAAGGTAATTGATTAAAAACCAACAACTGTCACTTTTAAAATATTAAAAAATTTGCCACGTAAAGTTTTAACTTGAAATGACACTAATACAAATTAGATTTTGTGATTACAAACTGATTATAAACACTTAAATGGTTAATTTTAAATAATTATCACACAATATACATTTTTTTTGAATCCAGTAGTTTTGCATGAAACAAAGTTAAATTACAAAAAAAAATCCAGTAGAATTTTGTTTATTTTGAACGTCAACAGAGCAAGTACATACATCCCATATAGTTTATTGGCAAATTACAATATTTATCACATATTCAGCTAGCTGAATTTGTAGTTTTTTAAAGGGTTTATAATATTATAGTATATTTTATTGAGATTATAAAAATATATATCCAATAACTTAATATTCAGCTTGCTGAATTAGTTTTATCGCTTAGTGGATACCACAAATAGTAATTCAAATATATTAAAAATTCATATTTTTCATCATTTAATATTAAATATTGTTCGTTCGTATCTACTTTTACATATTCAGCTAAATTTTTAATCTTAAATAGTTGTCACATGGGTAACTTTTGTTGAGTATATTCAGTATGGACTTAGATTTTATTGTTTAATCGAATTTTTGCAGAAATTTAAGATTTTTAAGCTTCTTTAAGAGCTAACACAGCTTTTTACATTAGTCTACTAAATAAACAAAACGATTAATTTTTTTTCTACAAAAATTAATAGCATTATTTTTTTTATAAAAAACTCGTATTCAGCTAGCTGAATTTGTATATTGTCTTGATTTTGTATCATATAATGTACTTTTTGTATATTCAGCAAGCTGAATTATGTTATATTAAGATTATAAACTTAAATTAATTTAATTTTTTACTTGTATTTATTTAAGGAAACATATGTTAGCATTAAATTTAGCTGAGTCACTATAGTTTAATTAATTAATTTTCGTATTGTAGCTAGCTGAATTTGTAATAAATATTGGGTTTATGAACAATTCAAGTCAGCTGAATTTGCAATTGTTGAAGAAAATGAAATTTAAATCTGATTTAATAAAAAGTAAACGTATTATTTACATTTTTTAGATATATTTAGCTCGCTGAATAAGTTTTGTTATTAGTTTTTATCACAGTTAAATTTATTATCTTTTTTGTGGATATTTAGCTAGCTGAACTTGTATTTATTTTTTAATAAATTCAGCTAAAAAACCAAAACAAGTTCGTATTTTTTATGTTTTTTCCACAATTTTTTTCACATGGACATTTTTATTAATTAAGCTAGCTTGATTTGTTAAACAGAATAGTTTTTTTAACATTACAATCAGAAATAATAAATATTAATGTTCCATATTTAGCCATTTCTGTATATTCAGCTGGCTGAAAACAATTTTTTTATTTCTGACTCCGCGCCTAACAAAATTAATAAATTTTGCAATTTAGTTTGAAGGTTTTGGTTAAAGTCATATTTATGAAGTATTCAGCAAATTTCTTTTTTTGTCTTATTTCGAAAATAATACATAAATCTGTTTAAAAGTTGTCTATTCAGCTGGATAAATTTTAAGTTTTATTAAGTTTCTCTGTTTCTCTATATTTTTATTTATTTTGCAAAAAAAATCATAAAACGTTAATTCAGCTTGTTGGTTATACTCGATATAACACTTCTCTTTTATTCCGCACGCGCTGAATTTAACATTTATATTATATGTATGTGTATTTTTTTAACTTCAATCAAGCAAAGTGGTTAAAATAAATATAATATTATTGTGATGCTCAGCTAGCTGATTTGAATAATAGTAAATTTGACAGGATGTTGCAAAGACCGATGTATATAGTTTGCTGAATTTGTAGTTTTCAGTAATTTGGTTTTAACTTTATATATTTAAAGACTATTTTTTCATATTCAGCAAAATTAATTTACAATTTTTTCTTAGTTTTGCTACTGATTTGAATATTATTAAAATTGATGGGATGTTGCAAAACTGGTATATATAGTTTGCTGAATTAATAGTTTTTAGTAATTTGGATATAACTTTATGTTTCAACACAATTTTTACATATTCAGCTAGCTGAATTTACAATTTTTTTCTTAATTTTGTTTTTGAATAGTTTTATATTGAAAGTTATAAATTAAAGTATAAATTCAGCTTAAAAAATCAATAAATTTTGTTTTTAAACTAATAAATTTTTAAACATTGGTTAACTATAACTATAAATCCCTCTTTTGCGAAATTCAGCTATCACAATATGTCTTTTATTTTGTTGCTGGTAATTTGGTTGCATTGAAAAAGACAATTCTATAAGATTCATTTTATCTTCTAGTTATTTTCCTGTTTTTGCAGCAATTGTGTAATTTAATTGCTTTAATTAACCACTTATTGTCATATTCAGCTAGCTGAATATACACATTTGAGCTCTATTTCACTTTTAAACTACCTTATGTTGCTCTACTCACTAAATTTAATGAGTTCAGCTTTATTAATAGTGTAATGTATATAATTTATAAATTTTTACTGTAAACGTAATTAATTTTCAAACATAAGCTAGCTGAATATAGAGAAAACCCATGTCTTAAATAATTCAGCTAGCTGAATTTGTTAAATATACTGTGTTTAGCTATTTTATGCCATTCTAAAAAACAATTTTCAATCTGATATATTAAAATTTCAATAAAATTAATTTATATTAATTTATATCTTTCAGTTATTTTCCTGTTTGTTGCCGTTATTGTGTTATTTTAATAACCCCAAACATGTTTTGAGTATATTAAACTATAGTTTTTTGTACTGTTGTTGTTACCAAACAAATACAAGCACAAAAAAACATTCAGTTGTACACTATTTTCACAGTTTTATTTATTTTTATTATTTTTTTTTTTTTTTTGGGGAAAAAGGAAAAACTTTTGTTATTTAAATTTTCATGTTTTATAGTACCGTGGCTTAACCTAAAAAGGGCTTTTAGTTAAGAGTTTGTGGAACTGTATAAAACCTAGCAAAAAAAAAAAACTTACAAAAATACCTACACATAGAAAAATATTTTTTAAAATCAAGCAGAAGCAGCATTAAATTAAATAGAAAGAAATTTTAAATCAAATTAAGTTATTTTTAATTTAAATATGTTTGTTTTAAAATGCGAAAACAAAATCGAAAATCCCACGTAAAAATCGAAATATATATGAACATACACGATCACATATGGTCTTGTATATGATCATACATGGACGTACAGGATCATATACGTCCATGTATAGTACAATATATCACTATATGTACAATATATGACTTCTTAATATCTTCGGTTCCGGAATTTATTTGTATATGGCCATATATAAGCATATATGAATCATATATATGCATATATGATCATATATGGCCGTATATATGATTATATGTGAATCGTATATGAGCATGATAAATCATGAAGGAGCATATATGATCGTATATAACCATATACAGCCATATACCCAAAATTTTCAGATTAGAATATACATGGTCGTATATAAGATCATTCATACATTAGCATACATGACCATATACAAACCCATATATGTTCATGTTTGTTCATATAAATTTCGGTTTTCACACGGAATGTGGAAACATCAATTCAAATACGAAAAAGTTTATTTTAACTAGAATCATATTTATTTACTAATAAGATTCATACTTAATATAAAAATGTTCGTAAAAAGAATACTATATTATTATAATATAAATTTGATATCATAATTGATTTTACTATGACTTTTTTCTCTGTGTACATTGAGCCTCGACTGTATTGTAACAGGCAATGTTATCGTTTCCTTTTTTTTTTTTTTTTTTTGAATGAATGAATGTATATATGCATTTACCTACACTTGTATTTGTGTTTGTAACGGACGGACATAGAGCCATACTAAAACAACAACAAATTGTACAAATGACTGTCGTCGTGGTCACTTCCGGTGCGTAGTAGTAACATTTGCAAGCGCCCGTTTTGGAGTCAATGAGTTTTTGTGTGTGTGTAGTGCTAAAATTCTCTGAAAACCCCATGTGGCATAGGCTCAACAACAAGCACTTTTAATGGTGTACAACCGCGTCCGCAATTGGTGTTTTGCAATTTTTTTCCTTTTGCTTCAGTGCTCTGTTATATTTTCCCGTTTTCCTACTCTACCATAAATTTTTTCTGTTCCTTGTAATTCTTTTCCCAAAAAAAAAAAAAGTTGTATTTGTATGTATTGTTAAGCCTTTACAACATTTTGCAATTGTTACTACAACCACACTACTACGTGTATTGTTTTTGTTGGTGTTTTTCGGTATTGTTGCAAGTATTTGCATTTGCATACATGTTATTGTTGCAACAGAAAAAAAGTATAAATTGAAAAAAAGAAACAA
The DNA here is from genome assembly GCA_949987735.1 of Leucophora obtusa. Classification (NCBI taxonomy): domain Eukaryota; kingdom Metazoa; phylum Arthropoda; class Insecta; order Diptera; family Anthomyiidae; genus Leucophora; species Leucophora obtusa. Next base: position 15,509,629 of record OX465298.1, on the reverse strand, counting down.
CAACATTTAAATAAATAAAGAAAACAGTGACTAAAAAAAAATCCACTGAAATGAACACCATTTTACGGTGGGCCATAAAACCAAAAAATTTGGAATAAAAACTTAAATTTTAATGGATAAACATTTAAATTGTGGACAAAATTTTATAAATCAAAGATATTTTCTTCTTCAGGAGTGTTCATAAAAAAATAGACTTTTTTTAGACTTTATTTAAAATGTTTTATTATGATTTTTAAAAGGTTACTACACTCAAAGATTAATTTCTTATAATTGCAATCATTTTGGGTAAAAAATCGGCAATATCTCACCTTTTAATTAAGCCGTGATTATGATTTTAACAGGCAAGCAAACTTTGCTAAAGCCCCCACCCCCCTTTTTTTCCATCGTTTTGTCACTCACTCTACAATATTTTGCAACACATATGTAACAAAATATCCTCATAATATTTCATGCAATATATAATTTCAACATAACCTCAATGTACAATACATAAACAGCGCAAAATTAAAATTGCACAGTGTTTCCAATAGATTATCAAGTTGTCAAATAAAAAAAAAATCAAATATTGCCCACCTTCAATTTAATATACCCATATTCAATATGTTTGTACAACTTGGAAATACTTCTGCTTTTAAAATATTATAATGACTTAGGCCCGATTCCTGAATGTTCAGTTAGCTACTAACTAGGACTTTAACTGACACAGTTATTGTTGTTTCCCACATAAAATTTTAATTTAACTGTTGGCTAGATTTTAACTGGACATTCAGTAATCGGGCCTTAGTCGTTAGCATAAACATAATTCTCTCCCATAGTGTATTTATATCAAAATTGTAATTGCAATAGTGTCTGCTGCATTTATGTGACTGTGTGTGTGTGCAATAAAAGAAATTAATGTTGCAACAATTGGCAACAACTGTTGTTATAAAATTTATGTAGCCAAGTCAACAGAGAAAAACACTCTTAAATAAAAAAAACTATTTCTATATGTAAGAGTATCTCGATATATGTTTTATTTATATATATATTTTAGCCTTTTTTAAATTTCTCCATAGTCTATTAATAACATTTAATTGGTTTTCAACGATTGTTTTTACGTATTCGGGAAAAATTGTTGCAACAGCTCATTTCAAAAAAGAAGTGCATACGCTGTGTTTTAACGCTAATGATGATGCTGTGTGAAAAAATATACTTTTTTATGTAAAATTAGATGTATACAATTTTTTTTTTGTTTAATCATAATTATTATTTATTGTTCTTTTGTTCTAATAAAACAACATTATTTTAATAACAGTAGCATTATTATTATTATAATTATTGTGCACATTTATTAATATTTATTTAAAATTAATAATCAAATCTACATACAATACAGAGAAAAAGTGATTTGTGATAACCAGGGAACTTCATGTAACATAAATACATGTTTGTTGTCGTTAGCTTGAGAACAGCATAAACTATTATTTATAAACGAATCTGTATTCATACTACCAATTGTGTGCAACTCTGTGTTATAATGCCGCTTTCCAATACTAAAAAACCGGCACAAAATCAGATGAAAATAACGTTAAGACGCTGCGGCAAAAATGTTTTGGTAACTCCTACATTTTCCATATTCACCTTATTGAGGATCGCTATCGGCGCCACTTTGTTGCTTTAAATTGACAACCTAGGTGAAAATAGTTGACAAAAGCACTGTGTCAGAAATTATTCCGTATTAACTATGAAATACAATCAATAATTTCTGAAATATGGTATATTTGTTTATTTCTTAAATATTGGGTGTATAACTTAAATCTTCACAATAGATGGCATATCTTTAACCCATGGTTTGTGTCTTGAATAACTTAGATGGCATTTCGGAGGGTAAACATTCTCACTTAGTCATTGAACAAAATAGTGTAAACAACAAAGTTTTTTTTTTTGCTTCGAAAATGTCGAGTTTTATGTCAACAAACCATCATCTGAGGGAAGTTTTGCTTTACTTCTTCAATTTGAAAAAAGTGCAGCTGAAGCACATTGATTGCACTCTGAATGTCCTGATTTTGCTGAAGTGGTAATTTTTATACGGAAGACAAAGACTGCCCAGATCAGCAAAAAAAAAAATCGAAGATGATGAATTGGAAGCATTACTCGATGAAGATTGTTGTGAAACTGAAGAAAAACTTGCAAAATCATTGGCAGTCACCCAAGCAGCAATTAAAAAAGGATTGAAAACAAAAGGATTCATCCAAAAGCAAGAAAATTGGGCACTGCGCCAGTTGAAGCCGAGAGGCATTGAAAGACAACTCTGCATGTCCGAAATGCTTCTTTAACACCATAAAAAGAAGTAATTTTTGCATCGAATCATTACTGGTGATGAAAAATGGATCCATTACGTAAGAAATCATAGGTGAAGCCCGGCCAACTAGACAAATCAAAGCCAAAGTCGAATATCCGTGGCACCAAGGTAATGCTCTGTATTTGGTGGGACGAGAAGGGTTCCATTTATTACGAGCTACAGAAATCGGGCCAGACGATCACAGGGGACCGTAACGAGCACAATTGATTTGTGTGAAGCGACTATTGGCCGAAGAACGTCCGGAATATGTGACCAAACATGAAGCCGTAATATTCCAACATGACAACCCTCGGTCACATATTGAAAACCCTGTTAAAAACTATTTAGAAAATATTGGTTGGGAGTTTTGCCTCACCTGCCTTATAGTTCCGACCTTGCCCCATTCGACTACTATTTGTTTCGATCGATGCAGTACGCTCTCACTGGAATACGCTTTACTTCAGAACAGGGTATCCGAAATTGGCTTGATTCGTTTTTGGCCTCAAAAATTGAGCAGTTCTTTTGGCGCGGAATCCATATGTCGCCAGAAAGATGGGAAAAGGTCATAGCTAACGATGGCCAATACTTCTAATAAATTAATATTTTACAAAAATCCCGCATTTTTAAGTTATACACCCAACACAATTGATAATTTCTGAAATTTCTGAAATACATTTGATAATTTCTGAAATACAATTTCTAATTTCTGAAATAAAACTGATAAATATGAAAATCAATTGATTATTTCTGAAAGACAATTTTAATAAATATGAAAAATACTTGATAATTTGTGAAATGCAATTGATAAATCTGAAATACAATTGATAAATCTGAAAAACGATTGAAAATGGTGTAGAAAACTAAAAGACCTCGAGAAAAAATATTTGAACCATAGGTCAAAATTCACCCTATGCCCCGATACCGAATTCCGACTTACTTAGCCAGATTTTAAGATCAAGTTTTTCTCTTTTTAATTTCTGTTTTTTTTTCAATTTCAGCGATTTTTTCATTTGCCGTTTTTTAAAATTTAAACAATTTTTTCAAGTTTAGCGATTTTTCTAAATTTTGACGATTTTTTTTGATTTTGACGATTTTTTCAATTTGGGCGACTTTTTTCAAGTTTTGGCGATTTTTTTCAATTTTTACTACTTATTTTTTCAATTTTTGCGATTTCTTAAATTTTGGCGATTTTTTTTTAAATTTTGGTATTGTAATTTTTGAAGGTTTTTTCAATATCTTTAAATTTTGGCGATTTTTTAATATTTTTATTTTTATTCCAGTTCTGGCCACTTTTTAAAATTTTGACGATTTTTTTTCTAATTTAAGGAAATTTTTTTAGTGCTTTTTTTTTTTCTTTCAATTTTGACTATTTTCTTTTTTAATTTTAACGATTTTTAAACTTTTTAGCGTTTTTCTAATTTATGCGAGTTTTTTAAATTTCAGCGATTTATTTTAATTGACATTTTCTAAATTACAATTCCAAAGGTTGCACTCGCCATAGATACGTCTTATCGGAGCTTAAATAAGTTGAGTTTAAATGGTTTTAACCAGCCAAAACGATTTTATGTGATTTAGCGCGGGTCCAATGCAATTTTATTTCTGAATGAGGAAGTGCTCATTCCGGGAAAATAACCCTGGGTCCAATTTTGGCTTAGTTTCTTTCGATTTGTTTTAAATGAACATTTTACTACGATTTTCTTTCTTCGCTTACCTTTGGTAAGAAGAGCTCGATGCCTAACTGATAAGCTAACTTTTGGACTTTGTAACTTTAAGAATACTAAAAGTTTGAGGTGTAAAGTTTCAAGAGAGCAAACAATTGACGATCGCTGTTTTAGATTTATCTTGAATCGTACCAATTCGTAAAGCAGACCTCGAGACTTAACTGGTATACCAACTTTTGAACACATAACTTTCAGAAAGTCAAAAGTTTGACGTATAAAATTTCAAGACTCCCTTCCTCCAAAAAAAAAGGGAATTTATCTCGAGAACTTATATTTACGAAACTTACACTCACAATATTTTTTCCTTAAAATCTACTGAATATGCACATTAAAACAAATTGAAATCAGTTAAAACGTACTTGCGTTTATAGTTAATTGTAAATTAATTAACTGACAAAATGGGTAAAAACAGTAGACTTTTTGTTAGTTTAATACTAAAAAACTTTTCGAAAGTTTATCGAATGACTGACAGAAAAAATTCAGAAATTTATTTCTTTATAATTTAACTGTTGGTTCAATAGAAAACTATTTTTACTGATTTGCTTATTAAATATCTATAGAACCTTTACGCTAAATATTTTGTGAGTGTAACAATTTCGAAGCTAGTATATATGGTCTAATTGACAGCATATAGCGCGGTACAGTAATTCGTTTCAGTATCGAAAAATTTTCATTTTAAATTTTTAAATGCATTTTTATAGAATAATGGAAACACGTATAACAACATTTTAATACTTAGCTGCAACATTTTAGTTATCAACATTTTTTGTTTAGATAAATGTTTGTGGTTAGAACCATTTTTTTTTGTTGATCAACATGTTATAATGTTTCAATGTCTCATTTTGAAAACATGAAAAATGCTGAAATTTTAATGATTTTTTAAACAAGCAATAGAAATTTATAGGATTTTGAAAATATTTCTCGTAAAGAAAAATCGTCAGATCTTAGGAACTATTTATAATGTCAACTAAATTTTAACACATTTTTTTCATGTTCAATTTTTTTAAAAAATTTAACTACCTAATTTCGTAAAACACTTGGGTGAAGTGAAGGGAACTTTCAATGTAAATTGTTTTTGTAACAAAAACAATTTCTATAGAAATAACGCAACACTTCACCGAAGTGTTTTAGAAAATTACCCCCTAAGATTCTTAAATCCTAAAAAATTATTCTGATTTTTTTTACAATTTTTATTAACAAAACTGTAGCAATATATATTATTGTGTGTGCATAATTATTTGAAAATCTTATAACGTTTTTATAAAATTAGTTTTGTATAAAAAATTTGTTTTACAGGCCATTTATAAATTTAAAAAGTTAATATGCCTATATATAACTCTTTATATTTTAAAAATGCATTTATAAGTTTCATTTGCGGTGAATTTTACCAAAAATATTAAAAAAAATCCAGACGTTTACATTAAAATGTTATTTTACATTAAAATGTTTATTAACATGTTAATCAATGATCGTAAATATGAAGTTTTCTCTTTAGCAAATGTTTCCTCAACATGTTGCAAGAGTAGAACTTGTAATATTATAAAGAATTACATGTTGTTATAACATGCAAATAATACATCAAATAGTATTTTTGAAATTTGGCATTAATTAAATGTTTAACGTTATATTTTGACACATAACAGTTTGCATGTTAACAATGCATACATTAACTTAACCAAACCTAAACAAAATCAAATGAAAAAAAAAATATTTGAAAAAATACAGCCCAACTCTAAATAAAACAAAGAAAATTTGCATGTAATACAAGACTACGGCTCATATTAAACATGAATATGAAGGTATATAAAATTATTAACATATTTGAAATATAAGTACCTAAATAAAAAAGAACATCGAACACACATATTGCTTAAAAATTTGTATTTAAAATACGGTGAACAACAAAAAGCTAAAAGAAAAACCATTTCAATTGAATTTTTTTTTTCAAACTGTGTTCAAATAAACATAGTTCCTCCTTTTACTACCTTGAAAGAAGTATAGAGCAGGAAAACGAAAAAAATCAATTAAATTGTACACTTTAAAGCTGCCGCAGGAGGATTTCATGAATGAATTTTATGCGCCAATGAATATAAAACAAATAAAATACAGCACTGGTGACAAAAATGTTGGAAAAAAATTGTGCAAAAAAAAAAAATGTAAAGGAAAATATAAAATATATATTTTTTTCTTCTTGCTGCAACACAAATGTTCATTTGTACAAAAAGACAAAAAGAAAAGTCATACTCATAGAAAATGTATGAGTTTCAGAATGTATATGAGTGTTTGAATTTTGTTATTATTGTTGTTGGTAGCTGAATATCCTAAGAATTTAATTTGGATTTAAAATTTTTTTTCTTAAGTTGTTTTTTTTTCGCTTTTTACTTTTGTTACCATTTTTATGCAAATATAGCAAAAATTTTTCTTTTTCCCAATTTTTTTATTGCAAATTTTCACCAGCATTTGTTGCAGCTGCAAAAATCTACTATACACAGTGTATTAAGTGACAAAAGAGGAAAAAAGTTTGGAAAAAACAATAATATATGGCGGCGACATGTTGCAATAAAAGCATTTAATAGACTCTGATGTGCAGAAATAATAGTAAAATATATTAAGCAAAAAAAAAAAAAAAAAAAAAAAAGGCGAAGACACTTTTAACAAGCTAATAAGCAGTTTGAGAGCCCTTCTTCAAGACTTTTTAACAAAACCGCGCTTAAATTAACTGAACCCGTTTTAAAAATCTAATGAACTAATAAAATGAACTAAAGGCTGTTGTCTAAAAGCACGACTAAGTGAACCTTGGACAGTTATTTTAAACCACGATTAAATAAACTAGAACCGCGATTAGTGTTTCCTAGCTATATTGCTGAAATCAGCTGAAGTATTTGCTAAAAAATTTTAAACTGCAGTTTTCAAAAGGCTCGATTTTTATTTGCATTAAAAAAAAATTCAAAAAACTTTGAAAATTTAAAAATTTTTTTTTTGTTTTTTTTTGTGAAATTTTTTTTTGCTGATTTTAGCAGGTTAATTTGCTATTTTCCATTTAGAAAACTTTAACTCAAATATAACTAAAATTATTTATTAATTAGAAAAAGGTCGAAAAAACAATTTTTATTTTTTTTTTAATAAAAATTAAAACCCAACATTTTAAAATTATTTATATTTAACAGTTTTATTTTTGCTGTTCCTATATTACTAATATATAGCAAAGATAATCTGCTAATTTTAGCAGTTTTTTCTGCATCATTTTTAACCAATATTTAGTAGTTTTAACTACATTTTTTACGGACTTCTTTTTATTAGTGTGGTAAATTTACAAACATTTTTGAGAATCTACTTCCAACTTCATAACTTACTTAAAATACCCTCTACTTTACTGAAGCTCATAGCAACATGAAGTTATTTCAAACAGTCATTTTTCCCTTTTAAGAACTAAAGAAATTGTGTGTCAGTTTCCGCTGCATATATCTTCTTTTATTTTTTGCCATTTCAACATATTTTTTTTTTGTTTGAAAATTAACTTTTTTTAATTTACTTTTAATGTTTTTCATCACTTTACATACGAAAAATATATAAGGTATCTTTTTTATAATGATTTTTTAAATATCGTATTTTCTTCTCTCTATTTTCCTTTTTTAGTGCGTGATCATTGCCATCGTCAACGTAGTGAAGGTGTAGATGTAACTGCCCGACGTAAACTTATTATAGCCAGTGGTTTGTGTTTATTTTTCATGATATGCGAAATTGTGGGTAAGTTTAACGAATTGTTTAAACATTGTACAAACAAAGAATATTAAGTAGGCAAAAAAATATAACAAAAAAATACTGGGAAATTATTTATATAGAAAAAAGAGAATGTAAATTTTTTTAATGGTATTTAAATGAGTAGAAAATTAACCAAAAATTACATTCCTTTTTTTTTTTTGTTGTTTGCAGTTTATCCTGGAATTTTTTATTTTTATAACTTACACGTATTGTACTTAAAGTTCTGGAACAATTTAAAATGGTTTAAATAGTTATTTTAAAGCAAAAACTGTAGGAGTTAATGCGAAACTAATGGAAATTAATTGGGAATCGCAGTATTTAAATTGTTAACAATTTTTAACTTTTGAAATGTTACTCGATCTTTAAAATTCTTAAGTTAATGAATAGCTAAGCTCGAGATCATTAAGTTTTTAATATAAAATATCTTTTATTATTTTATATTTATCCCCGATATTTCGTCATTCAGTGAACAATATCCTCAGGGTTTATAAAAACAAGAAAAAAAAAACAACTCAAAAGATTGCCGTCAACATTACATTTTAAACTCTAGAGTGGTTTAAATGTGTTGTTGACATTATTATTTACATATACCCTGAAGATATCTTTCAATGAATGACGAAATATGGGTAATGTATAATAAATAATAAAAGATATTTTATATTTTTATATTTTATAGTCAGCGCCTAGAATGATTTTTTCTTACATTTTACTTAAACAAGAAATTTTGAATCAAAGTTTCTTTCTTATATAATAAAAACTGGCTTAAGACGAACACTCGGTTAAAACGAACAGTTTGTGATAGTCCCACAAAAAAATGTCTATATAATTTTCCACTTTTAATACGAACTTTACAAAATTCTACAATTTTTTATATATTTTTTTTTGTTTTCTGACAAATTTTAAACCGAACACACATACATTTTTTCTTAAATATATTGCAAACAATATATTTAGGAAATTTAAATATTTTGTGAATAATTAGAACATTTTAAATAAATTTTACCCCGGTTAATACGAACCTCGCTTACAACGAACTAAGAGTGAGTTCCTAAACTTCAAAACACATTGCAGTGTTTGCAGTTTTACTACTGTTTCGATACAAAGCAAACAAGTGTGTTGCTTACTTTGTAATAAAAACATGTCAACAAAGCATCAACAACATTTGTGATGCATAGTTTGCTTTTTATATGCGCATCAATTGCGTTTACGAATGCATGACTTTGTTCAGTTGCATTGCAAATGACGTTTTGGAACTCAGCCTAATTAATCTAGTCCCCCGGAGTACGTCTTAAGCGAGTTTTACTGTACTAGTATTGTAATATTGTGCAACATTTTAGTTTTTAGCAATATTTTATTGTTTAGCATTACTTTAATCTTTAATGTTAAGCAAAATTTTAAAAGTTTAAGATCATTTTAATATTTACCAACATTTTAATGTTTAGCGATATATTATTATTTAGCAACATGTAAATGTTTAGTTACATTTAAATGCTTAGCAATATTAGTTGCGTTCGACAACTGGATAATTTCGCAACATTTAATTGTTTAGCGATATTTTATTATTTAGCAACACTTAAATGTTTAGTTTCATTAAAATGCTTAGCAACCCAGTATAGAAAAGGTAATGACATATCATTATTTTTTCGACTACCAGTAATGCCAAACACTTACCTTCTGCATTATTTCAAAACATATAATAATGAGTTACTGATAATGACTTATTTTTATTATTATTTCAAATAGAAAATAATTTTCTAGATTTTTTGGAAAATTTTTTGAAATCTATTTTAAGACTCAATATTTTTTAAACACTGGTAAGGATATATGTAACCACATATTTTTTGATTTTTTGTATGTTGGCGAGTAAGCTTACTTGTGTGCAGCAGGTCAATTATGTTTTTATCTATTAAATATTACATGTCGATATAGCTCAGATGGTAGAGCTGTTGACTGGCAATCTGTAGACCCAGGTTCGATTCCCGCACCAGCACCATTTTATATACAAAAAAAAAAAATACAATAAAAAATATTTTTTTTTATATAATTTAGTTTTTTGAAAATCTATTTTTAGACTCATTATTTTTGTCAGTACTGGTAAGCACATAGCTAACGATATAGTTTTTGATTTTTGGTATGCTGGTGTGTAACCATAACTCATTATTTTTCCCGACATCGCCATATAAAGGTAATAAGAAATGTAATAACAATAGTAACTAGTTACCATTACCAAGTATGTAGTTACATAACCACATATCTGGTAATGATTTTCTACACTGGGAATATTAGTTGCGTTAGACAACTGGATTTGCACTAATTTGTAAAAATTTTTACTGGATGGCGTTCGTTAACACAAATACTCAGTAAAGAGGAAGAAAAAAGAGAGAATAAAGTGACCGTTCGATAATGAGAGTTTCTAAGTCTTCTTCTTTTTGTTGAAAATTTTTACTGGATAAATATTTGCCAGTAAGAATTTGCAAGCAGAAAATAACATGTAATTCGAAAGCATATGTTTGTTTATTGTAAATAAAATAAAAATTATTTTACGAGATTTTTGCCCTTCCCCGTACGACTATCCAAAAATTCTGTCTTCGCGAATGTCTGTGCCGGAAGCAACTTACATATCAAATTTTAACTTCCCAGCTCCAGCAGTTTGGGGGCAGTTTTAAACCCCATATTTACTATGTTCCTAATTCCAAAAAGTATTTTGCCTGTCAGTAAGCCAGAGGACATAAATTTTAAATTTCAGGTTTCTAGCCAAATGGGTTTGGACAGGCCGCCAAGGGAAAATTTTCCCAGAGATAAATAGATTAAATACAGAAGGACAGCAAAGTAAAAAAATCTTCGAAATGTTCTAAAGTTTATATCTTGAAAAAACAACGAGATGATCTAAATTAGTGTGGTGTAATAGTTAGCGCGTTGGACTGTTACACGTGAGGTTGCGGGTTCGAGACCCAACCAAGGCAACATTAATTTATGAAAAATAGTAATATGTATGAGTTTTTTCTATCCCTCATACATATCGCAGCGTCCTCGGTGTTCCGATAGCACTTAACCCCACCGAAGTAAAATAATATAACGGGGCTATGAACTAAAAAGCTTCAACAAAGTTCGCCAACTTACCATCAGATGGCGCGCAACAACTGTTCTAAAAAATTCAACATCTCGCGCAATTACAGTGTTGCCACATTTGAAGCCCTTCATCTTTCACCACCTTTCACTTCTTCTCTATCCCCTTTCCAAAGGAAGCAACACGTTAATTAATAGGAAGAATTTCCTGAATGTGGCTTCACTTTACAAAAAAAAAAAAAAAAAATACGAGTGGTCAGAAAGTTTACATTTTACCGTAGGCTCTTTTAAAAACTTTTTGTTATATAAATTTCTGAAGAAGAAAACATCACACCCTAACATTTTCCTAAATATATTCACACAAATGGGTTTAACCATGTTACAACAAGTTTCAACATGTCTATAACTATTTTAAAACTTGAACCAATTTTATTTCTACCTATTTTTGGCACATAAAATTTAAAATTCTTATATTTGGAGGGATAAACCAACATGTCAGTCATTGCTGCAAGTGATACCTCTAAAGTAAAAGGTTACTAGTGATAAAAACCAACAAACAACTCCACCTTTTCAATGTTTTTCTCGTATTGAATACGAAAATTCTGCTAAAAAAAAGAAAAAAAAAAGAATCCCAAAACACAAACTTTAGAAAACTATTGAAAACATTTGAGATTCTAGTTTTATTTTCAGTCACTACAATTTTCATTTCATTTCCTCTCATATTACAGGTGGTATTTTATCAAATAGTTTGGCAATTGCAACAGATGCTGCTCACTTGTTAACCGATTTTGCCAGTTTTATGATATCATTATTTGCCATATGGATTGCAGGACGACCTTCAACTCAGCGGTAAGTTTTATACTAAAGAAATTTCTAAAAAAGAAAAATTTTATTAATACAATAAGATGTATAAAATAATTTATTTTATCCTTAAAAAAAAATCCTTTTTTACTTTACAACATTTTTGCTCATTTAATTTAATGTCAAATTTGTTCAAACACAATTTGTTCATTTGTGTGCTGGAAAAAGGTATAATATCCTATAATATCATATGTGTGTCATTTATTTTTTGTAGGAATTTAATATTTATAGTAGAAATTTTATTTTGTAATTTAGTTTGTAGTAATAATACAGCTCTTGATAAATTACAAACAATAATTTGTGACGAAGTTCTTTATTTTACATGCAATACAAATGAATGTGAAAAATTAAAAAAAAAAAAACTACCCATAGTTTTTTTTTAAATAAAAATAAATTTATGACTTAAGATTTGTTTTTACGGGGTAACGGATAGTTTTAATCATTTGACCAAGGTCGCCGTTACACAATTTTGACAAATTTGGCCACAGAAATATTTACGAATATCAAAAAAAAAGTTAGTTTTGTTCGGCATTTACGGCTTAAATTTACACTATATTATTTTTGTTTGGAATTAAAATTTGTTTTTTTTAATATTCCTTTGTACACTCATAGAAATAAATCTGTAAAAATAGCAGAAGTGTTACTAAAAATTGGTTAAAAATTATGCTCCGGAAAAATCTGATGAAATTAGCAGATTATTATTATAATTCTGGCTCTTCTGATTACAAAACATACATTGTGTAGGCTGTGATGAAAAAAAAAAAATTCAAATAGCCACAGTCATCGCTATATGTCAACAAATTTGGTGCGGCCACGAAATTAATAAGAAAAAACTTTTTGTAAAAGCCGAATTTCTATCGAATTCGTATATAAACGATTTTATTGGTTTAAATTCCATTTTTTTACAAAAACATTAAATACTAATAACAAAATAAATAAATTACCATCATATTGTTCCGTTTTCACCTTTTAAAAACTTTGGTTTATTTCCTTTAGATAAACCGTGTTCTTTTCTATTGCAATCAAAATTACCAATTCCCCTGCTGACACCAATTTTACGTTTTACCTTCAAAAACGTACGTTTATCTCCTTTAGATAAACTGAGTTGGTGCTCTTTGCAATTAAAATAACACATACTCTTTAGTTTGATTTTGAGTACTTATTTATTTTACACTTATTTATTTAACACTTTATTACTTTACAACTGTATAACACACACACACACACAAACTATACAAACGCTAGTATGCACCTCACTATACAATGCCAAAAAGGAATTAACAAACTCTAAAAGTATTCAACTAACTTAGCGCAATGTAACTCCGCAAATGGCAATACGCAACTTCCCCTACCTTCATATCGATCGGTCTTTTACAGTTTAATGGTCGTCGTTGTAGAACATCCTGGAATATTCCATACATAAACCAAAATTATAACACTTTTATTAATTATAGCACTAAACATTATACTGTGGTGTAGAGATGAGCGTTATTTTCATACCGGTGATTTAATATCTGGCAACGGCAGTGATCAAATATTTCAAGTCGCAGTTACTCGGAATGTCGTTCTTTTAATATTTTTGTACTATTCTTTCTTGCAAACTTCATTGTGCACAGTAATACATGTTTTTTTTTAATAACAGCTTTCAAACTCTTCTGAATAAAATGTCTCCTTCTATCATGTCTTTGTTACCGGTCGCAACTATTCTTCTTTTAAGGCCCAGTTTTTAGGAAGTTCGATTATCTTTAAACTTAGTTTAACGCAGTTTGTAACTGGAATACTGCTTTTAAAATGTGGTTTATTCTGTTTTTTTTTTTCAATTTCAATTTCTTTATTTATTACAATAACCTAGCCGAAAGGCCACAATAAAGAAATAAATTATACTCGGGAAAAAGATTGTCCGGCAAATTTTTGTTAATAAAATTTGAAATGGCTGACAAAATTCTTTTTCGGTTTAACTAAACCAAGTTTAACTGACATCTTAAAAACTCGCCATAAATATTATTTCGTTTATTTATCAGAAAATCGCAGTCTTTTCCATAGAAAAACCGTGATCACGATCACAGTTTAAAAGAACAACGATTTGCAAATCACATTCACTGAGAACAATGTTACTGAAAAAGCGCCAGATCGCCCATCTCTATTACAAACCCGTGATCACGGTCACTGTTTAAAAGAACGGTGATTTGAAAATCACGATCACTGGTAGCAGCGTTATTCAAAAATCACCGGATCGCTCATCTCTACTGTGGTGTGTACTTAAATGTAGTGTTACCAGTCTCTTGGGATATTTTTCTCTTTCAAAATTCCAGAACCTTCATACTAGGCTAATTCAATTTCGTAACAATAGCCGTTTTTATTTCTAAAAGTGCTCAACAGATGGGGTTAGATTCTCCCTATTTTAAAAAGAATTTTCTTTCACCCTAATTTTTAATACCGAATTCGATGATGAAGGATTTTACTTTAACTTTAAATTTTTTATTATATTTTAAATAAAACAGCGATAAACAGTCTGCCTTTTCAGTTTTATCACTTCAATTTATATTTTTACACAATTGAAAAATTCCATTGCATTGGATTTAATTAAATTCCTTACTGTAGAGTGAAAAATTGCCATTTCTATTTCAGCTATTTCTCCATGTCCAAGATCGAAAATATGTATTTGGTGGGGTGTAGTTTTTTTTTTTTCTAAACATATTTCATATAAAAAAAATTAATAAAAACCTTTTATTTGTTAGTTTTTAAATTTTTTTGTTTCTCTTATAATTTTCATTCGCATTTTTTTCTGTCATTAAATTAATAGGCTGTTTCATATATTTGTGCTTTTATTATGGATTTATTAAATCCAGCTTTTGTTTTGGATTTAATAAATCCACTTTTTGTATTAAAAATTCTAAATCCAGGTGATTAAAAAAACGCTAAATATTTTAGTATTAAAATTTAAGTTCCTTTGTTATTTTCAAAACTACGAAAAATATTCACAAAATTTTAATACCTTCCAAAATTGAATTGAGAATCTATAAAATAGCTTAAATCTTCACTTCAGTCCTGAATAAAAAAAAAATGGTAGAACATTTTTCTCCAAAGTTTACAAATATTTATTTTAAAAAAATAAAATTTTGAATTTTTTTGATGGGACTTTTTCAAAAATTATTTAAAAAAATAGAAGAAACCAAACTTTTATATTTTCTGTGCTTAAAAGTAGTTCCTCAATAGTATACAATTTATGATAATCCCACCGATCGGTAGATGGATTTTTCAAATGTACAAAATCGACAGTACGACGAAATTTATTCCGTTTTCACCCAAAACATAAATAATGGCTAGTTTTTATTAAAATACTACTACCTATATAAAAATATGATGTTAGGGTTGCCATATTGTCAGAAACCACCATATTTTCCCAAGAAAAATATAGGGTCTGTTTGTTAACATTAGTAGTAAAAAATAGTAAATATAGAAAATGCGAAAGAATTGGCCTAAATTACTTCTTTTTAAGTGGATAAAAATTAAATGATATTTAAAAAAATTTGCTAATTTCAAGTCTGAAACGAATTCAAAAGAAAAATCTAGTAAAAATAGTAAAAACTAGCATGTAAACAAACAGACATAAAAATGGGTTAACTTAAAAACTAACTTCTTTATTTTTTTGGGACCTTTTTTTAGTTCAAATAATATTTCTTTAATTTCAATTAATGTCAATACAATTTCAATGGTACACAATTAAGTCCGTAAAAAATTTAGTTAAAACTACTAAAAATTAGTTAAAAATGATGATGTAGAAAAAACTATTAAATTTAGCAGATTATTTTTGCTACATATTAGTAATATAGGAACAGCAAATATACAACTGTTAACTATACAGAATTTGAGTGATATTTGAGTTAAATTTTTGTTAATTGAAAATAGCAAATTAATCTGCTAAAATTAGCAAAAAATTTTGCAAAATCATTTGTAGCCTAAAAAATCCGAAAAAAATTAAAATTTTCGAAGTTATTTTTTCGATTTTTTTTAAATGAAAACAAAAATCAAGCCTTTTAGAAACAGCAGTTTACAACTTTTTTTAGCAAATATTTCAGCTGATTTTAGCAGAATAGACTGCTATTTGCATTCAACTAAATTTAGCTTAAAAATAACAACAATTTTGTAGATATAACAATTTATTTTTGCTATTTTTAGTTTACTAATATTTAGTAAAATTTTCTGCAGATTTTATAGTATAATTTGTTATTTTCAATTAACTAAAAGTTAACTTAAATATAACTACAATTCTGTAATTTTAACAGTTTTAGTTTTGTTTATTCTTATTTTACTAGTATTTAGCAAAAAAATCTGGTAATTTCAGCAGTTTTTTCTGCAACATCATTTTTAACTAATTTTTAGTAACTTTTTGTGCTATTTTTACAGATTTAATTCTATGAGTCGAGAACAAAACCTGTGCTACACATATTTTTGAAAATACTAAATACTATTAAATGTTTGTAAAAATTAAAGCATAGTTTCAGGCATCAATTTTCTGCAAATAATATTTTCTTTATAAAGGAGTTTCCTATTTATTTTATATATATTGCATATGTTTACTTATATATTGCATATATTTACTTACTTAATTTTTTATTACTACAAATAAATAATAAAAAAACATACTTCAATATGTTAATGTCAATTTATAAAAAAAAAAAATTCTAGCGAACAAAAAAAAAACTTTTAAAAAAATCATAAAAAAATATATTTCTAAAATAAAATGCATTACATGATGAGATTGGTAGAGAATTCTGAATACACTATGAAAACTAAAAAAGAAAAAAAAATATTAACAACTTTATAACCAAAAAACTACAGTTAATGCATAAGCTTTTTCTATGTTAGATTTTGTAAACAAAATATTATACAGTAAGCTTTTAGGCAGAATTTTTTCTACTAACATATTTTGTGTATATTTTTTGTTGGTTAGATTTTTTTTTTTTATAAAAAACCATATTACTTTGTTTTTTACGTATTTCGAAAAAACTTTTACGAGTATAAGTGAGTAGCTTTGAATATTTTATGAAAATGAGATTGGTTTTTTTCGTGCTGTTGTTTTAGTGTAGGCTTAAGCCAGGCAGACAGTCTTGTGGTTCATTTTTGTTTCTTTTTTTTAGCCAAATGGGATTTTGTTTTTTTTTTTATTTGTATACTGTTTAAAATGCCTGTTTTTATATGCAAAGAAAATAAAATTCACTATAGCGCAAAAAACAAAAATAAAAAAAACATTATTTTGGTTTTTTATTGTTGACGTTATTTCTCTAAAGATTTGTTTATAAGTTTAAATTTATAATAAATGTGTATACAATATTCTGAATACTAAAAAAAAGAATTGCTCAAAAAAAAAAAAGGGAAAATGTAAATAGTAAATAAAAAAGTATATTTTCTTAGAAAACCCTGAAATTAGGCTACACAAATTCAAAATAACAAAAAGCCGAAAAGTATATCATTACATTTCAAATTATTTATTCATATATTTTAAAATAACAAATAAGAATAACAAATAAAATATTTGCTATTTTTTGAAAACAAAGATGGTTTATTTTTAAATACATATATACAATATAATCCAAAAAAACCGGTTTTACAAAAAAAAAAAAAAAAGGAAACCCATTTTTTTAGAAATTTATTTCCTATATTTTGAAGGAAAAATAAACAAATTGGATATTAAATCAAAGCTTTTTTGTAAACGCATCTAGCGTCGTACAAATATATATGAACATGTATAACCTTCATTTAATTCATTTATTATTTTTTTCGAATAGCACATTTGTATATGAAATTTCTGTTTGGTTTAGTTAAAATTTTCATATAATAATTAATGCCCATTTTATTTAATCGAGGGGGGGGTGTCGCAGCATTTTTCAATATTCGTTATTGTTCGGCTTTGGTACACCTCTTCCCCATACCGCTTTTTCCACAAATATTTCAAATAAGTGGCAATTCTGGATCTATAACATGATCAATAGGTGTATCAACATTTTTAGTTTCTCGAGTACTTTAACTCTAAACTTCTTAAAATTCAGAAAAGTCTTCATAGAAAAATAGGTTATTTTTCGAAAGGAATCCCGGAAATCCATATTTATGAAAAAGCCACAGGGTGACGCATTTTTATTTTCATTTAATGTTATAAAAGAAATAGAAATTGATATACTAGCCGCATTTTTTAATCACTTGGATTTAATAAATCCAAGAATTATTTCTGAAAGTTCATTTTTCTATCCGACCTTTGTTTACCCTAATTATTAATAATAAACACAATGATGCAGGATTTTATTGTAATTTTGAATTCTTTATTATATTTTATATAAAACAGCAAGAAACAGTCTTTCTTTTGAGTTTCATCACTTCAATTTATATTTCTACAAAATTAAAATATTCCACTGCAATGTTTAATAATTACCAATTGGATTTAATTAAATTACTTACAGTAGCGTGAAAAATTACCATTTCTATTTCAGCTATTTATCCATGTCCAAGATGGAAAATAAGTATTTAGAGAAGTGTGGTTTTTTTTCTAAATAAACTTAATACAAAAAATTTAAAGAAAATGCTTTTGTTTTCTAGTTTTACAATTTTTTTGTTTCTCTTTTAACTTTCATTCGTATTTTTTTCGGACATTAAATTAACAGAATGTTTCATATATTTGCGTTTTTATTGTTATGTGTAAACCCAGATAAATAAAAACAACTTTGTTTTTGGATTAATTAAATCCACTTTTTGTATGAAAACATCTAAATCCAGGTGATTAAAAAATGCGCCTACTAAGATAGTACGAATACGAATTTTCTTCCCCGCTTCATTAAATTTCGTTCTCTGCGACACGTGTTCCCATTTCACGTGTTCTGCATCTCATTCCATATCGATCCATTTTGCACCAATGTTCCGAACCATTACACTGTACATCAATTTAGATATTTTTCCAAAATTAATGGGTTCTGACATTGTATTCTGGTACAGGAGATCAAAAATAAATATACCTGCGTCGGCATTTTGAAAGATCACATCGGAATTTTATTTTAGGGGGGGGGGGTTAAAGTTTCCCCCCTTTTTCAAATGTTTATTGTGAATCGGCAAAGGAAACCATGTGAATCTTCCATTTTAGGTATAGGATGTATTCAGCGAAGTTATGTAAAATACTACGAGGAACATTTTTGTGGAACATTTTAACCCTCTAACTCTTCAATTAAAGCGACTTTTTGGCCCCTTTTTTAAAACCGTACATAAACGTAAGTTGAAGAGTTAGAGGGTTAAAGTGTTCGACAAAAATGCTCCTCGTAGTGTTTTACATAAGTTCGCTAAACATACCCTATACCTAAAACTGAAGATTCAGATGGTTTTCCCTTAAAATCCATGTTTGTTGAACACTTGAGTGCCAATTCTGGATAAGTATGAAATTAACCCTTAAGTTCGACTTATTTCTGGCGTTGAACTTAAATTTGCAACTTTGATGTCTTCAGAGACTGATAGTAGAATATTATGACAAATGTTTTTGTGGAACATTTTAACCCTCTAACTCTTCAATTAAAGGGACTTTTTAGCCCTTTTTTAAAAACGCACATAAACGACCCGAAAGTTGCAGAGTTAGCGGGTTAAAATGTTTCGAAAAATTTTTGCCATGAAATTCTACTGCACTCATAGATATAAATCTGTAAAAATAGCAGATAAAGTTACTAAAAATTAATTAAAAATGATGCTACAAAGAAAACTGCTGAAATTAGCAGATTTTTTTTTTTTGCTAAATACTAGTAAAATAAGAACAGCAAAATTAAAACTGTTAAATTTACAGAATTTTAGTTTTATTTAAGTTATCTTTTAGTTAATCGAAAATAACAATTTGCACTGTAAAATCTGCAGAAAATCTTGCTAAATATTAGTAGACCAAAAATAGCAAGAATAAACTTTTATATCTTCACAGTTTTTGCTATTTTGAAGCTAAATTTACTTGAATGCAAAAAGCAGTCTATCCTGCTAAAATCAGCAGAAATCTTTGCTAAAAAAAATTGTAAAAAAAATCAAAAAAAAAAAAATCTTTGAAAATTTTAAATTTATTCTTGATTTTTTAGGGTAGAAATTATTTAGCAAATTTTTTTGCTGATTTTATCAGTTTAATTTGCTATTTTCAGTTAACAAAAATTTATGTCAAATATAACTAAAGCTCTGTATATTTAACAGCTTTATTTTTGCTGTTCCTATATTACTAATATATAGCAAAAATAATCTGCTAATTTTAGCAGTTTTTTCTGCAGCATACTTTTTAACTAATTTTTAGTAGTTTTGACAAAATTTTTTACACACTTTTGGTATTAGTGTATAAGTATCTGATGATATCAAAGTTTAAAATTTAGATTCAATGCGAGAAATAAGTCAAAACTTAAAATGTGTTTAAGAGTTAATATCGAGCTATTCAAATGATATATATGGTCGCATTAAAATTTGGCGCCCAATAAAAAACCCTATGTGCAAAAGTATTTTTTTTTTCACCTCCCCACATATTTCCCGGTAGATTGGACAGAAAAAATATCCCCGCTAAAACTGCTCCTCTCGGATTAAAACAGCTCAATCATTGGGGGCTTTTAGCACTAAAAATTGACTAACATTAGTTCTATGTTATTCTCGACCAAAGCAATACCACTCACTAGTCGATTTCTATTCATTATAAATATTTGGATCACCAAGATGGCCCAAAAATCAATCTAAGATATTTTTCTGTCACATATTTTGTAGAGGAATGCGTGTAACACAAAATGTTAGTGAGTTCCGTCACTTACGAGTGAATTACTCACGTGAATCGTGAGCGAGCCTGAGTAAGAATATGTAATAGTTTTTTCATGACAGCTTTTTAGACATTGAACTGTTTTCCGAGCGTGAGTGTGCGTGAGTAGAATGAAATATTCGTGCGTAATTAATTTTTTCTTCGTATAGTGACATCAGTTAAAAATAACTCACGCGCCCATCTCTACTATTTCAATTGAAAATATTCAAATTAAAAGTTATCATCCCAAAAATATGCCTCAAATACCTATTATGATATCAGCAGCTACAAAGTATGCTACATTTTTGTTAGATGTGCTGATTTTCCCATTTGTTTTTAAAGACATCAAACTTCATTTATTTTTACATCTTTCCTGTTTTTTAAAGTTAAAATTTCTTAAATAAACAAATTAATTGTT
Organism: Leucophora obtusa; assembly: GCA_949987735.1. NCBI lineage: Eukaryota > Metazoa > Arthropoda > Insecta > Diptera > Anthomyiidae > Leucophora > Leucophora obtusa. The sequence continues at coordinate 15,488,702 of OX465298.1, read as the reverse complement.
ATAAAACATTTAGAAAAACATAAAAGTTTTCCTTTATTCTACACTAAGTAAACAAAACAAACTTTTTCTATTACCAAAATACAGAAAAAACAAGAAGAAGAAAAAAAAACTAAAGCCTAAATATATGCAAATTGTAATATGTGTATAATATAATATGTGTAAATGTTTGTTTAACAAAATGAAAATGTAATTTTCAATTTTGAACAAAAAAATAAAACGAAATTTAAAATACAAAACTTCAATACCAAATTAGTTTGATATCAAGAAAGAAAAACTACAAAGTTTATACAAATAAAGAGAAAATTACCTAGCGAATGAAACAAAAAAAAAAAAAAAAGAAACGCCCTAATGTAGGCAATTTTAAAAGGCTACTGCTATATTATGCACTTACTTTTTTTCTTGCCTTAATGTCTAGATTATTTTATTTTTCCGAAAAACTTCTACAAGGCTTGAGTAGTTAGTATTTTTTTTTTCATACGGTAATAGAAAAGTTTTGTGGTGAATAGTAGAAAATACCAACTAATTTGGCGAAAATTTTGCACATTTCCGTTTCCTTAAAAAAAATGGTATTTCATTGCATAAACAATTGTTTAAAATGCAAAAGAAAAACCTTAATATATTTTTTTCACTCAAAAGTAAACAGGAAAAACTATTTTGAAAAAAAAAAAAAAAAAAAATTATGCAGACCTTAAACAAGAAAATGAAAAATATGTGTTTTATTCATATATAGCACATATGCAGGTTATAAACATATTTTTTTTTTCAAAAAAACTAAAGCATACCTTTAGGTTTTCCTATAGTACTGTTTCAAGCAAAAAACAAGGGTGCAGTAGCTGTTTTTATAACTTAAATAACAATAACTAGAAAAAGTTGGCCTTAAAAAGTTGACAAGCCTAATTTATCAAAAACAACAAGAACAAACAATTTACAGACATTTATATTTACACAATGGGTTACTAAAAATTTCATTTTCATTGCAATTGTGGTCAGAATGGTTTGGTATTATATGGGAGTGTTGTTTAAAACATTCCCCAGTACGACTTAACATGCATCATGCAGTTTGTTTTGTATATTTTTGTAGATTTATAAAATTTTCACCACAAAACTCTGTTACTCCTTATACGAAATAGAGCAATGTAAAATAGCAACTACGTTACATTTATTTTTTAAAGCATACTTTAGGGATTGTTATAAAAGGGGCTGTTGTTAGAGAAATTGCATGTTATTGTTATTGTTGTTGTTGCTACTGCTGTAGCTCAAGCATCTAAAAATTTAATAAATTGTTGTTAAACAAACACCATTCTTGTAGTTGTATAAAATAACAATAGACCATCTCTAACCATGTAACCAGCAGAGAGAAACATATAATTTATTAATGCAATTATTTTATTAGATTGTTGCATACTTCAAGGCTGTCTAAAACTAAGAGAAACATTTAAAAATGTTTTTATTTCTTTTTTGGGGTTTAAATTTATATATTTTTCTAAATATTTTTATAATAAAGAAAATGAATTAGTATTATTAATAAATTAAAATATGCTAAGTAAAATATGTTGGTATAATGAAAAGGGTTATGTTTTGAAAAAGGTTAAATAATATTATACTCTGATGGCTAAAAGTTTGGGTGTTGTTGTTCATTAAGTGGTCATCAATTTATTTTAAGTCTTAGGATGATAAATATTTTTATTCGGAGCCTAACAATGAAAAAACATAATTTTTTTTTACTGAAAATGTCTTTATTGTTTTTCAAAATATTCTTCTTTATGATCTATATACTTTTACATTGATTCGAACCACTTGTCGTAACATTTTTTTAGGCTTCTGCTGTCGAAAATCGTTGTCCACGTAGTTTATCTTTGATGTGCGGGAACAAGAAAAAGTCTTTGTTATGAGGAATTCAACGAAGACAAATAATTTTTACGGCTAAATTTTGATCCAGTATTTTATTTATGCTAATAGAACTTATGCCTCAATGTTTTCTGGCACAACAACTGATTTTGGACGCTTTCTCGAAATCCGTCCTAGACCGAAGCACGTCTGCGATTAAATTCATTATGCCAAAAGTTGAATTTAATTTGTCTATGCACTCTTGTACGCAGACTTAAAGCTAAAATTGGGCTCAAAGCATTTAAAGTTCATAAAGTTCCGGATAGAAATTCTAATTCTGAAACCGAAATATTGTATCAGGTCAAAATTCAGATACAATTTCATCTGATTAATATATAATTTAATCCGTAAAGATCTAAACTGATACAAATAGATAAAAACTGATAACACTATGCGACAGTCAAAATCGGGATGGGATGAAACCAACGGGAAATGTTATATCGGTCAAAAACAAGTTATACGTGTCCCGGCGTTTCGCTGGGTCACCTCTAGGAATCGAGATATATCTTTTTTGACATAACTCGAGAACCACTAGTCCGATTTTGCTCAAACAATTTAAAAAAAATTAAATATTACAATTCCTTTATTCTGTTCATTTTTCTATATACTCAACAGTTTTGCCGGTAAAAATAAATGTTTGTTACCGCTACCATAAAAATCAATAACCTTTTGTTTATTACTTTTTTTTAATATTTTAGGCAAAAAATATTTTTTTCTTCATACCTTTATTTTTACCGCCAAAACTGTTGAGTATATAGAAAAACGTTATATGAACAGATTAAAGGAATTGTAATTTTTAATTTTTTTAAAATTGTTTGAGCAAAATCGGACTAGTGGTTCTCGAGTTATGTCAAAAAAAAGACCACCAAAATTCAAATGGATATATTTCGATTCCTAGGGGTGACCCAGTGAAACGCCGGGACACGTATAACTTCTTTTTTACCGATATAACTTTCCCCGGTAGTTTGAACCCTTCCCGATCACTGACCCCTACCATTTGTCTACCAGTGTCTCAACTGATATAATTATATCGGGACATTTTTGTAAAAAATGGTATATGGATCACATATCCGTATAAAGCTCCATATTAATTTTTTTTATAGCCCATGTGAAAATCGTGATCATACCTGGGCATATACGATCATATACATCCATGTATAGCGCAATGTATTATCGTACATGATCTCATATATTTCCATATATCTTCGTATCCGAAATTTGTGGGGTGTATGGTCGTACATTTTCATATATGACCATACATGGCCATATACCTTCCATATACCTCAGATTTCGGATCTGAATGTATATGGAAATATATGAAAGCATGTATGGTCATACATTGAACTAATCAAGAACCTATACGATCGCGTATGTCCATGCATGATCATATACAAGTCTATTTATGATCATGTATGTTCATTAGACTGTCCCTTAAAATAGTGATTGTCGATTTTCGTTGATTACAACCCCCAGTTTTATTGGAAATGGTCCCAAATGGAAGAAATCGGCTTTTTTTCTCAGAAAACGTTAACCCGTGCCGAAAGTTGGGCGAAAATGGCCCATTTTGGAAAAAAAGTGTATTCCCATGTGAAAATCGAAATATATATGAACATACATGACCATACATTGACTAGTATATGATCATGCATAGGCATACATGATCATACACGTCCATACATTATCTCATATACTTCCATAAATCTTCGGACCCGAAATTTGAGGGTATATGGAGGTATATGGCCATATATGATCATATATGAGCGTACATGAATCATATGTGCGCATATATAGTCATATATGAACATGTACAGTCATATACCCTCAAATTTCGGATCCGAAGATATATGGAAATATATGAGATAATGTATGGTCATACATTGAACAATGCTAGGACGTATATGATCACGTATGCCCATGCATGATTATATAATAGTCCATGTATGATCATGTACGTTCATATATATTTCGATTTTCACATGGGTTACTATTAAAAATTCCCAAAATTCGAAATTTCGAAAAAAATTATTTTTTATTTCATTTATTCATTTAATATAGTCAAAATGATTCAGACATGGAATTTTGATTTCATCGGATATTATTAACCCACTTTAGCCTGGAATTCAAAATGACCCACGAATTTGATAAAAATGCATAAACGTGTTTTTTTTTAAATTAATTTTAAAGATTTTTTAAAATGCCTAATTTGGAGCTGTCGATTGCTATTTGTACCACATAATAGTTGATATTAAAGAAAAAAAAAAATAATTGGAAAAATGATAATTCGAGTTTGTGTTTGGAGCGACTGCTTTCCAAGACATTTTACAAAAATAGCTCTTTTTGTCAAAAATTAAAATTTGAATGTTCATCAAATTTTACACAGTTTTCGGAAAAACATCACTTAAATTTGGTTAGAATATAATTATCTTTAAATTTGTTTAAAAAATCTTTAACCCTTAGTGGCCTGGGGTTAGAAAAGACCCACGAAACTTAATATTAATTATGACTACGAGATTGTAAAGCCATTAAATTGATAAAAAAAATCTCAACTGGATAAAAATAATTACTTTATGTAAAATGATCCATATGGGGTTAATTTTTAATTTTTACTTTTGGTCAAAAACGCCCCACTAGGAAATTTACAGAATAACACCTTTCATAAATTTCGGAAAAATATCACGTTGAATAAATAAAAAAAAAAAAATATTTTCCACTTGATAAAAATTATTAGTTTGAGTAACTTGATCCATATAGGGTTAATGTTCTCACTTTTCACAAAAAAAAGACCCACTAGGAAATTTACAGAATAACGGGAACCGGAATTCGAGGGTCCATAGAGTTCTATCACCATATAAGATCATTTATTGTATAAGCATATATGAATCATATATGAGCATATATTGTCATATATGGACATGTACGGTCATATACCCTCAAATTTCGGATTCGAAGATATAATGAAATGTACGAGATCATGTTTGGTCATACATTGAACTATGCATGGACGTATATGACCATGTATGAGTATGTATCAACATATATAAATCAATGTATGATCATGTATGTTCATATATATTTCGATTTTGACATAGTTTATGATCAAATTTTGAATCGGAAGATGTATGGCCATATGTGGGATCATATATGGTAATATATTGAACTTTGAATGAACGCACATAATCATGTATTTCCATATATGATCATACACAAGCCCAAGAATGTATATGTTCATATATATTTCTATTTTCACTTGGGTGCTTTGTCTAAAATACTGAAAGTTTATCTTCGAATCTCGAAGTACAATTTCACGTTTAATATTTTCACCATTAAATTATACTGAATGATTTTGGTCCTTGTAACCGTATTTCTGCTAGAATTTTACAAATTTTTTTATGTGTCAACTGGAAAACTGTTGAATGGTAGAAATCCCATCTATTGTGATAAAAATGCTAAAGTTTCGTTAAATTTAACCATTCGGCTGTCAGAGTTTTCAGAGTTTAGCCAAGCATTTGCCAGCGCTCTTGATTGTGCTTTCCAAAATATCTAATGCCGGCAAAAAAGTATTTCGCGGCCGCTAGGCGCTTTCAAAAATTTTTTTAATTTGTTTTAACTAGCAAAAAAATCTTTATGAGTTTTCATAAATTGCTTATTTTTATTGTTTCATTTAAAATATTTTTTTTATAATTTTCTTAATTATTATTTTATATGTTCTTTTTTTTTTTTTATTACAGCATGTCATTTGGTTGGTATCGTGCTGAGGTAATTGGTGCATTGGCTTCTGTTGTCATGATATGGTTTATTACCGCCATCTTAGTGTGGTTGGCTATAGAGCGTGTAATAAATCAAGATTTTGAATTAAATGCTAATATTATGTTAATAACATCGGGCCTAGCCATCATAGTAAATGTAATGTAAGTACATAATTATTGTTGTATTACAAAAATATAACAAATTGCTTTAACTTAGAAGTATATAGAATTTATAAGATTTTTTTTTATTTTTCAACATGGACTCAAAATAATATATTTACGAGTTTTTTTATTACTAAAGATTCAAATTTAATAGCTAAACTTTGCTTAAATAATTTTAATTTATATTCCAAATTACTTTTTAAACAATTTTTTTAAACGCATAGATTTTTTTTTAATTTTTCTTTAGATTTTAGGCTTTTACTTTGAAATTTTTGGAAATTGGTTGAATTGTACTTAAAAGCAAATTTTATTAGCTTTTAGAATTATGTTAAATAATATAAATTGTTTATTATTTAACAGAGATATAAACAAAAATGTAAAATAACTCAATAATTAATATTACTCATACGCCCTCATATACCAATTTTTATAATTTAGTTTTTCTAGTAAAAGTTTTACAAAATCTAAAACTTTTTTGTAATAAAACTTTAAAGGAGTGTTTTTAAAATTTAGTCAAATGGATTCGCCTTTGGCATTTAATTTTTTCTTATAAAAAATCCTTAATTTTCATTTTTTTTTAATTTAAATTTAATTTATAAATTTGATTTATTTTTTTATTTATTACCCTATTTGTTGACAACATTTTATTTGTCTTTATAGTTTTTTTTTTTCTATATTTTTTTTCTTTTATTATTTTGGCTAGCAAATTATGTCAACAGCTTTAGTTTTTAAGCATTAGTATTTAGTTTGCTGTGTTTACACTTTAGTTTATAATTTTTGCAGCATAGTTTTTGGCTTAAGTTTTACTCTATTGTCGTTGTTTTTTTCTGTGTTCTTCAAATTTTTTGTATTTTATTTCATTTTGGCTTTTATTATTATGTGTTTAGCGAACGTTGGCAGTTTTTTTTATTCTTGTGTTGATCCAAGTTGTGGAGAGATTTTTTCAACTGTATTTACCACTTCAAATTGTTTGATAAACGTGTTTGGCACATACAAGTTGGCTAATTTAAGAAATGAAAATATAGTGATTTATACGAGTTTTTTTTTTTATAAAAAAAACCTGTGTGATTAAAATTGCTAAAGAGTATTAAGAAAATTAAGAAGTGTAAATAACATAAATTTTCGTTCATTATACCCCCCAGTTTTAGTGGAAATGGCCCCAAATGGAAGAAATCATTTTATTTTTTGGAAAACGTTAACCCGTGCCGAAAGTAGCACGAAAATGGCCCATTTTGAAAAAAAGTATATTATTATTAAAAATTCCCAAAATTATAAATTTACAAAAAAAAAATTTTTTTTATTTCATTTATTCATTTAATATAGTCTAAATGATTCAGGTATGGAATTTTGACTTCATCGGATATCATTAACCTACTTTAGCCTGGAGTCCAAAATGACCCACGAATTTGATAAAAATGCGAAAACGTGTTTTTTTTTTTTTAAATTAATATTAAAGATTTTTTGAAATGCTTAATTTGGAGATGCCGATTGCTATTTGTACAACATAATACTTGATATTAAAGAAAAATAAAAAAAAAAATAAATTGGAAAAATGATAATTCGAGTTTGTGTTTTGAGCGACTGCTTTCCAGGACATTTTACAAAAATTGCTTATTTTGTAAAAAATTAGTTTTAGGAAAAATATTACTTAAATTTGGTAAGATTATAATTATCTTTAGATTTGTTTAGAAAACGTTAGCCCTTTGTGGCCTGGGGTCAGAAAGGACCCATGAAACTTAATATTAATTATGATTACGAGATTGAAAAGCCATTAAATTGACGGAAAAAAAATCTTAACTGGATAAAAATAATTATTTTGTGTAACATGATCCATATAGGGTTAATTTTTATACTCTTGGCCAAAAATGACCCACTAGGAAATTTACAGAATAACACTTTTCATAATTTTCGAAAAATATCACTCCAAATGGATAAAAAAATCTTTTTTCCACTTGATAAAAATTATTATTTTGTGTAAGTTGATCCATATAGGGTTAACGTTTTCACTTTTCGGCAAAAAATACCCACTTGGAAATTTACAGAATAACGTCTTTCCAAATAGAAAACAATAAATGCATAATAAACAAAGCTTTTAATTAGAATCTAATACAAATGCACAACTAAAATTGCTATTAACATACGGACACTTTTGAACCCACCTCTTTAACCCTTAAAAATAATTTCAAATTCAAATTAATTAAATTTCAAATTAATTAAAAAAACACGTTTTTGCATTTTTATCAAATTCGTAAGTCATTTTGGATTCCAGGCTAAAGTAGGTTAATGATATCCGATGAAGTCAAAATTCCATGTCTGAATCATTTTGACTATATTAAATGAATAAATGAAACAAAATACTAAATTTTTCAAAATTTCGAATTTTGGGAATTTTTAATATTAATACACTTTTTTCAAAAATGGGCCATTTTCGGCCACAACTCGGCACGGGTTAACGTTTTCCAAAAAAAAATAAAAAAATCGATTTTGTTAATTTAGGACCATTCGTAAAAAAATTGGGGCGTATGCGTGTCGAAAATCGACCAAACACTTTATAAGGGTCACCCTAACGTCCATACATAGTTCAATGTATGACCATACATAATATCATATATTTCCATATATATTTGTATCCGAAATTTGAGGGTATATGAACGTAGCTGTTCTTATATGACCATATATGCTCATATGTAATTCATACATGGCCATATATGATCATATATTGCCATATATCTCCATATACCCTCAAATTTCGGATCCAAAGATATATGGGAATGTATGAGATCATGTATGGTCATACAGTGGACTATGAATGTGCGTATATGAACACGTATGACCATGCATGCTCATATATAAATCAATGTATGATTATGTATGTTCACATATATTTCAATTTTCACATCCCATGTGAAAATCGAAATATATATGAACACACATGATCATACATTGACTTGTATATGATCATACATGGGCATACATAGTCATATACGTCCATGTCTAGTTCGATGTATGACCATACATGATTTCGTATATTTCCATATATCTTCGGATCCGAAATTTGAGGGTATATGACCGTGCATGTTCATATATGAGCATATATGCTCATACATGATTCACATATGCTCATATATGATCATATATGGGCATATACTTCCATATACCCTCAAATTTCGGATCCAAAGGTATATGGAAATATATGAGATCATGTATGATCATACATTGAACTATGCATGGACGTATATGACTATGTATGCCCATGCACGATCACATACGAGCCAATGTATGATCATGTATGTTCACATATATTTCAATTTTCATATGGGATGTTTAATTTCATCAAAAATCCTAATAACTAAACCCATAAATAGCAAAAGATTTTACCTCTGACCTGTTTCCTCAAGTTTGTGGGGTAGGCTCACTGGGTTAGGGGGTCGCCAGAGAAATTTATTTGACTCAGTGACTGAGAGCAAAAGACGTTGTTAGACGCTACAGAACTTATTGAATTTATTTATACAACCAGTGCTGCTAACCCATTTTGTTGAAAAGTCGCAAGTTTTAGTGAAAAAAATTGTCAAAGTAAACAAGAAATCGTCAAAAAAATCTTGAATCCACAAATGTTTAATATTTAAGTGAAAGAAGGGGAGAGTTTACTTAAAAAGCCGTTAACATTACTTTATTTGGTAGTAAAAAATAGTAGAGAATATAAATACAAACACCGAAATTTAAAGTGGTTCTTCCGATTGTTGGTGTTCCTGATCAGGATTTTGAGGTCGGAATTACAAAGTGCAAAACGGCGGATCCAACATGGCGGACGATATTTAAAAAATTGATTGGATTTATTTGATTCCTATTACTCGAAGGTTTTGCAGTTCCTGATTATGAATTCGATGTCAATTTTTAAAAATTCACAATGACGAATTCAATATGGCCGCCGGTTTTTTTAAATTAATCACATTTGCTTAAAAATTATTACTTGTGGTTTTGGTGTCGATTGATGATTGTCGCAACACATTACTTTATACATTATTTGGTAATATGTGATTTTGCTGGAAAGTAAACAATTTTTACAATATTGATAAATTTATGCTTTGAAAAAATTTCCCACTTTTGAATATATTTTCCTTTGGTTAAAGTTTTAAGGAAAATTTTTCTAACTGCTCTTTATTTAAATCTACTAAAATCATTTAAAAGTTTCGAAAACGCTCTTTAACCAGCGAAGTTATTTAAAAATATTCATGAGTATTAGTTAATTAATATTAATCATACGCCTCCTTATGAAACATTTTTTAAATCCTAAATTTTAAGCTAATTTAAATTTCTAGAATTTAAGAAGAAATTATTCCCTTAATTTAAACAACTACAACAATAAGCATTTATAAAAAAACGTGTAATTTTTTTATTTGAGTCTGCAAAATATTCGTCGTTACCAAGGACACGTCGTCGTTGTCGCTGCAGTCATTGAATCATTTGAAGGGGAGTGTTTTTTTTTTTTAGCAAAAGATTTGTTTAAAAAGAAATCTAATAACATAACAAAACGGAGATTACAGAATGTCATCTAAATCACAGCAACCCCAGTGTCATTGTTAAAAATGTAAAAATCTTTTGTTGGTTTCAATGTGAGATTTTTGTTTTTCACATAAAAATTTATACCATGGAAATTGTTCTTTACAGTAAACAGAGTTATTTCTTTGTAAGTTAATGTATGTGTAATGAATGTAATGTATGTGAGTGAATATGGTTACGATAACTGAACCAACGGTTGGCAGAAAAAAATATAAATATTTTTGTAGTTTATAATAAGGAAAATTAAGATGTTTTGTACTCTGAATTTTAAAAATTTAAGACAAAAATACCCCCACACCCCTTTGTTTCAGAGAATTTTTTATGAAAATCTTAAAATTAGAGACATTTTTTCCAAATATTTTTGACTATTGCATTTAAATGAATGAAATTGCTGAAATATGTCCCCTTTGGTTTAGTTGTTTCCCCTAATATTTGTATAAAAAGTCCCGTCTTTTACTAGAAAAAAGAACAAAAAAAATTCCGCTTAAAATACATTTTCAACACTCTAATTGCTTTTGTCGTTTGTAATGCAGTCACTACATGAGTATGTCTGTGTGTGTGTAACATATTGTTTAAATATGAGGCTTTCCATATCAACTGTCCAGCTAAAGAAAATTTATCTTAGCAATATCAAGCTTTTTTTTATTGTATTATATGATATGAATACAAATTAGAACAAGTTTTTAAATTTAATTAAAAAGCCGTTAACCACGCCTAGACTCAGAGAAATAAACCTGTAAAAATAGCAGATTGTTAAAAATTATCTTGCAGAAGAAACTGCTGGAATAAGCAGATTTTTTCCCAGCTAAAATAAGACTGTTAAATTCACAGAGCTTTAGGCATATTTAAGTTTACTTTTAGTTAGTTCAAATTTTGCGAATGCATTGCAACTTATTGGACACCATGTAAAAAACATTGACCCGTAAGTGGAGCTGCGACATACATAAACAAATTTTATTTATTTATTTTACAGAAAATTTATCCGTTAGATGGCGCTGAAGTTGAAATATTTACGAAAATATTAGGCGGTGCTGGAGTATTAATGAAAACCTTATTTGTTGTTGTATTTACGGTTCGATTTTTCCCATATTCAGAATAGTTTTAAAAATACAAAATGAGGGCCTGTTTTATAGTCAGAACTCAGCTCTATGTTTTCCTTATATAAAAAATTTTAAAACAAAATTTCTGACTTAAGTAAAATTTAAGCACAAATTCGGTCTTAGTTCTTCTGGCATTTTAAGATGGAAAACCTTATATATAAGTGGTTTTGTACATGTTCACATTTATGTCGGGTAGTTGGTTGTTTGCCACAGTTTTTGCTCCTTTTAACTATTATTGTTGTACATAGTTTTTTTTTTTGATATGAAATTTTTTTAATATTTTATTTCTTTTTTTTTTTTTCTATATTGTATTTTTATTATATATTTTTTTAACTCATACTTTGTTTAGTACTTAATGCCTCATAGACTTTAAAAAAGCGTTACAAATAAATGTTTTGTTTATAACGTTTAAGAGTAAGAAAATTAAACGAAGCATAAATTCATATGCCTGAACATATATGCAGCAGCTGCTGAACATATTTGTTCGTTTGTTTTGAATTTCTACATTTGAACGTATGTGAGTGTGTGTGTGTATGAAGGTTTGCTTGTATTTGTTTGTTGTTTGAGGTTTTTAAAACTATTATAAATGTGTGTGTTTGAGAGTGTGTAAGTTAAGTTACCTAGAAATAAATGGTAAAAAGGCTTGAGCTAAAATATATATATAAAACAAAATAACACACTCTTATACACATGCATAAATCTTTAACATTATAAGGGGTTCAATAAAGTTATGTGTGTGTGTGTGTGGTTGTTTTCTTGCATTTGTATGTGTGTGCTAAAGGTTTGTTCTTTTTTTTTTTAGAACAATTTATATGGAGCATAAACTACAAAGCGAGAAATATATAGAAACCATATACATATAAAACATAAAAAACAACAATGCAATTATTTATGGTTGTTAAGAAAAAGGATTTTTATTTTATAAAAGTGAAGTGAAAAAATAAAATATTATTTATTTTATTTAATAAAATGGAACATCAGCGAAAAAAACTACAATATTCTTAAAGTTTTTAAATAAATTTGGGTTATTAAACACAGCAATGTTTTTTAAAAATTAAACTCATAAATGGCTTGAAATTTAAGCTAAATATAATTTTTTAAATTCCGAAAATTGCTTCTTTATATAGGGAAATATTTGTAATTTTGTGCAAATATTTAGCAATTAATAACACTCATACGCCATCGTAGCAAATTTTATATAAATCGAAAGAATCTTTAAAAAGTCAAAAGAGTATCAATGAAGAATACAAGTTTTTCGTTACAGAATTTTTCTTTAGCTAAAATTAAATTTTATTTAAGGGGGGACTTGACATTAGCCGTTTTTTGAAAGCGACTTTTTTTTTATAATTTTGTATTTTACTAAATATTCTTAAGATTCTAAGAAAAAAAAAAAAAATTCATGGAAAAATTCCTACGGGTTCAAAAGTTACAGCCGGATTAATGAGAGCGCATTTTTAATTTTCGCGCTACCTACGTACCTTTTTTTCTTTTTCACAAACTTTGAACGCGTTTATCTCGAAACCGTGTTTTTCGTACTGGTTGCGGCACTAGCGGGTTCATTTTTTGTATTTTTTTTAATTTTTTTTTTTCGATTTTTTATAAATTTTTAAAGTCAATATTTTTTTAGAAAAAACACTTTCAAATTTGCAACATCGCCAAAAATTTAAAAAAAATTTAAAAAAAGCTCATGTCATACGATAACCAATTTTGTTAAGATTTAAAAAAAGTCAGTTTTTTTTCCAGATCGGCAACCACGAGTCCCTGTTTTTTTCTCTGCCGCCAGTTTGGAGCTCTATAAAACCATGTTGGAATGAAAAATATATTTTTTTGAATGTTTGTTTTTGACTCAGTTATGAATTTTTTAAAAAAAGGTCAGTTTTCTCTGCCGCGAACGTAATGTCCCCCCTTAAGGAATTTCTAAATGCAATAAAATTCAATCATTGCACTTTTCTATAATTCTTATTATTAAAAAAAGAATAATGTGTGGCAAGAATTTAGGTGGGAAACTACTTGGAGTTTTGAAAGAAATATAATCTCCCGAGTAAAAAAGTGTATATATCTTATATATAAGAATATAAGATATAATCATATAAGTGTTTATATAATCTGATCCGCAAAATGGATCTATAAAATTATTTCAGATTGTATTATTTTAGATACAATTCAATCTAATATTATACAATTTGATACACTCTGATACAATTGCATCCCAAAATTGGGCACATCTAATTGAATCGTATTATATCAAATCTGATATAGTTATATAATATTTAATACAATTGGATTTCATGATTTATACCCAAAATATGTTGGGTTTTTAAATATGCCCAAGTAAAAAAGTTTTGATATAGTCATATATTATCATATAAAATTTTGTATAATCATATATTGGAACATACCATATACCAAGATATAATTATATAAAATTTTACGAAATTATATCCTAAATATATGTATAACTATATCTTGTTATATATTGCACAATATATAGTGCAACATATTACAATATCCAATTATATATAGACCTATATATAATTACATATACCTCATATAATTATGTATAAAAGTATCGAATTATATACCATTACATCTAGTTGGATATGATTATATTATATTTGATACATTTGGATGAGGACAAAATCCGGATAAAATTGTATCAAACCATATCTTATTTCATAATACGATCTAATTTGAAACAATTAGATATTCTCATTTTTCGGATATAATTATATATAATATCAAAAGTCATATAATTTTTTTATAGTAGGGTACATATCTTCATTCATCTTAACACACCAGATACAGTGAAAAATATATATTTATATGCCTAGGGTGTTCAAATCCCCGTGTAAAAAAGATCAGATCTGGCCATATCTCAGTAGATATTACCAGCTCTAATTAGATCTCAAAATTGGGGACAAATTTGAGATCTAATTAGATCTGATCAGATCTAGGAATATCTGGCCAGGTCTTAGATCTGATCAGATCTAAGGCATATCTGGCGGAATGGTCCAGATCACTTTAGATTTGGCATTAGATCTGATCAGATTTTGCCATAAGGTATTATTACATATGCCATATCTGATCATATTTGATGAGATCTGGTAGAGGATCTAATTAGATTCAATCATATCTATTCAGATCCAAAAATATCTAATCAGATCTAAACTTTTTTACACGGGTTGTAAAACTGACAAAAAAATATTTTTTCTTACGAACTTTGAAATTTTTCTGATTTTAAATAATAGGAACATTTTCTAATCACTTGGTTTTAATAAATCCAAAAAATAGTTTAAAAAAATGCTCAACAGATGGTGTTAGATTCTTTCTATTTTAAAACGAATTTTCTATCCGACACTTCTTTCACCCTAATTTTTAATACCGAATTCGGTGATGAAGGATTTTACTTTAAATTTTTAATTATATTTTTTTTTACAAAACAGCGATAAACAGTTGGCCTTTTCAGTTTTATAACTTCAATTTATATTTCTGCACAATTAAATTATTCCACTGCATTGTTTAATATTCACCAATTCGATTTAATTAAATTACTTAGCGTAGCGTGAAAAATTGCCATTTCTATTTCAGCTATTTCTTCATGTCCTAGGTGGAAAATAAGTATTTTTTTATTAAACACATTTAACCAGATACCCAAAATAACTGTTATATTTCTTAAAAAGTCACAACCCAAATTTATTTAATTATAATATTTCAATAATGCTCTTTATTTTAAAAATCATATTGCATAAAAAATCACAAAACAACTTACGGTGCAAGTTGTTTTTCACGTGGAAAATTTTGCAATTTAAATTATAAAAATTAAGAATTTTTTAGTTTTATAACAATCACACTGTACACAAAATGTCACTTTTTTACCAGAAAAATAATAGTCTTGTACATTAAATTTGCGTGAAATCAAACTCTACACACTTTTCACGTGAAATTGATTATCGTGAAAAATAGTTTTTTTTTATATGAGTACGAGGGATACTATTTATATTTCGGAAATAGCGAAATAATAACAAACATTTTTAATTGAAAATGGCTTTATTGTTTTTCAAAATATTCCCCTTGATGACCAATACACTTTTGCATTCGTTCAAACCATTTGTCATAGCAGTTTTCCATTCCTCTTGAGATACCTCCAAAACATGGTTTTTGAAAGCTTCAACTGCTTCTTCGGCGCTCGTAAATTGTTGACCACGCAGTTTACCTTTGATATTCGGAAACAAGAAGAAGTCATTGGGTGCCAAATCAGTACTGTACGGAGTATGAGTCATCAACTCGATGACCAAATCAGTACTGTACGGAGGATGAGTCATCAATTCGATGTTTTGACTGCTCAAAAATTAACCTGTTTGACGAGTTGTGTGAGAGCTCGCAGTGTCATGATGGAGAATGATTCGTCTTTGGCGATTGGTTTTACGAATTTCTCCGAAGACTTCCAGCAAACAATTGGTCGTGTACCACTCAGAATTGACCGTCATACATTGCTCCAGTGGAACAGTGGCCACATGACCCATTCGGCGGAAGAAACAGGGGACCATTTGCTTCGCTGTGCTTATTGCACAAACAACTTTTGTTGGATTTCGCTCATCTTGGAATACCCACACGGTCGATTGCTGCATTGTTTCCGGCTCATATGCATATATTCATGATTCGTCACCTGTCATGATTTTATTAACGTCTTTTGAAGCAGCACTGTCGAACTTTTTAATCATTCCCTTTCGCCAATCGACGCGAGCCTTTTTTCGAGCGATTTATAAATTAGGGGGTATCTAACGGGAGCAAATTTTTTTTACATGTCCCAGCAAAAAATACTGCTTGTTTGGAAGCAGGTTCGTCAGGGAAAGAAAATAGCGTAGCGCTTGCATTATTGGTGATATAATGCATGCTTTTTGTTCGAGATAGCTCGCGTGAAAGCACTTGTTTCGATATCCGATTTGCGCTTCTATCATAGCTCTAAATAATGGCATGAAATCGCAGCTTTTAGCTAGTAAATTTGGTTATCATTGTCATTCTTTCGTGCTTTGTTAGAGCGATAAAGTGTGGTAAACAAAACTCTATTGCCTTATTTTTAACACACTACTGCAAGCTATAAATCCTCAGAAGCAGTAGACGAAGCAGAAAAAAAGCACTAATCATTTTTACAGCTTCCGAATTTCTGCTGGGGTGCAAGGATACCTCTTATCTCACGATATGTCATATGACGATATTGCATTATCAGTTCACGCACTGCATCGACCAACAACACACAACAACCAATTTTGGACGACGTTCACGGAATTCGTCGGCGACCGAACTACGACCACAATTGAATTCACTATACTAGCGATATACGGTGGTTTTTGATGGTGATTTATCGCCATACAAAGAACTGAGTTCATCAACACATTCTTGTTGAGATAATCCACATCGAAAGTTGTGAAAAATAATCCAAAGAAAACCTTCTTTTAAAATTTCCATGTTTTGGCCAAATTGATTTTTTGAACTCACTGTAAACAAAACAAATAGCACTTGTACATCAAAACCTTGTGAGTACGTTTATGCTAAGAAATGTAAAATTTTATTATGGTGTTGCCAGATTTTAGCCATTGACATTAGTGTTGCCAGTTCCCGAATTATAAATAGTACCTCTCGTATAACAGTTTTTTCACGTGAAATCGAAACAACTTACGGTGCTTTAACTTTCATTCATATTTTTTTTTTCTGACATTAAATTAATAGAATGTTTCATATATTAGTATTTTTATTGTTATGTGTAAACCCAGATAAATAAATCCAACTTTTTTTGGATTTAATAAATCCACTTTTTGTATGCAAAAATCTAAACCCAGGTGCGCAATTTCAGTGTTGTTAACTTTATTTTTTAAAATCGCTAAAATTAAAGTAAAATTTACTCATATTTAAACCGGTGTCATTTTAAATCTGGCCGCCATTTGTGAATAGAAATAATGCAAGATTTAAGGAAATTTTATAGAATTTTCAACAATGTTCAGTTTGCGCAGATCCGATCAGTACCTACTCGCTAAATTTTACTATATAATTTGATGAAAGGTCGATATCGATGATTTTTCATTAAAAGGCACGCCTACTTAGAACCGGGTAGCAAAGTTAAAAAACAAACGCTGCACTAAAATTTTCTACAATTTTCTGGACCAGCTTCCAGTACTTCGGGGACAATCTAATCATTATTTTGATCTTTAAAAATAAAAGCAACGGGGATAAAATTAGAAAAAACTTTAATTGGTGCTATTTTTTTCGCAGCTGTACATCGTTTAAAATTCATTGCAAATAAAAATTAAATATCACAAAAACTTTTAAGTCTAATATTTCTAAAAATTACACATATAAAATTTATATCAAATTTTCAGTGGTCTTTAAGAATTTCTTACATGTTTATATGTCATTCTTTTACAATACAAATATTTTTTTTTGTTCAACACAATCCAAATAAAAAAAAATCTCTGAAAAAAAAATGTTATACAAAGCACACTGAAAACATTGTTGCCAATTTGTCATTAACGTTTGGCTTGTTATACGCTTCACGCTTGTCACATTTGTCACGTTACGTGAGTCGTTATATTGTCACAAAATATAAACGTATAACATACAAAGAATCACATATATAATACATACAAACAAACACATCGAGCTGTAGGACAGATGCAATTTCTACATTCGTTTAACGTTATTGTTGGCCATAAATGCCGAGACTTCAATTACCAAGTTATTCTTGGAACGAAAACGAAAAGAAAAAAGAACCAACAGGAAAAAACAAAAGAAAAAAAAAACGGAAAAAAATTATAAAATGTTTTCTTGTTTTCTTGTTTTTTTTTCGTTTCTTTAACAAGTAATGACCAAACAAGTCATACATCAAGTTTTGAAACACACATGAGCTGACAAACACATGCTACGATAAAATAAAGAATGCATTGCTTCTATGATATACAAAACACCAATTCCAAAAAGATGAGGGGATTCCTAAAACTCTGGTGAAAAATTTATAACCTTCAGTTCGCAATGAGTTGATATGGCAATTACAGTCATTTAAAGTTTCACCCTTTGGCCTGTTTGTGCAGCATAAAGGTATATGAAAGTATGTGTTCTTTATATCTGAGGTAAATTTACACACAAAAATGGTAAAATTATTCATAATTTCTAAATATTTTTTACACACTTTCAAGGTAATTTTAAAATTTTGTGTGTAATTAACTTATGCATTATGTATGCAATATTTTTTATTTGCGCACTCGGAGTAAGTAAGTTTACCACATTTTATGTAGGAATTCAGTTTCCCTGCAAGCATTGAAAGATATCTTCCAAGAAGATATTAAAGCGATATCTTCTGTTTTTCATTTGAATTAAAATAATCAAGTAGTATTTTGAAGTTATCTTCCTTTTATCATTTGGAAGATAATTTGGGGATATTAGGAAGAAAATAATTAAAAAATTAAATTCTTTGTTATAATTTTTTAATTAAAGGAAATTTGTACAAAAATCAACAGATATGTAGGAAACAAACTTGTCGAAAAATCACGATTTAAAGCTCGGAAAAAAATTAATATGTTGGTCAATGGATTATATATGAAGATATACTTTTTTTTGGGTTAAGCATAATAAAGAAATAAATCGATATTGCCGGCAATAAATGTTTTCATCCTGGCGATATGATCGGGGAATATTCTTCGTATTGCCCTGCTTGCTGGATTTTCTACTACCCAGCAAACAAAGATGATCATTAATGACTCAGAAATGAGCTCCAAAAACATAAACATTTTTCCACTTTTTCCTATGGAAGTGGTCCGTCCAAAGGAGCCCCCTGTGTACTCAGAAATGACTCAGAAAAAAGAACGTATAAAATCGAAATTTTCCTCATAAATTTAAATAATTTTGGAATCTTCTTTGAGTCCGAAAAATTAACCCTCATTTTGAGACAGCTTTTTAGATTGTAGAGACAACTTTTTGGATTGTTTTCTGAGGGTTCATATTTTCTACCAAAAAAAGAGTGTTTTCAAAAAAAACAATAATCATTTCCATCAGCTATTTAAGAATCTTATTTATGAGCGCTCCGAAATTGCTGGCTGGGTATGCATTTTTAAATAATCGAAAATTTTATTTAAATTTTTATTCTTATCATACGATGTTTTTTTTTTTTTTCTATAGCGGTCAGTTGTTATGAAATGCCTCATATATTGTAATTGCCATTACGAAATTTAGTTTAATAATTTTTGACTACATTAGAAATTTTGTTTTTTACCTAGGATGAGGAAAAAACTAAATAAATTAAAAACAAAATATTTTGTTCCACGTTAATTTTTTTTGTTTATATAAAGAAACTTTGTTTTGTCATGAAATTATAAGTGTATTGAAATCCTGTTAAAATTAGATTTTTTTTTGTTACACCATTGTAAACAGTGTATTATAGTATCTATAAGTGTGTATAATAAGTGTAGAATACAAGAGCTCTTTTATACATCTTATTGGGTGTTATTTGTGGTTGTAATTTTTTAATGGTTCTTCAACGCTGTTTGTTGTATTTTTCTTTTTGTTATACACAAACAACATTTATAAAAGTCTCATGTAAAGCATAACACAAAACTAGTAGAAAGCAACTAAAGGAACTTTACCATTCCACTACTAGTTGTTCATGTTTAAAAAGCATTGAATTGCCAAGATTTTTTAAATGTGTGTGTGTTTTTTTTCATTTTTATCGATTTCAAAAGATCATATTGTTTGCTGGAAACCTCAGAAAATATGCTGTAGTTTTTTTTCCATTGGCTCGTTTCGTTAATTTCCACCATTCATGTACCAACACTATTCATGTATACACAGAAAAAAGCTCTATATTAATTTAACGAAATAATTTAAGATATCAATAGCCATAAAATAACCCAACGAAATACTGTTGAAATAACGTTATCAATTATCACTAACCTTATGAATCGGCTGCCAACCCTGATAACAATTGATGTAATAATTCATTTAACTCTAATTTTTTTCTCTGTGTAAGCAGGTTATTTTTTTTTTTTTTTTGAAGTCACGTATCATCGTGTGTAATTTGTAATATAAGCATTGTACCTACTGTATTCAATGGTAAAAGTAGAGCTTTGGTTTATATTTTTAGTTTTTTTTATTTATTCTTGAATTAATAATGAGACCAACTAAGAGATCATTTTTTAAAAGAAATTTTACTAATTTTAAACTAAAATCAGTCAATTTGGATAATTTTTTATTGGAAATAAATCAAGATTTTAGATGTTTATGCCTTTGTTATTTGAAAATGTTTTCAGTAATTGCCGTTTCAGTAAGAATGTTTCACAATCCCCATTTTGAGTCTATTAAAACTCGGAATATAATATTTTTTGTTTAGAATAATCCGATAAAAAAAAATTTTTTTATTTTTCGAATGTAGAATAACGCGGATTTTTGTTATCGAACACCCTGGGGGGTTTTTTTTAATTTTTTTTTTCATTTTTTTATTCCATGCTATTTACAACGTATATTAGGGTGGGTCGATTTAGCAATCGTTTGGCATGAGGAAAAAAAAATTCCACTACGACATATCAAAAAAATCATTTTCGAGGCGCCCAAATTTAAATTTTTTGTAATTTTCTAATAAATGCTAGATTAGCGCCATCTTGCGGTGGCTTTTTGAAACAACTAATGAAGTTGTAAACAATATAACATTACAACCTTTCCAGAAAGGTATTACTTATGAAAATCGGATAAAAATGTGTCAACTAGAGGTAAGAGTATATAAGTAAAATTATTTTCTGCTTGATAATAAAATGATGATAATGATGAGAAATGATGATAATGATGTTGACGATAACAAGGAGAGAATAATTTTACTTATATACTTTTACCTCTAGTTGCCACATTTTTTTTCCCGATTTTCATAAGTAATACCTTTCTGGAAAGGTTGTAATGTTATATTGTTTACAACTTCATTAGTTGTTTCAAAAAGCCACCGCAAGATGGCGCTAATCTAGCATTTATTAGAAAATTGAAATTTGGACGCCTCGAAAATGATTTTTTTGATATGTCGTAGTGGAACTTTTTTTCCTCATGCCAAAATCTATCGAAAAAGCGATGGCACAATATTAAAAAATTTTTGTCCATACAAATCGGCCAACTCTACTCATTATATATTGCACCATAGGCTTAAGTAGAGTTTGCTGTTCGGTTTTAATCGAAACCGAAACTGCGGTTTTTCAAGCCTCAAAACCGAAACCGAAAACCGACAAAAATAAGTCGGTTTTTAACAAATACTTGAACCAATTAAAATAAATAATTAAATTCCATATTATTGAATCTTTAATTTCGAAATATGCTCAGCTCATATTTTACAAAATTTTGTATTTAATTGTAATTAATATTTTTTTCATTAAATATTACTTTAAAGAATTTTTTGTGTTTGTTATTACGGATAACATAAACCCATTATAATTTTGGAAAAGAATTGGGCTAAACTGCAGTTTATGGGGTTTCGTCAAAAAAATATTAAAAAATATGACCCCCTCTGGAATTAAAAAAGGAAAAACCAGAAATTAATTTTGGGATGGGTTCGGCCCCGGGAGGCATGTGGGGGGCAAAAAACGGGGGACATAGTAACATGTAAGTGTGGGTACTCAAATTAAAGGAAATTGTCTCACGATTTCAAAAATGTTATTTTTTTTTAATCCATAGAACGTAGCCCTAACTTGAGCCATTTTAGTTCCTTAAGAGGGGGGACTGAAAATGATGAAATTTTTTTGTATGGTAAAATGGTACTCAAATGATAGAAAAAGTTCCCCACGACTTCAAAAACTATTTTTTTTTTCAATAATCGATAAACGTATTAAAAATTTAGACATTTACATAAAAAAACAAAATAAAATTTAAATCGCGCGATTTTTAGAAAAAAAATTTTCCTGCGGCGCAATAACAGTATATCACTTCTGGAATTGCATTTTCAATCAAAAAGTTTAATTTTTAAATCATCTAAAATGTTTGAGTATACATAACATTAAAAAAATAGAAAAAAAAATTTCCTGCTGTGCAATTCAACTATATCAGTTCTCAAATTGCATTTCTCATCAATAAAAAGTTGACTCCTTTTGTTATTTCCACTTCCATCTGCCTTTTGTGTTCCAAATTTTCAAAATAAACAAAAAAAAAAATCGACATTTACAGGGTTTTACTAAAACTAAAATAATGTGATTTTAGAATTTTTAAATTTTCGAAGGTCTAAAATTTAACAAAATGCCTCTAATTCGATTCACGTCCATCGAGTACCATTTTCGTTCATATTAATATTTTACTTTTTTCGACCCCCCCTATTTGTCGAAAAATGGCTCTATTTAGGGCTACGTTCTATGGATATAAAAAAAATAACAGTTTTGGAATCTTGAGAGAATTTCCTTTAATTTGAGTACACACACTTACATGTTACTATGCCCCCGTTTTTTGCCCCCACGGGCCTCCCTGGTTCGAGCCCCTCCCAAAATTAATTTCGGTTCTTTTATTTTTAAATCCAGAGGGGGTCATATTTTTTTATTTTTTTTTTTTCCCAAACCCCATAAACTGCAGTTTTGCCAAGAATTGCAACAAGAAGTCATGTGGTTTAAGAGATATTGAGTTTCATATAGTCAGTTCAGATTTTCACCGCGTATTTTTCAAAAAGTCTTACTTGATAGTCAGCTAAATTTATAAAATTGTAACTTTATATCGTTTTAAACAAATTGTAAAAATTTTAATTTAAACTCTTTAAAATACAGCTTTAGTTGCCGAAAAAAGAATAAATTTCTAATTAAAAAATTTTAATTTATAGCGGTTTTCCACGTTCTTTTTTTCCCGGAAAGGTCAAGAAGTGGCATTATGGCCTTCATTCGCGTGAGAAATTCAGTCGAATTTTAATAAATATCTGTGTGTTAAATTACGTAATTTTTACAAATATTTAATTATTTTAAAACAATTCTATTAATATCACAGATAACCGAAACCGCGGTTTTTAAAATTTCAAAAAGCCGAAACCGCGGTTTTCAAATTTTTCGGTTTTTAGCAAACTCTAGGCTTAAGTGTTAATTCATAAACGCATTATAAAGTTAAAGGATTTTTACAAAACAAATTTTCATATAAAATTTGTTTGACATATTAGATCTATTTTATTAGAATAAAATATAATTCTATGCAATTTTAGTGATCTAATCATATCCAACTACTTAGTTTATTTT
Organism: Leucophora obtusa; assembly: GCA_949987735.1. NCBI lineage: Eukaryota > Metazoa > Arthropoda > Insecta > Diptera > Anthomyiidae > Leucophora > Leucophora obtusa. The sequence continues at coordinate 15,465,029 of OX465298.1, read as the reverse complement.
ACATGGACATACAGATGGACGGACATCGCTTAAATGATTCATAAAATGATTTTGATGTCATCATTATGCTCATTGCTTTCGGTAATTAGAAGCTTAAAAATACAGTGGTTTTGGGTGTTCAAATCTGGAATACTTTAATCTGTTCAATGGACCATGTTGGCCACATTTAGCTTGGAAACATTAGTCTACCAAGAGACATGTTGAATTATAACTTTACAAGCTCGTTAGTGTGTAACAATAACAACCACTACATACATACATATGAATGTCTAACAACAACAATATGTTTCAGAATGTACATACACATAGAAAAAAAAAATTTAAATCAGGCTCAAACAACATTAAATGAAATAGCAACAGCTTTGAAATCCAACTAATCAGGATGGTTCCTTCGGGGTCATCCTCCGATCACGCTGAAATACAATATGTGATAGAGTAGACAAAATAGATGAACATGTCACTTTCTTAGCGGCCCAATCTCACATTAAGGGGATAATATATGCGACAACTTCCATATTTTTAGTATTTTTTACGTTTGTTTTAAACATTATTAAACTAAATATAGGTTAATTGGCTATTAACCAAAATATACTTCAGAGATCAATTTAAAAATTGTTTGGAAACTCCAGATATATATATATTTTACCAATTAGGTTTGAGATTGGGCTGGTAAAGATGTTTACATAAGTATTAGTTTTCGACCCTCTATCGATGGGTTCCCCAACAATACTTTCTCTGTTATTTTAATTTCTTTTTAATTTAAATATGTTGCGAATTATTTTTAAAATGCGAAAACAAAATAAAATCTAAAATGTTAAAATATTAACTTAAATACGAAAAAATCATATTTACTTTAATAAGATTCATTCTTGATTTTAAAATGTTCGTATAAAAATAAAATGTTAATTCAAATATGATATAATTATTTTAAGTATGATTTTTTTTTTCACTGTGTATGTGTCTAAATGTTAGTTTCATAAAAACTCTAACGAGATTTAATTGACAGCATTATAAATATTAGTAATAAGAAACTGTAAGAATGTGTCATTGTAGTTGTATTTGTAATGTGTGACATCATAAGTTAAATACATACATATGTACTAAATGTAAAGTTCCTGGTTTTCATTGTGAGTGTGTGTGTGTTTTTATGTATTTACGTAAAGATCTGCTTGTTAATGTGAGGAGGCTTTCTTTTCCAAATTTCCAAATAAACATGTTTTGTTTGCATGAATGCCTTCATAAGTGTACATATTTGTATGAATATCTGAAAAGTCAATTATTATACAGATTATTAAGATTGTATATATATCAGAGAAGAAAAAAAAAATGCTCAAGACATATGAGATGTCAACATCCAGGCACATCTAAAGGTTTTGCTATTTCTGTATTCTAATATAATTGTAATTAAATATGAAAATGTTATTTAAATTGTATAAGATTATATATTGAAATTATGATTAACAATGAAATTTTTAATTGGAATTCGGTGTTAAATAATAACATAAAAGATGCTTTGAAAATATTAAAAGTTCAGGAGGAAAAACTTAAATTTTTTGTTTAAAACATGTGGAAATTTTTAAGAGTTTATATTATACATATGTATATTTTATGGATTTTTAGTTAACTTTAGTGTTTTGTTTTAAATTTTATAACATTTTCTTTAATATATCAATATTTATATATGGTGGCGTATGAGTATTATTAATTTGTGGGTTGCTAGAAATTTTTGTAAACAACTCCGGTTAATCTTGAACTTAAAAGTTTTAGTGTAGTATTAGAATTAAAGATTACTATGCTCTGGAAAATGTTTGTAAATCTACACAAATTCAGTGTGTCATGGACATATAAAAATTTAAAGTATAGTTGAAAACAGCTCTTCGGGAGAAGTCGCATAAACGCTGAACGATTACGAATATCCAAAAAAGCTTAGACAACCAAACACCGGGAACACCGAAAGAGGACGCTGCGTTATGTATGAGGGATAAAAAAAATCAAAAATATTAATTTTCCAAATTGATGTTGCGGTCGCTGGGGATCGAACCCGCAACCTTATGTGTAACAGTCCAACGCGCTAACCATTACACTACAGCACAATTCTGCAATTCTTTTAATTTTGGTGTTTTTTTCCATTCTAGTGATTTGTTTTCTAATTTTGGATTTTTGTTTTTAATTTCAGCGATTTTTATCAAATTTTGTAATTTTTTTTTTAACTTAAGCGATTTTTGTTAATATTTTTTTAACCCAATCAATGTCCTGCGATTTTATATTTTTTTTAATTTTAGATTTTGTTTTCAATCTTTTTTTTTTTTAGTTACAGTAATTTTTTTTTTTAATTTCAACTAGTTTTTTTTTTAGCGATTTTTTAAATATTTTTAGTTTTTGCCATTTTTTTTTAAATTTTGATGATTTTTTTTTTTAATTTTGAGTTGATGTTCATTTTTATGATTTACTTTCAAATTTTGGAGATTTTTTTTTTTTTTTTTTTTTTAATTTTAGCGTTTTTTTTGCAACATTGACGATTACTTCCAAGTTTTGCATTTTTTGTTAATATTTCGATTTTTTAAATTTATTTTTTTTTATTTCTAGCGATTTTATGCAGTTTGTGTGATTTATTCAATTTAAGCGATTTTTTTTCTATTCTAGCGACCTTTTTTTTTAATTTTGGTAATTTTTTCAATTTAAAACATTTCTCTTAATATAAGCAATTTTGTCAAACTCTAGTGACTTTTTACCAAATCACACAGTTCATGTACAAAAGTATAAAATTCTCGTCCCGTTGAATTTTTGTACCTTATGTAATGGTCTCGGTTTGGGTGTTCCAATCATTATTTTCTTATTGTGGATAACTGAAGATTGGGATGATGCACATGAAACAATTTTATTATCTATCATGAAAGTGGTCAACCTTTTTGAAACATCAAATAAAATCTAGTATGACAATATCACATTAGAATTTGGACTTGAGGTAGAACAATATTCTAATTAAATTATTATTTCTTAATGCAGGAATTAAAAAAATTATTTTAAAAAATTTTAAAATAAAGAAAATATTGGATTTAAACAAAATAATTATAAATATTGAAAAAGAAAATAAATGGAAAAAATTAAAAAAAAATTTGGTCCGGCAAAGAATCGAACCCGCTACCATCTATTTAGAAAAACACTAAATCACTTTTTGGGATTATTTTTAGAACAATAAAAATTATTATTAAATGCTGCACAGTAGACCGTATCTCAAAAAAAAAAAAAATTCGCCGTACACCCTCCAATATGAAGTATTTTTGCAAGGCAATTTCAAACAATTTTCTTTTTGCCGAACGTAGGGGTCGCCTTTTTCAATTTTTCGTTATAGCTTCGGCATTTAAAGTTGGATTTAAAGTGTGATATATCAGACCAGTGTGTTGCTATAGGGGAAAAATCCAATAAAAAAAATTTAAAAAGGCGACCCCTACGTTCGGCAACCAATATATAAAAAAAAAAAATTCTACGGGTTTATCGAAAAGCTTCCTTAGCAAAAGTTTAATAATTTTTTGCCAGCTTTAATTTTCTAACATTAGGGTCGTACATTAGGGTTGTAGAAACTGAGATCTGGTGGGTAACTAGTAGAACGGGATACTTGAGGTCAATGGCCCTTAGAGCAAAACACTGGTCTCCTCGAGAGAAAAACATCGATGTATCATACTTTAAGATCCGATTGTAAATACCAAAGATATAACGAAAAATGTAAAATGGCGACAAATTTTTTTTGAAACCTCCTTACAAAAATACTGGAGGGTGTACGGCGCACTTTTTTTTGCATGTAAGGTGGTACGCTCTGCTGCACAGTTCAGTACTTTTTCTAGTACTATTTTCACAGGTGCATAAAAAGCAATTTTTAATAATTTTTATTTTATATATTTTTAAAAATTTTAAAATATTGAATTTCAACAAATTAACTATAAATATTTAAAAAACAAATAAAAGAAAAATTTAAAAAAATCTGTGGTCCCGCCAGGAATTGAACCCGAAACCATCTGTTTGGAAATAAACTATGACAAAATCACTTTTTCGGATCACTTTTAGAGCAATAATTCTTTAGAAGCAGTACTAAAGTAATTTTATTAATGCTGTTCGGAATTACTTCTGAAAAGGCTATAAAAATATACTAATAGATACTTTGAAAGCAATGAAAGAATTGATTTCTTTAAAGTTGTTTAGAATTACTTCTAAAAAGCACTAACGAATACTATTAAAGCAATTAAACAAGTGGTTTGTAAAACACTACCTTTTTTTGCAGGGTTGGTTTTAGATAATTGTGAGCATCAACAAAAAATTAAGTAAAATTTTGGTTATAATTTTCTGGCGTTTTTGTAGAGTGACACAGAAATATGACAGTTAAAGCGGCTGAGTATTATAGAAATTTTAGTTACTTATATGGGCCCATTAGTCAGATGAAATTGTAAATAAATCAGATTTGATTATATACAATCCTTTTACTAGGTAATGCATTTTTAGTCTTTTTATGTGCATATTTACAGTGAGAACAAGTTTTTTTCTTGCACAAATTTAGTCAAATTACAAATTAATTTTTTAATTTATTTAATATTCACACACTTTTTATGTAAATTTACACATTATGTGTGTATTTTTTTTCGTTTACACACACAGACTAAATTTACTCAATTTAGTAATTTAGTTTCCTATTATAAGTTAGGAAAATTTCAACAGAAATTAATTACAGGTCGCTCTTTATTCAAATAAATTTTAACACAACTTGCTGTTAAATAAAACTTTTTTGTTAACTTAAAGTGAAGTCAGAAATTTTTTATAATTTCATTTTTGTAAAATTTTTTATATTATTTCTTTTTTTCTAGAAGAAATAATTGCGAGAAATTTTATTTTGATAGTATGACTCAATCCTTAGTGTTTTACTGTCCTTGAAACTATAAATCCATCAGTCAACAAATCATTAATTTTTAAATTTATTTTTCTATTGCCATACTCTTGATGATTTAGAAAAAAAAAAAAATAATGGAAAAATTGCATTTATTTTCTTTCTTAAGGTCAAGGTCTTTATATTTTCCACATATGATTTTTTTATTTGATAAAGTTTGTTTAGGACATTTTTTGTTAAGGCTTTTGTAAAGTTGTTAAAGAAAATTATTATATTTTCTTTTTCCCTAAAAAAAATTATTTTGTAAACTTTATTTTGATGGTTGGTTTTTGCAAAATGTGTGGGGGTAAACATAAAACATTTTAAATCTCTGTAATTTTTTTTACAGTAAGTATTCAATGAAGAAGAAATAGTTTTTTTTTGTTGTGAAGATTAGTTTTGCTTTACTACTCTTAGATGGCCTAAAGAACAAAACAATAAAGTTCTTTTTGAAAATAGAAAAAAATGTAACTAGAATTTGTAAAGAAGGCTTTTTTAAAGGAAAAAAAAAACTTGTAAAGCAGTAAACAATGCAGTTTTTTTTTTTTTTTTTTTGAAAAAGGATTTTTCTTTGAAGGAGAAAGTTTTAATGCAATTTCTGTTTGATTTTAAATCATTCTAGACAAATTGGGTTATTTGAAAAATTAGGGATTTAAAATTGGAAAATTTAAAGAATGAAATTGGAAATTTCCAGCAATAGGTCATTCCGTAACACTTTTGCACCCAGAAAATGAGCAGATAATTGCATATAATTGACTTACTATTGGTTATTCGTAAAGGTACCATATTTTAGGCGTGCGATATGTTACAATCAAACTGATTGTAACATTGAGTTGTCATAGGAGATAAGTAATCCCACCTTAACATTTTTTTAGCACTTTTTCAACGAGTGCAAAGAAAGCTCTTTTTCATCAATAAAATGCTAAAAAAAATTCTTCGTAAAAAATTCTTTTTTTCATTTTACAAAATCGTTTTTATTGCCGCCACTGAGTATTGAACTTGCGACCTCAATATTGCTAGTCTAGCTCTCTACCACTGTGCTATACTTTGATATGAAAGTTCACTGGCATAAAAACACCACTTTGTCATTGCGAGATATTGTGTTTATTCTCTTCAATAAAAGTGATTTTTAAACAAGTGCAAAAGATGCACTGCAATTCAGTAATGTTTTCAGTAGTATTTTCGTAAGCAAATAAAAAGCCATTTTTCATAATTTTTATTTTGTATATTTTTAAAAATGAAATTTTAGAAAAATATTGAATTTAAACAAAGTAACTAAAAAAAAAAAATTCAAAAAAAAAAATTGAAAAAAAAAATTAAAAAAAAAATTAAAAAAAAAAAATTAAAAAAATTAAAAAAAAAAATTTAAAAAAAAATTAAAAAAAAAAAATTAAAAAAAAATTAAAAAAAAAAATTAAAAAAAATAAAAAAATAATAAAAATAAAAAACTAAAAAAATATTGTTGTTTCTACATGAATGGATGTCACTACATTGCTAGATCTGTCAAAACAACAGAGTAGTACATTGGAAGATGACAAAGCAAATTGTGGAAAATTTTCTGTTGTTGTTTTTGTTTTTTCTTTGATATTTTAAATGTTTAATAACGCTCCTAGACGAGAACAAAAAATTCTCATTGAGTTTGTAAATTAACTTCACAAATATTTCTAGAAATTCTAAAAACGTCGTCCCCTGACGATTTCCTTAGGCAAGAATGAAATCCGGATAGGGACATACCTGCAGCGGATTATTTTTCACAATTTGTTAAATACGTTTGGGATTTTTAGCATATTTAATTCCTTTGATGCAATTAATGTATATCCCGATAAAATAAAATTAAAAAAATATTGGTTCCTCCAGGAATCGAACCCGCTATCATATGTTTGAAAATACCAAATGATGCCAAAATCACTTTTTAGGATCACTTTTAGAGCAATTACACAGTACAATGTGAAAAAAAATTACGGTGTTGCGGCAATGGATTCTGGTAGAGGAGACAAAAAGAAACACATCATATGTCGGCGTCTTGAAAGATCACATCGGAATTTCATTTTAGGGGGGGGGGGCGTTTAAATTTCACCCCTTTTTCATAGGAAACCATGTGAATCTTCCATTTTAAGATTAGAATGTGTCCAGTGGACTTATGTAGAACACTACGGGGAACATTTTAACCCGCTAACTCTTCAATTAAAGGGACTTTTTTGGCCCCATTTTAAAAAGGGACAAAAAAGACCCGTAAGTTGAAGAGTTAGAGGGTTAAAATGTTCTGAAAAAATATTTGTCGTGAAATTCTACATTAGACTTGAGAATTAAACTTCGATGCCACAAATAAGTCAAAACTTAAAATGTGTTTAAGGGTTAATGTCGTACTTATTGAGAATTGGCGATCAAATGTCCAACAAACCCGGATTTTAGGGGGAAGCCATGTGTATCTATGATTTTAGGTAAAGGATGTGTTCAGCGAACTTATGTAAAACACTACAAGGAACATTTTTGTTGAAAATTTTAACCCTTTTACTCTGCAATTACGGGTCTTTTTTGTCCCTTTTTAAAAAGTGCCATAAAAGTCACTTTAATTGAGGAGTTGGAAGGTTGAAATGTTCCACAAAAATGTTCCTTGTAGTGTTTTATATAAGGTCGCTGAACACATTCTATATCTAAAATGGAAGATTCACATTGTTTCTTATCCCGATTCACAATAACCATTTGAAAAAAGTGGAAACTTTAACCCCCCTAAAATAAAATTCCAATGGGATCTATCAAAACGGCGACAAAAGTATATTTTTTGGTCTCCTCTCCCAAAATCTATTATCAGAACACCGTTATTTTGGAAAAAATTCGAAACTGTTGTACAGTGTTATGCTCTAGAAGCAATACTTAAGTGATTTTTTGGATGTTGTTCAGAATAAGTTCTAAAAAAGCTGAAAAAATATACTAACGGATACTTTGGAAGCAATGAAAGAAGTGATTTTTTAAAGTCGTTCAGAATTACTTCTAAAAAAGGTAGTAAAAATATACTAACGGATACTTGTGAAACAGTGAAAGAAGTGGTTACTTCCAATTCTTTTGTGCTGGGGTAGTTTAACTATGAATATCACAATCAAAAGCATTGCTCAAATACACTTTATGGTTCCAAATCTTTTTAAAATATTACTCTTAAGTCTAAGCTGTTACTTAAGTGTTTCGTAAAGTAACAGTGCTTAGACTTTTATACGGCTGTTCATTAGAAAACATTTCAAAGCTCACGAGAAACAAACCGAAATATAACATTTAAAATGTATTTCTTAAAGAAAAAAATATTTTTAATATTTTATTCGATTTATGTACAAATATTGAAATAAACTTGTTCTTATAAAATTTCCAAACTAAATAACCAAAGAATAAAGGAAACAAAACTTTTCTTATAAAAACGATCATTAAAAATGTATAAGAATCGTAATACAAAATAAATATAGGTCACAAATACAACCAAACAATAATACATACGGTTTACCATAAAATTTTCTTCTCACACATATAAATCCTTATGCATTTGTAAGTATGTTGGGAATACTAATACTGGGAATAAAAAACAAACACAAATTTAACAAAGGAAAAAGTCAACAAGTTCGATTGTCATCAAATATGCTACAGAACATAAATTTTACAAAAAAGAGGAGAAAAAAAAATACAAAACTCAAAAGATAAACAATAACAATAACCACAAACAAAATACAAATATAAAACACCATATTATAAAGAAATATAAGAAAGAGTAAAAAAGAAAGTGTAAAAAGAAAGTTTAAGCAAGAAAAGTATGTAGAAACAACAATAAAACTTAAGTGACGATAAAACAACATTTCGAATAAAATGCCAGCACACATGCACACACTTACTCTCATGTTCACCCATATTTACATACATAGACACCTACTATATTCACAGAAACTCACTCACTCACGCTAAGAGTTATTGTCAGCTTTTCCTTTGAAGAAATAATACATTCCTATTTTTTTTCTTCTTTGAAATACACGAAGACAGACAGACAGACAAAAGGCTTGTTTGTTAGACATGCTGTGACATATTAAGAAACAAAAACTTGCTCTTTGTTTGTGTTCTGGTTTAGAAAAAAACCATTATTCATAAAAAGAAAAAAAGAACATCTATAATACGAACGGCAAATAATAAAAAAAAAAGTTAAAAATGCGGCCTTAGAGTATATGAATAAACAATAAATGTGTTAAATTCACAATACCACAACAATAACTTCAAATTTATACTTATTTGTAATAGAACCTTAAAAGAATTTAAATATAAATAATCATAATTCACAAGAAAATTTCACTTAAAGTAACTGCAACAAAAGATATTGAGAAAAATGTAAGATTACATATTAATTAATAATAATCATACGCCACCATACATAAAAAATGGTATTTCAGATTTCCTTCACGGAACAATGGTTTTATGAAGGGGTTTTGCTGAAAAAATGTAACAAAACACAATCACTATTTGCATTTATAATAATTCATGCAGAAATACAAGAATTTAATCTCTAGGCAACGTAAACTTTCGTAAAACTAACAAAAAATTGTTTTATGTTATGTTTTGAAGTGTTTTCACATTTTTCTGAACAAATTTCTATGAATGTTAAGAAATTAAAATTTTAGGACAAGCACTGTAATATGAACACTTAACAAAAATCTTTCACTTAAGTGAAATTTTCTTTCGAGACTTTAAGATTTTAAAGGCCGGTATTATAGTTATCTAGCAATCGGTTAAAATATTTTTTTACAGATTTTAAGATTTTAAAGCATTGTGAATATTACTAACAATTAAAATACTCACCCTTAAGCTTAGAAAATTATTTAAAAATGTCACTTATGTAATTTAAATACTACACGTAAGTTTTTAAAACAAGAAGCTAAATGTTCACCATGATTCTGAACTCTAATTTTCCATTTTCGAATACAGCTCTTTAACGAGGAATTTATAAATAAATATTCTACAAACTATTGAGGTAGTATTTTTTTTTTTTTGAAAAGTGCATTCCTTTACAGCTCTGTTTTGAATATTCAAAACTTCTTTACAACATTATGGTAGCATGACAGTTTAGTCTTAGTAGTTGTTGCTCTTACAAACATCTAACACAACTAGGGTTTGGGGTTCGGGAATTCCCGGGCGGGAATTCCCGGGAAATCCCGGGAAAAGTTTGCCGGGAATTCCCGGGAAAATAATATATTTTTCCCGGGAAAACGGGAAATTTTAAAAATATAAATTTTTTGAAATTGTTTTTGTTTCGAATAGGATTTTTTAATTTTAGTCATAAAAAACATTTTAAATACCAAAACAAAAATGTCATTGTTAAAATCTTTTAAAAGGGAATACATTTATTTGACACGCAAATAAAATCTTTACCAAGTAATTAGGAGCATTTCAACTAATAAAGATTTTTCGCATAACTTATTCAAAATTTAAGTAGTAAAACCTAAAAACTTGGTAAAATGTTTAAAAGAAATATGAAAAAAAGCTTTGTTTCTTACAAATAATCGCCCTTACTATCTAAATTTTTCAAATGTTTAATTTAGGTAAAGTCGACTTTAGTTAAAATATTGGGTGGCAGTATACCTTGACTTCGTTTATTTTTGAAGCGTTCTGATTGGTTACCCAGCAAACAAAGATGATCATTAATGACTCAGAAATGAGCTCCAAAAACATAAACATTTTTTCACTTTTTCCTATGAAAGTGGTCCGTCCAAAAGAGCCCCCTGTGTAATCAGAAATGACTCAGAAAAAAGAACGTATAAAATCGAAATTTTCCTCATAAATTTAAATACTTTTGGAGTCCGAAAAATGAACCCTCATTTTGAGACAGCTTTTTAGATTGTAGAGACAACTTTTTGGATTGTTTTTTGAGGGTTCATATATTCTTCCAAAAAAAAAGTGTTTTCAAAAAAAAAACAATAATCATTTCTACGAGCCATTTAAGAATCTTATTTATGAGCGCTCCGAACTTGCTGGCTGGGTAATTTATTTTCAACCAATCAAAATATTTAAAAATATAAATATTTTTGTAAGGTTTTCATACACAAAATGAACAAAACCGTTTGATTAAAAATAAAGTCGACTTTAAATTTAAAATACTCTTTTATATTAAGGGCCAATAATTTTATAAGTAACGTTTTCATTAATAAATGTGAAAAGAAAAGACTGGTTAACGGTGGTATCTAAATTTGGTTATCCGACATCTAAATTTGGTGCACAAAAAAAAAAATAAAAATTATGGTCATGCAACTTCTCTTGAAGAAAAGAACAACAAGAATAACGTTTCAGCTAAAATTAGCAAAGTACCCGAAGAAAAAAGTGTAAGCTGAATAGGCATTAAAGGTTTTATGGTACGGCAAACATTTCCTGAAATGGTATCCAAATTAGCCGCAGTCAATCCGCACCATAACTAGATCTTCGTTTATTCGAGAAAGTTTTTATAATAAAAACCTGGCATTGCAAAAACAGAAACCGATGTAAAGAACATTATATTAAATTACTACAATCATGTAAAAGATATCATGATGAAAGAAATATTGAGCAATATTTCTAACAATAGGAGATTTACTATAATCTTAGATGAATGGACAAGAATATCACAACAATGTATAAATGGAAATAATTCATTTTATAACCTGGGGTTGGTTTATATATCAGGAAGATGTAATGCTGATGAAATAAGAAGAATTGTAGAAATAAGACTAGAAGAGTTTTATTTGTCTTTGGAAAATAACATTGTGGCCACCATATATAATGGGCTAAGTGTGATTTGTACTGAAATAGTTTTTTTTTTAACAAAAATTACTTATATAGGTGGTTTTCATTAACAATTTTAATTTCCGGGAATCCCGGGAATTAAATTTTTTCATTCCCGTTTCCCGGGAAATAAAAAAGTCCGGGAAATCCCAAACCCTAAACACAACACAAAACTGTCAAAAAGCTCAAATTCTATAAAACAAAGTTGTTGGTGTTTGTACATGTACGAGGAAAGTGTGTTAGTGTAAGTGTGAGTGAATGAAGGAAAACTATTGAAAATGTATAAATTTTCAAATGACATCCAAGGCGCATACATAAAATAAGACAAAAAAGACAAAAGTGTCAAAGTGTCAAAGTGTTAAAACATAAAATATACTACACATAGAAAAAAGCGTTAAATCAAGCATAAACAATATTAAATTAAATAGAAACAGCTTTAAAATCAAACTAACAAGTAATGGATTTCAAGAGTCTCACACCGATTTGCTGGAATTTAGATAACATATGTGGTAAAAAATTATTTCCAAAAAAATTTTATAACTAAAAATAACTAAAATTTCGTAAATTTAACTGTTTTCATTTTGCTGTTCCTACCTTCAGCAAAAATAATCTGTTAATTTCAGCAGTTTTTTTCTGCAGGGTAATTATTAACTAATTTAATTAAATTGTCAAACTTAAAAATGATAGGATTTTTGGCAAATTTTGGGCGTTAATTGTGACAATATAAAATTACTCAAAGTATTGGTTATCCTAAGCTACATTCATAGAAATAAAACTGTAAAAATAGCAGAAAAAGCAACTAAAAATTTATTAAAAATGATGCTGCAGAAAAAACTGTTAAATTATCAAATTTTTTTTTTGTTAAATACTAGTAAAATAAGAACAGCAAAAATAAAATTGTTAAATTTACAGAATTTTAGTTATATTTAAGTTAATTTTTAATTAATTGAAAATAACCAATTGTACTGTAAAATTTGCTAAATACTAGTAGACTAAAAATAGCAAAAGTAAACTGTTATATCTACAACATTTTTGCTATTTTTTTTAAGCTAAATTTAGTTGTATGCAAATATCAGTCTATTATGCTAAAATCAGCAAAAATATTTGCTAAAAAAATTGTAAACTGCTGTTTTCAAAAGGCTAGATTTTTATTTGCATTTCAAAAGATAAAAAAAAAATCTAAAAAAATTTCGAAATTTTTTTTGGCGATTTTTTAGGCTACTAATTATTTATAAAAATTTTTGCTGATTTTAGCAGGTTAATTTGCTATTTTCCATTAACAAATATTTAACTCAAATATAACTAAAATTATGTATATTTAACAGTTTTATTTTTGCTGTTCCTATATTACTAATATATAGCAAAAATAATCTGCTAATTTTTGCAGTTTTTTCTGCAGCATAATTTTTAACTAATTTTTAGTAAATTTATCTGCTATTTGTACAGATTTATTTAAATGAGTTTTTTTAAGTGCTTAGTTATTGTACTAAGGATTTTCATTAACATTAAAAGCTTAATATCTGTCGCTTTCCCTATTGCATTTTCCAATGGCCTCTGCTTGTGTGTTAAAACTTCTGGAACATGAAATTTTTTTAAAGGAACTGGTGCTTAGAATTACAGATCAATATCTAACTTTTTTTAAATCGGAAAAAAGGTCAGAAACTGTTATTCTCTATGTACTTTAGAAAAAAACTATCAGAAAATTTGCATAGATTCTGAAGAATTTTTCTTATGGAGAAACAATTAGATACTGAGCACTTTTTCTATAGAGAAAGCCTAAGATTGTGATGACGTTGTCCTGTAGAAAATCCTTAAGAAACTTAGGGATCTTAACTTCGTAGGACTTTTTTCCGTAGCTGAATCTGAGACATTTCTATAGTAAAAATTCGGCAACAATTTGACGTTTTTTCCATATAAAAAATTCTTTGAGTTTGATGTTTTTTTTTTCCATAATGAATAAAATATTTCATTACAGATTTTATTCTTTTATTTTTGGGCGATACAACTTGGTAAGTTTACGCACAAAAATGGTCAAAGTACGGCTTATTTCTGAATTTTTTTTAAAGAATTTTCAATGTAATTTTACAAATTTTGTATGTAGTTAACTTAAGCACTATGTGTGTATTTTTTTTTTTTTTTTTCATTTACACATTCGGAATGTAAATATTAATAGTAGGAGTTCAGTTGCCTACTATAAGTTGGGTAAATTTAAGCAAAAATTAATTAGAGTGTATATTTCTTAATTTACAATTACTTTTGAGAGTGTACGGCGTAAACTGGAGGAGAAAATGTAGAATTTTTTGAAATAAAAAAATTAAAAAAAAAAAAAAAAAATTAAAATTTGAAAAGTAAGTTTTTATTAAGAAATCAAGCAACGTTCAGAAAATGCTTCTATTAAACTGTAATCAATTTTTGTTTAAATTTACCCAACCTACAGAAACTCTATTCCTATTTATTATAAATGTGGTATACATATTTACTCCCAGTGCGTAAATGAAAAAGATTACACACAAAATATGTAAATTTACATTACAAATGTGTAAAAAAAGCTTCAAAAATGGTTTGTAATTTTACCATTTTTGTGCGTAAATTTACTAAATACAATACGTAATGCCGCCCAAAATCTAAAGAATAAAATTTTTTTAAAAATTTTTTATTAACAATAAATGCTACACTCAACCAAAAAAGTCTGTAAGGGCTACTGAAAATTCTGCTGTTATTATGGGAAATTTAACTGTTTTGAGCAGAGCGGTATTTTTTTGCTAATTTTAGCAACACATGTCTGCTGATATGTAGTACAATAAAATTAGTAGAAAAAATTAGTAGCCGCTACTAAATTGTAGTAAAATTTATGTAAAATGCAATTTAAAAAAGAGTTTCTTAAATCTGTTAAAAAACTTACTAAATATCATAATTTTAGTACAATGAAATTAGTATAAATAATAAGTTGCAGCTATATAAATTTCAGTAAATTGTTGTTTGTAAACTGTTATTTAAAATCAATCTGCTGAAATTAGCAAAAATCTAAAAAAAAATAAATTTATAAAAAAAAAGTTTTTTTTCCTACGATTGTAACAAGCGTATAATTACTTCATCGTACTTGAAATTTGGAGTCAAAATTGCAATCGGTTCTCCAGTTATTACCTTTTTATGCATTGGAGATACAATAAAATTTTCTGAGTATTATTTCCAAACTAAGAATATATTAATAGTAACAAATATAAACTAAACAAGAATTGTAAAAAATCAAAAAAAAATTTTTTTTAATTAGTATATTTTTCTGCTAAATTTAGCACTCGGTTTTGAAAAATAAGTAAAATGTTTTGCTGTAATCAGCAGCGAAAATTAGTAAAAAAATCCGTAATTTATAATAGGAGAATAGCAAAAATGATTACTAAAAATAAAAATTGTACTAAAAATCAGTATAAAAATAATAAAGTGCGATTGGAAACTGTTTACAAATTTTTTTTCTAACTTTTTTGTCTGAGTGTACATATAATAATATTTAAGCCTAATACGAGCTTTAAACATTCCCTTTTCCCAATGTATGTGTTTCGTTTAGGGAAAGCCTGAAATTCTGAGCACTTTTTTCTAAAGAACACCACATGTTGAGAAATTTTTTCCTATAGAAAAAACTATTTCCTTAGGAAAAACCTAAAGTCCTTGTTCTACAGAAAAAACATAATATTCATAAGATTTTTGGTATAGAAACAAACCTCAGATTTTGATAACTTTCTTCCATGGAAATGTCTCAGATTCAGCAAACATTTTAACATACCAAAAAATTCTTAGAATGTGGGGAATATTCTGTGGCAAAGAGTTCTAACAATTCTAGGAGTTTTCTGGGAGAAAATGTTCTCGAAATCTGTAGAAATTTCTTTTGAAGGGAGAGTCCGCAAAATCCGGTAAAATTGCTCAGAATTGGAGCGTTTTCTGATGATTTAATTCTATAGTCCATAGAGAATTATTCACTTTCTGTCAAAATTTTTTCTATTGTAAAAGCTTAATATTTTGAGCCCTTTCTCCTTTTTCCTAGCACCAATTTTTAGCGATAAATTTTCACGATTTGTCAAAGTAAAATTTTACAAAACTAGATAGAAAGAAATATTGTGAATGGAAATCTTTTGAAGACTTAACAAAATGAATTTATTTCAATATCTTATTTTATTATTTGCAATTACTTGAGCTTTTCCAAATCTCAATTTCTATGTATTTTTATAATTATTATAAGTTAGTAAATCTACAAAATTTGTGCATAAAATTTAAACTTATCAACAACATGTTTAATTGTAAACAGATACAGCTTATAATTACATTATATGTGTATTATTATATACGAAAGTGTGTACAAAATAAGTTTACGCATTTTGTGTTTAAATTTACTCACTATTAGTTGAATTAAACAGAAATTTACTCATTTTATAGTAGTGAAAATAAAAGCATTCTTTAGAGTATTGTTAATTTAAAGAGGTTGGTAAAAAAATAACTATGAACTTTTTTTCTGTGTACATAACATATATTTAAATTTAAGAAAGTAATTTTAAAACAGTTTCCAAACCTCTAGTGAATAAGTTTTTATTAAGCAAAGGTTAACTAATCCTAAAGTAGTATTTATATTGTTTACCAAATTTGTTTTTTAATTAAAGTTAAGGACCTAACTCACGACCTTAAACATGAATAAAATATGCTTTAACTTAATGCTGTTAATGTTAATGTTAAATATGTCCTAAGTGAAATTACAAGTTACTGAACTGGGTTAAGTAGAACACAAATTCTTAGAATTATGTAAAAAACAATTTTAAACGCAAGCTAATTTTAAAATAGATTTAAGGATTTTTATAAAAGAATGCTACATATTTAAGAGTAAGTTATAATATTTAAAATGTAGCCGAAACAAAGATATTTGAAAAAGAATCGTAAATACCTTTTAATTAATATTACTCATACGCCTTGTAACAAAACAATTAGGGCTATTTTTTTTATGCCAATTAAACTTAATTTCGTGAGCTTTTTAATTAATTTAGAAACAAAATTAAATGGAATTTATCACTTTCTAATAAAATTTATTGAAATGTCTGCCAGAGCCAGTTAATAAGGTAGTGACGCATGCATATTCTTGAGTTCCTGTGATCGTTGGTTAAACATATTCACTATCTTTTTTAAATTTTTTTTTTTTTTTAATTTTTAAGTTATTTGCTGTAAATCCCTTTTTAATATCTTAAGTTATCCATTCCAAAATTATTGCTATCTATCTTTTTTTAGAAAAATTTATTTAATTTTTAAGTTATTTGCTGTAAATCCCTTTTTAATATCTTAAGTTAACCATTCCAAAATTATTGCGAATTTCGAACTTATCTCATGCAGAATATTAATTATTTTATGCTCAAACTCATAAATACTTCTCGTTGTAAAAAACAAAACAAGAAACAATTAGGTTGTTCATAAGGGGTGTGCTATCTGTTGTATCTGTATCGTCCTAACAAAAAACAGAGTTGCTAAAATTTTTATTTGTGTTTAACAACGATTTTCTATTCAGTTTTCTATCTGTTAGCACACTCAAACATAAGACATTAAACATACGTAAAAATGTTGTATCGTGCTATTCTCAAATGTTGTATTTTTTCAATTTAATTTTTAACAACTCTGTTTTTTGTTAGGACGATACAACGATCAACAAATAGCACACCCCTTGTGAAAACCCTTAATATTTATATTTTTTAAACTCTTTCTTTTGTTCTGTAACAGAGTATGCGTTTTTATTTTATTGCTTTCGAAAACTGTATCCTCGAACAATAAATTCATAAAATAAACACTAAGAATATTGTAAATTTTTAATATTTTATGCGTGCAGTCGAGCATAATTGTTTTTTTTTTCTCATCTTGTGTTTGTTGGTTTAACAAAGAATTATGAACAATTTTAAAACAATAAAATGAACAATAAATTGAATTAATATAAAACAGGCAAAAGACTTAAAAATACTCCTTATAATAAATTCAAGAGAATGGAAGCGATATAACTATAAAATTTAAGTAATTAAGGGCGTTGATGAAAGAGTTTATGGCAAAGTTTAAGTGAAACATAAATAAGTAATTTTGGTTTGAAGAAATATGTAATTGCCCTTACTAACTAAATTTTCCAAATGCGCATTTAAAGTCAATTTTAGTTAAAATTTTTGGTCGTAGTAGGCTTTGGCTCGAGTGTTTTTAAATTCGGATTGGTTAATTTATTTTCAACTAATCTACATGTTTGAATATATAATTATTTTTGTAGGGGTTTTACTTTTTGTTAAACAGATACTTTTTATTAAAAAGGTTTTCTTTATTAAAAAGGTTTTCTTTATTAAAAAGGTACTTTTATTAAAAAGGTACTTTTATTAAAAAGGTACTTTTATTAAAAAGGTACTTTTACTAAAAAAGTACTTTTATTAAAAAAGCACTTTTATTAAGAAGGTACTTTTGATTAAAAAGGTACTTTTGACTAAAAAGGTACTTTATCTTATAAAGGTACGTTTAAATAAAAATGTCCTTTTTTTAAAAAAGTTTTTTCTGTTAAAAAGATTACTTTTTATTAAAAAGATACTTTTATTAAAAAAGCACTTGTAACGACGAGTTTTCCTCCCATTAGCTAGGGTAAGCTCGAGGGGGTAGGGATCGTCACAGAAATTTATTTGACTCAGTTACAGAGAGCGAAAGTCGTGGTTTTAAAACGTTATAAAATTCAATTTATTGACCTATATCTACATACAAAACACTTAGGACTAACGGGACGGGAAAAGAGAGGGATCTCGGAGAACGAGTGATGACCTGGTTTCGTCGTATTCGTGGATGAATGAGTATCTGTCTGCACGGATTCTCGGGAGGTGACCAACGCTCAGCATACACTCGACACTGGAAAAGGGAGGTGACCAACGCTCTCCGTACACTCTACACTGGAAGAGGGAGTTGACCAACACTCGGCACACACTCTACGCTGGAAAAGGGAGGTGACAAACGCTCGGCACACGCTCGACGCTGAAAAATGGAGGCAACTAACGCTCGGCACACACTCGATGCTGGAAAAGGGAGGTGACCAACGCTCGGCACACACTCTACGCCGTATTTGGAGGTGCTACCAAGGACTTCAAAGTATCTTCGACGGACCTCTAAGTATCTTCGGAGGGCCTCGAACTGTGTGTACAGGACCTCAAAGTATCGTCGCAGGACCGCGAAGGATGTGTGCAGGACCTCAAAGGATCTTCGTAGGACCTCGAGGGATCTTCGCAGGACCTCGAAGGATATTCGCAGGACCTTAAAGGATCTTCGCAGGACCTCAAAGGATCTTCGCAGGACCTCGAAGGATATTCGCAGGACCTTGAAGGTTATTCACAGGACCTCAAAGGATCTTCGGAGGACCTCGAAGGATATTCGCAGGACCTCGAAGGATCTTCGCAGGATCTTGAAGGATAATCGCAGGACCTCGAAGGATATTCGCAGGACTTCGAAAGATAATCTCAGGACCTCGAAGGAAATTCGCAGGACCTCGAAGGATATTTGCAGGACCTCGAAGAATATTCGCTGGACCTGGAAGGATATTCGCAGGACCTCGAATTATATTCGCAGGACCTCGAAGGATATTCGCGGGACCTCGAAGGAGCGAAACGAGCAAGTCGCACCTTCTGTCGTTACACACTTTTAAAACCTTTTTATTAAAAGAATTTTAATATAAAAAAACTTAGTTATATATGAGTTAAATTTTAGTTAACAGAAAATAACAACTTAGCTTGTTGAAATCACCAACAAATTTTGCTAAATAATTAGCAAGCCCGTAATCTGACTTTTTTTTTTATAAAAAAGTGCTTTGTATCTGTCGCTTTTGCTTTTGCATTTTTCCAGTAGAAAAAAATTGTGAAAAAGTACTCCATCAGAAGAATCTGAAACATTTTCTAGAGAGACATGAGCTCAGTATCTGAGGCTCTTTCTATAGAATAAATAGCTCATAATCTAGGGCTTTAAAAAAATATTCTCAAAATTCCAAATGTTGTTCCTATAGAAAAACTATTGAATTCTCAGAACTTTTTGTAAAAAAATCCTATAATTATGATGGATTTTTCCTTTAAAATAATCCCTGAGATCCTGAGGACTTCTTCGTATAGAAAAATTGTTGGATTCTGACGACTTTTCCTAAACAAAAACGCTCAGATTTTGCACTAATTCATACAGAAAACTGGTAGATTCTGAGAACTTTTCTCCCAGTGATTTTGACGACTTTTTTTAGGTGCTTAAATTCTTCACTGTAAATTTATAATTGAGTTTTCTTTGTTTAAGTTTCCTGCATGAATTTTGTCAAAATGAATATGAATATTGTTTTCTGATTTCACAAATAAAAGTTACAATTTCATTTTCAATAATTTGTAAAAATTAATTTACCACCAACCCCCACATTTTTCCTGTAGAAAATCTGTTGGATTTTAAAGACTTTTTAATAAATAAATAAAAGCCCTCAGATTCCGGCAGATTGAAATTCTGACGAAGTTTTTGTGTAAAAACCATCTGATTCTGAGGACGTTTTCCAATAGAAACCCTTGAGATTTCTGGGACTTTTCCTATGGAAAATCCCTTTGACTGCGAGGGCCTGCAAAACCCCTTTGATTCTTTGGGACTTTTTCCTATAGAAAAATCCGCTAATTTTGAGCACTTTTTTCAATAGAAAAACCCTTTGATTCTGAGGACTTCCCAGTTTTCTAAAACGTTTTGCTATAGGAAACCCTGATTCTGAGGACTTCTTACCATACAAAATCCCTGAGTTTCTAAGGACTGTTTCCTATTTTAAATTCGATAAATCTGAGACATTTCTGTAGTAAAAAATCCTCAAAATGTGAAATTTTTCCATAGGAACAATCCTCTGAATCTGGTGTACGTTCCCTAGGAAAAAAGATACTAAATCTAAGGAATTTCTTATAGAAAGGCGGTTTTTTCTATAGGAAAAAGCTCCCAGAATCTGAGGTTTTGCAAGGGAGAAATCTCCCCAGAATCTCACGCTTGTATTAGACTTAAATATTTTATTAAAAAATATTTTAAAAATACAAAAGTATATTTTTGGGGAATAACGTATTTAATTTTCTAAATTTCCGCTCAAAAAATGGTAGAATTGCGCATAGTTTCCGATATTTTTGTACGCATTTTTAATGTAAATTTACAAATTTTTGTGTGTAGTTAACTTACGCTTCATATATGTATTTTTTTCATTTACGCACTGGGATTAAATTTACCATATTTATCGTAGGAGTTCAGTTTTCTATTATCAGTTACGTAAATTTAATTAGAGTGTAGCTTATCATATTTCTAAACCCTAACGGTGGGTCTCATGCTGTATGTTTAACTTTAGCTTAACTATAAACAAAAGAAAATGTCAAAAAAAATGTACACAAAACAACAACAAATTTTTGGGTTAACTATTAAGTACTTAATATGATTTTAAATCTTTAAGTTTTAACAAATTTACTTATTTAATAAATATTTGTCTTTCTATTTATCTTTTTTTAGCATGGGTTGCCAACTCCAGCATGGTCACAGTCATGGTGGGGGTTTGGGGCATAGTCATGGCGGTGAAACCAAAAATTCCAAAAAGTCGAAAAAATCCGAAAATCATTCAAATTCCACAGATTTGACATTAGTAACCACCCAAAAGCAATCAGTATTACCTGAATTAAAAAATGATGCCTTGACACGCACTTTATCTACACACTCTCATGCGGTATGTCCTACCCCGCCCACAGAACGTTTAGAAGAGGGCGTTTTTCCCAGTTCCGAATTACCTTCAGCAGGTTTACAAACATTTTCCTATCAAAATTCCCGTTCTATATCGGAGGTAAATGGTGAAATATCAGCAGTAATGGCCGAAACATCTATAGGTGGCCATCATCATGGTGGTTTAGTGGGAAAAGAAGCACAAAATATGAATGTTAGAGCTGCTTATATTCATGTACTGGGCGATGTAGTACAAAGTATTGGTGTATTTATAGCCGCTTTGATTATCTACTTTAAGCCCGAGTGGTCAATAGCAGATCCCATATGTACTTTTATCTTTTCCGTAATAGTTTTGTTTACAACATTTTCCATTATCAAGGATGCTTTATTGGTAAGTGTTTGTGGGGTAAAATATAAAGAATTAGTAAGTGAGTGGTTGGTAATGGGTTTATTTTATAATTTGTTATATTATTAATTATTCATAAATTTAATTCCCTGGCATTTTGGATTTTATTTTAGAATTGTGCTGTTTTTTTTTAATTTTTTTTGTATCAACACCATGTGAAATAATTTTCTGGAACGTTAAGGGTTTTCATATAAACTCGTAAATTCCTTGTAAACCTTGTGTAAATACAAACCATATTTGTTATGTATGGAGTTTTATTTGAGGTCCTATGCTCCTTATAGGAACGATGGGAATATGTATATGGAGTTTGATACTAAACTCATAACCATACCAGTTTTACACCATTTACAAATAGAATACGAGTTTATATGAAAACCTCTATTATTTTGTTTCCTAGTTTTTTTTGCAACCAAAAACTCATTTATCATTTTATATTCTGTAATGTAAATTCATACAATAATATTTTTTAACAAACTTTGTTTTTTCTTTATTTGTGTATTTTTTTTATTTAATTTTATCTTTTTATTCGGCTTGTTGAGTTATTTAGTTGGTTCTCCTTCCTGTGTTTGAAACATATAATATAAAAAATCGTAGAAAAAAATAACGCGCCACCAGAGATTTTCAAATTTTACCAAGCTTATTTTGTAGATTGATGTTGTTACAAAAATGTAAAAAAAAATATGTTATTATTTATTTTATTGTTTAGCTTTAGAAGAGAAAACAATAGAAACAGTGGTTTGAATGTTATATTCAAGTGAAGCAATTTCTTCAATTCCTCCAGATATTTCTTCGATTACTGGGAATGTAATCGATTTTGTATTCTTTGAATTACAATCAATTAATCATTTTTCAATTAAACAATTTTGCTCAAAATTTTTTTCTACTAATGCAAGAGAGTACTGGTGGAAGAGAGTCAATCCAGAACTAGTTTTTTAATTTCTCCTCCAGTACATATTCCTGTTTTTCTTCCTAAAACAAAAGTTTTGAACCATTTATGCCTATTAGATTTATTGAAACCATACTTGGGATTTTTTCATTGGCATTGAAATTTCATTTGCATTAGTTGACTAATGCTAATGCCAAAGAATTTCATTACAAGTTAATGCTACTGAAATTTTCTGGCATTAGAATTTGTTCTACTAATGCTAATGGAATCGCAATAATGCCTTAAAAACTAATTAAAATTGAACAAAAAAAAGCATTTGTTTACTACAAAAAGGGGATGGTTAGATTGCTTTACATTGGCTGTTTTATAAAAATGGAATCTCTCCTGGACCTGGTCTAATTGTATTACCGGAGTGTGTTAATATTCCCATGAAGCAAAAATTTTGTCCGTTTTGCTTAGTTTTCGAGATACAGGCAATTTTGTAAAATGGCTATTTTGCCAAAATTTTGCAAACTTCAATGCAATGTTTACGCTCCTATTATTCACATGAGGTGGGCCGAGAGCGATTCCCAGGAATCAATTTTTATAAAACAGCCACAGGGTGACCCATTTTTTTCTTTTTTTTTTTTAATTTATAGGATAATAGAAATTAATACACTAAGATAATAAGAATTTCGTTCCCCATTTCATTTCGGTCTCTGTTGTAAGTGTCCCAATTTTCCTCGTTTCCCGTTCCATTCCCTATCGTTCCAATTTGCACCAATTTTTCAATCCATCAAGTAAATTGTTAAAAAAGCTAAAATTAAAAATATCACCCTATCACTTTTTTATAGAAGTGGATGATCCATCGAAAGCTTTACAAGGCCTGGCATATTTATATTATGGGGGTATGTTAGTACTCCAGAGAAGCAAACATTTTATCCGTTTTGCGCTATCTCGCTTAGTTTTCGAGTCCATTTTTAAAATCGCCATTTTACAAAATGGACTGTGTCTCGAAAACTAAGCGAGATAGAGCAAAACAGGCAAAATTTTTGCAAGCTTCAATACAGTATTCACGCTCCTATTATTCACAAGATGGTAGGTCCGAGGGCGATCCCCAAGAATCTTTTTTTATGAAACAGTCACAGGGTGACCCATTTTTTTCAATATGAATAGAAATTAATACACTAAGTTAAAGCGAATACGAATTTCCTTCTCCTTTTGATTCCATTTCGTTTCCTGCGGTACATGTTCCAATTTTACTCGTCCCCATTTCATTATATATCGTTTCAAATTGAACCGATGTTTCAATCCATATCGGAGTGTGTTAATTTGTATAATCACATTAATGTTACCCTGTTTCTGTTGTAGAAAAATGGATCCCTCGGTAGCTCTCTTGAACCTGGCTTATTTGTATTATAGGGTGTATTAATAATCCGCCGTAGCAAAAACTTTGTCCGTTTTGGGCTGGCATTTATTTTTAATATGGCCATTCTCAAGCTTGGGAATGATTACGTAATCTTTAAAGTGATGTTTACTAATGCCAATTCTTTCTTATAATTGAGGCATTAGGAATCGTAATGAATTTACTATACAATTGGCATTAGTAATGAAATCGATGTATTTCAAAGCATTAGCATTAGTTGAAATAATGATTATGCCAAAAATTTCATTACCATTAGTTTCCATTTAATGCTAATGAAATCTTGAATTAGTTTGTCCAAGTAATTAATTAGTCTCATGTATGAATTCATAAAATTTGGAAATGATAGAATGAACGAGTAAAAAGTTGAGTACGGGCATGCCCACTAACGTTATGAGACTCTACACCAATCAATGTTTGGAATGTGTTGAAATGGACTTATGTCAAAGTTTGTCTATGAAATGATAAAAGAATAGAATAACGTTAAGATATTTTGATTACACCTAATTTTAGGTGTGTTTAAGAGAAAATATGAACCGATCCTATCTAGATTAAAAATGCTCTGTTCTTGGGCACATACGTGTCAGAGTACAAAATTTCATTAAAATATCAATCCCTAAGCGTGTGAAAAAGCCAATTTTGAGGGGACTTTTATATGTGGCACTAAGCCAAACTAACGGCTGATTTAAACCACAATCAATAATCTTCATCCTTGGGTCGATTAAGTCGGTCTACAAAATTTAATTAAAATATTCAATTTTGGGCGCCTTTATATATAGTATCGGTCAAAACGTGGACCGATTTTAACCCGATATAAACACTGCGTTTAAAAAAATTGTCCATCACATTTTTTGCAATAACTTTTTTAAAAATTACTCAAATTAAATTTTTTTAGTGGGCTTTGAAATGAATATAAGAAAATTTCATATTTAAAATTTTTTCGTTAGAAGAATTTATTTGATTCAAAATGGCAACCGAATTAGAAGTGCGAAAAAACATTGTGGAAACTTTTTAAAACCGCGCTCAGTGAACATATCGCTTATTTACTTCAAGATTGTCATAAGTAAAAAATACTCGATTTTTTAGTTAATGATTTACTATGGATGCCAATCGGGATTGATATTTGAAAATCCCGGGATTTTACGGGTTTTTTTTAATTATTTAATAGTTGTTAATTAATAATGTGGTACATTTTATGAATATTGAAACATCTCAGTCAGAAATTGACAGTGGTACGAAAAATCAAGTACTTGCATACCACTGGGTAACCGCGATGTTAGAAATAAATGACTGGCAGAACACTCATTTGGGACGCTTTGCCAGCGTTTGCAAACATCGTTTTGCCAGTATTTGTTTTACAAAACATCACGGCAGGGCAAAAAAAAGATACATATGAACTTTTTTTAAATTTTATTTTGGAAAATATAATTCCAAACCACCTATTTATTTTTTTTCCAGTACTTTTCCGGCGCTTTTTGAACTGCCGGCCCTTTTGTCTATTGACGTTATCATATTGGAAATGGGAAAGCAATTTTTGTCAGTACTTGTATAAAATTTAAAAATACCTTGCCATCGCTTTCCCGTTTGTTTTTTTCTGGCTGGGATAATACATAAAGGCCTGTAGTGTACTTAATACACTTGCGCCCAGTATTTTGTAAGCAGATTTTAAAACAGATTCGTTGCGATAACCTTGCCCACTTAATCGTGTAATTACAGCAACAAAGTTATTTGGTTATCGTTATCAAATGTTTTCATGGAAGAATTCAAACTTACAGTCCCAGCCAAAACTTACAGTCCCAGTATCAGAAATCGAATTTCGCTTGGAAGAATAAATCGGTAAAATAACAAACTTGATTTTTCGCATGTATTACTCAAAAACTTAATATTGTTTACCAAAATTTCAAATATTTCTGCAAAGTCTTTGCATAGTTTACTCGAATAATCTACTTAATTTATAATTTTACCAATATATTGGCATCAATTTCTTGTCAATATGAGAAAATTCAAGAAAAAACGTAGATAATCTAAAATTGCTCACTTTGTTCATTTGCGTTTATATTAATATTAAAAAATAAGAAAATCACGGGATTTTTGAGAAATAATCCCGGGATTCGGGATTTTGCCAATCCCGAAAATCCCGGGATTTCGGGATTCGGGATTCGGGATTTCCCGTTTGGCATCCCTAATATTTACATTTTTGAGTTATGACAGCCTGAAAGTAAATGAGCGATATAAAAAAATAGCTTGGGAACTAAAGTTCTAAAGAAGTTCACGGACGAATTGGTGATCACTTGAAAGGCAGGTTCTGGCAGAAAAAGGACATCTGTGACCAGAATAAGGCGAACAAAATCAGTGCTTTGTTGAAGAAGAATCCCAAAACTTCGGGGGGAAAAGTCGCTCATAAAGTGGATTGTTCGGAATTTTTTGAAGTACAAAAAGTTCCATAGCTATATAGAACACCGAAGCAAAACAGCGTGCTTAAAAATTAAGAAAGGTGTTTTTTTTTTAAATTCAGTTGATGCATCATACAGACTTACGGCGGAATGTGGACGACAAATTTAAGACAAAAAGGCAATCAAATATTCTCGAAAATTCCTGGTAATGCAAGCTACTCCTAACACTATTAGACCAAAAATTGTTGGTTTACAATTTTGTTTTATTGATAGCGTTATTTTCTTTTGTCGCAACCGAAAAATTTGGTTACCACGACCACCCTATTTGCTTGGCAACAAATTCGGTTTTCATAATGAGTCTATTTCTTTAGTAAAGATTTTCAATAGTCAGTGGATAAACTTTGTTCCCCACACCCAGAAAATGGATTCAGTTCTGATAACCCCATTTGTAGTCAATCGCATGTTTCGGTTGTGGTAGCCGAATTTTTCAGTTGTGGCAACAGAAAACCACCCAGGTAGAAATTGCCGACGGTACAAAAAACAAAGCACTGGCAAAGCGTTGGTTTACAATGGTACAAAAAAAAGCATTGCAAAAGCACTTATTAAGAACGCTTTGCCAAGCTTTTTAAAGAGTGCTTTCCCAATACTTGTTTCATAAAGTTTATCACTGTTTATGAAAACAAAAACCACCGGCAAAACATCGGTTCAAAACGATTTGCCAACGTTAGGTAAAAGGACTTTGCCAGTGCCTGTTTTACAAAATTTATAACCGTATATAAAAAATATCACTGGTAAAACATCGGCTTAAAAGGAATTGCCAATATTTGCTAAAAGGACTTTGCCAGTACTTGTTTCACAAAATTTACGACTGTACTGTTTTAATAGTGTTAACTTATAATTTATTTTTATTAATCTTATTACTAATTCGCTTTTATTACTGAAATTATCAGTATTTTAATACAAAAAATCAATGTGCTCAAAACACTTATTTTTTATATACAGAAAAAATGTTTTGCAACCATTTTATTTTAATCCAGGCTTTATACTCAGAAAAAGGATTTATTTTTTAAGATTACTGTTTTTTCGAAAAACTTTTTTGTAAAAATATTGTTTTCACTCCTAATATTCTCAATTTAAAGTAAAAACAATAATTTCAGTTAAATTTTTCTTTATTTCAAATAAAAACTGTTAATTAATGTTGATTGTTTTCAAATTATCCTAATTTCCAATATTTCAATGAATTTTCTAAGAAAAATCTTTAAATTTTATCAATTTCAATTGAAAATGGTTTAATATTACAAAAAATACGCAGAATGTAAGTTTAATTTTTTATGTTTTGTTTTTCGATTTTATGTTATTTCATAATTTAATCTTTAATCAAATAAAAAAAATCTAGAACTTGAATCAATTGGGTTTTACTAATGTGTAATATAGGCATCTATTTCGGCATTTAAAATGCCTGAAAACCACTTTTTAGTGTACTTTTTAGTACTTTTCAGAACGTTGGCAGAGCACTTATTTTACCATTGTTACCAATGCTTTGCCAACGTTCGAAAAGATAGACGGCCAACCGAAGATCGACGTTATCATTTCAAGGTTGACCCAGTACTTTAATTTTCGAAAAACGGACGCTCTGCCAGCGCTTGTACCACCATATACAGTGATTTGCCAACGTTTTGCCGTTTGTATTTTTCTTCCTGGGCAAATGGGACAGGACTAATTTGACTGTGACAACGGAATTTCAGTTGTATGAAGAATAATTCGGTAGCCGCAAACGAAAAATTCATTTGATGCTAATGAACCATTCATTCGATTGACAACAAATGGGGTTGTCAGCACCGAATCTGTTTTCTGGGTGCACGTACTGTCCGATAATGACAATTACATTTTTCCAAGAATATATGTTATTTTTAGTTTTATTTTTTTTTTTTTTTATCAAATTTGTTATTAATATATAAAATGCTATTAGTATTTTTTTGTGTTCCAAATAATTGTATGCCTAGAGTTTATTATTTTAACCACTGTTTCCCATTAAGCATAACAACATTTTTTGTATGATTATTTTGTTAACAATTGTGATTTTGTTGTTTATTCTTTATATATATACATGTATTTTTTCCTCTTTTTATTTTTTGTATTGTTCCTGATTTACCTCTCTGGATTTCTAAAAAAAAAAAAAAAATTATAAAAACCAACACACGTCTCGGTAATGCCTGTCATCGCCTGCGGTTAAAAATGATAAATTTACAATTGTGTATATATGTTGGGAAAACCATTTACCATCATCATAATGCCAACACCACCAACACCATTACCACCACCACTACCACCAACGTGCCATCATCATTGCTGGTGCTCCTGCTGCCATTATACAAAACCACCAACCAACGATAAACAAATATCAAACCTATTGTTACAATTTGCTGTTG
The DNA here is from genome assembly GCA_949987735.1 of Leucophora obtusa. Classification (NCBI taxonomy): domain Eukaryota; kingdom Metazoa; phylum Arthropoda; class Insecta; order Diptera; family Anthomyiidae; genus Leucophora; species Leucophora obtusa. The sequence continues at coordinate 15,436,098 of OX465298.1, read as the reverse complement.
TTGCTGTTACAATGTTATTTGTTTGTAGGTCCTTATGGAGGGTACACCCAGCTATTTGCATTATACGGAAGTTCTTAATATTTTCCAACAAATCGAGGGTGTACAACGTGTTCATAATTTGCGTATTTGGGCTTTAAGCATTAATAAAATTGCGTTATCTGTGCACTTGGCAATTGGTAAGTACAAATAATACTAATATCTGTCGTATAAATACACATAATTATATAATTTTTTATACTTTCCCACACACACACACACACATACTTTATCATAATTGTTTGTGTATGTATTTAGGCAGTATTCTCTTTGGATTATAAATGAACTAAATGTTTTTTACTTTTCCATATGTGGAAAATAATTTGCAACACTAAACAACAAGTGTTTGTTAGGCTATATTGTTTAATTATCTTTAACAAATTTTTGTTATTGTAAAAGTATGTGTGACACACATATATTTGTAATTCATTCAACATCTCTTATCATCATTTATTTTTATTTTATTTATACCCTACATCAGTATGTGGTACAGAGTATAAGGAGTTTGTGGTGATGTTTTTGTAACTACTTAAAATACTGGACCTAGCAACACCTTATAGTATACCAGAGTCATTTTTTGAATCCATTTAACGAAGACCGAATATCGGCACATGAAATTCTCTTGGCCCAAGGACGAATCCTATTGAACTGGGTTTAAATTGTATTTGTTGTAGCTGTGAATGTTTTATAGAAGACTCAGCTACCTTCTTTGAATTTGGTCCACATCCCGGAATATGCCTGAAATCGTATTGTGGTGTTGGGTATCTAATGGTCGGACTTGACTCACTGTAACTTTTTTATTTGCTTTATAATGCAATTGTGGTTTAATTTGGCTGTTAGTACATTAGAGTAATTATTTTTATTTGTTAAAAGGTTTTTTTTATCATGATGCTCTTCATAGGTTGAGAAAAAATTGTATTTACTCTTAATTTTGTTAAACCTAATGATCATAATCATTCATATTTATTAAAGGCCTTTTAAGAAAATGTTAGATGAAGACAATTAAAAATTTTAATTTTTAAATATGAGCCAGCTTTTAATTTAAATTTTTTTACTATAGACTAACAACCAGGGAATGGCCCTACTAATGCAGTACAGTGTGTTGGTATCAGGAAATAGCTTATGCGAAGGAGGAAATGTGGAATAATGTTTGTGGACATTTGACTTTCATTTTTCTAAATAAATAATAATATTAGGAAAGATATGCGCGCGATTGACGAATTGGACGAATTTTTTTAAATATATTTATTTTGTTATAAATTATGAAAAGAATTATTTAAGCCCCACATTGGGCGCCATACTTAATGTTTAGTTTAAGATACGAAATCATTATTTAAGTTTTCAGGAATATATCAGAAGATAGTTAGATTCATATTTTATCTTAAAAATTATACAACTATTGATATTTTGCATTCTCATTTTCTTGGTATCTGTTTAAGCTTTTATTTTAATCAAAATTCAATATTCCCCCTTTTTTAAATACCATAAACTATTTAAAAAAGTGTTCCACTTCATTTCGTGATTTTCCATAAAATTTAGATTTAAGTAATTAATAACAAATTAAAAAGTAAATTTGTATGTACTACAAAAATTCAAAATAATTTCGCTTTTTATTACAAAGTTTTTTTTTTTTTTTAAGTACAAAACTCAATAACTTTAACCCCAACAATGCAATTAAAATTAAATAACTTGTACATTAAGTCAAGAGAAAAACAAAAAAATAAAAAATATAGAATGTAGTGTTCATAAATGACAATTGTGCAAGGAACAAATCGACAACATCATCACATACATAATTTGAGCTAATTTCCGTTTAAATTGGAAAGTTTTTTCTTTTTTTTTTTTGATGATGAAAAAATTAGCTCATGGTGAAAACTCTAAAAAAAAATGCTAAATGTGCATTAAAAAGGGGAAAGAATGCGAACAGATAATCAGCACCATATTAACTAGTAGTAGAGTTAAATTTTGCACGATTATTTTGTTTCAATAACTTGAGTAAAAGGTAAGCCGTCTTACCTTATTCAATTTTAAAATTTTGCTATTAATTAGTACTTTTTTAGTAAACATTTTTATGAATTATTTGTGACCAAAAAAATATTTCCCACTGAATGTGGGTAGAAGTTTATAAATATTATTTAATATCCTTATTATTTGCATATCAAATTCTCTCAGATTAGTTATACTTCCTTTTGAAGAACAAAAAAAAAAAACTAAAGTAAATTCGAATAACTGAGGCAGAGTTTCAAATATAAAAATGGTAAAAAACACCAGAGTTAAAACTTTACAAGTTGCCTTAAGCACTTATGCATACTCTAGAATTCACACTCATAGAAATGTCTATAGTGTTAATCAACAGAACTTAAATTTAAATACTAATTAGTACTAATATCAATTATTACAATGTTAGTACTAATCGAGAGCTTCTGACTTTAAACTTTATTTTAAAAAATAGTGTTCATTTTTTTATAAAATCAGTGTTCTGTCAGTATATTATTTTTCGTGTATTTAGCAATTTCTGTCTGGGTAGTTACCATTACGAGATATGTGGTTACATAACTACATATTTGGTACTGATTTTCAACACTGGATACTTGATGCACTCAATAGATTTCAACTGCAATGAATCTCTCTCTGAGTTGCAATCAGAAACAGTTTAGTGCCAATTTAATTACACAGGATGACAAAATCTTAACTTTTAAATAGAATTCTGACTATTAATTCTATATGTTTTGGACATGCTGATTACCATGGCGTACTTTATTTTTCGATCTAAGGTATAGATTTTCCGCGAAGTGCCTTTAAAGTTTAGTGGTTCTCCATTTAGTTTTTTATATGCGTGATATCAAAAAATGTGATAAAAACCATGTAGCCAGCTAATTTCTAATGCATGGGTTACATTTACACTTGTTCTACAAAATTTATAACAATCCGACAAATTTTTGGTTAATACATAAAATTTGTTAGCAAAAAATTTTTTTTAACTGTTGGGAAGAAAAACGGTTCATTTTGCATTTCCTTGGTTTGGAATCGATATTTCGAGTCCTTACTGACCTTAGTTTGACAAATGCATATAACAAGGCACATTCAAATTTTTTCCGACAATTTAAGAATTATTTGTTCGCCAAATGTTATGTTTTTAATATCTTATTTTGTTAACTTTTTGAATGAATTCACTACCAATCGAATTCAATTTTCTCTAGAATTGAATGAATTCATTTTCTTAAGTAATTCACTGAATTCGTTCAACTGAACGCGTTCATCAAACAACAAATTCAAAGAATTAATTCAAATGCAATAGTTCTTTTTATTAAATCAAATAAATTAATTCACTGGGGAACTTGTTCAATTTTAGAAAGAAAGGGGAAAAAAGTGAATTAATTCCTTACTGAATTAATTCACCACTGAATTCGTTCAGTAAATAAAAAATAAAATTACGTTCAGTGAATTAAAAAAATTACGTTCAGTGATTGACAAAAAAAAAATTACGTTCACTGAATTGAAAAAAAAATGACGTTCACGTTACGCTTAGTGAATTAATTCATCGAATTTTTAATTCAGAATTGAAAAATTGAATTAAGGAATTAATTCTTCAAAGCTCTGCCGATGATTAAATTTTTAAATATGTTATATTTTTGAAAAGCATTTTAAAGGAACAAAAAAATACAAAATTAAAAAAAAAATATTTTTGTTTTTCGCGGAATGAATTGTTATTTTATTCGCGAAACCGTTAACTTGAAGAATACAAATTTTATATTATTAAAAGCTGATAAACAATTGTGTAAAAAAATTTTTGCGAAAACTTGTGGAAGAGATTTTTTGGATTGAGGTTAACAGTGACTAAACTTACTGATTCCATTAAGAAAAAACCGAAATATTAACACTTTGTATCTCACAAATTTGGCCTACCAACTTATCACATTTTATAATTTCACCAATATACAAAGATTTTCAAATGCATTCAATATAAATTTTATGTGGTGAAAAAGTGGGCGCTGTGGTTTAATGGTTAACGCGTTGGACTGTTACACGTTAGAGTATAATCACAACTGTGTCGATTGTCGACCGACGACAGCAAAAGTCGTCGCGAATAATTTAAATTCAGCGACAATCGATTGTCGACATTTTTTGACATTTAGAAAAAAATTAAAGCAAAACAAGAATATGGTTCTATTTTTTCACCATTTTTTCCATAATTCTTGTTGTTTTACATTTTTTTGTAATTAATTTTGCTTTTTTGTGGTGAATTAATCATTTTTATTTTCAATTATATTTCTTCTGTGAAGAAAATATTTTTTTTTTGTAAACAAAGTACGAATTTTTGCATCTCTAATACGAATTTCTGCAACTCTGTTTCCTTAATTAGTTAAAAATATGGCAACTATTTGACAAATATTTTGAGTGTGTATTAGTGTGTCGTCACGAAAATAGAATAGATTCTATTACGACGACAAATCGCCGGACGACATGGCGACATTTTGCTTCCCATACAAAATATATGAAAAGCACATGTCGTTGTCGTTGTCGACCCAGTTCTGATTAATCTCTTAGGTTGTGAGTTCGATCCCCAACCAAGGCAACAACGATTTATGAACAATACTAATATGTATGAATTTTTTCTATCCCTCATACATTGCAGCGCCCTCCTTCGGTGTTCCCATAAGACTTAACCCCACCGAAGTAAAATAATATAACAGGGCTATGACATATTTGAAGCCCTTCATCTTTCACCTCCTTTCACTTCTTCTCTATCCCCTTTCCTAAGCAACACGTCAAAGAATAGGAAGATTTTCCTGAGTGTTGCTTCTCTTAAAAAAAAAAAAAATACTTGGGGAATTTATTTATTTATTGTGGGTGGTCTAGTGATCATATATCACAATACTTATACTCGCAAATTTCAGATCCTAGCTTATATAGTCATAGTTGAGACCATAAATGGTCATATATTGTAATATATATAGACATATATGATCAGATTTTATCATATGTGAGCCCATATATGTTCATATACGATTCCATTTTCACCTGCCCATGTGAAAATCGGAATATATGTAAACATACATGATCACACATTGACTTGTATATGATCATGCATGGGCATACATGATCATATACGTCCATACATAGTTCAATGTATGACCATACATAATCTTATACATTTCCATATATCTTCGGATCCGAAATTTGAGGGTATATGGAGGTATATGGCCATATATGATCATATATGAGCATACATGAATCATATGTGAGCATATATGGCCATATATTAACGTGTACGGTCATGTGCTCTCAAATTTCGGATCCGAAGATGTATGAAAATATATGAGATGATGTACGATCGTTCATTGAACTCTCCATTGACGTGTATGATCATGTATGGCCATGCATGCTCATATACTAGTTAATGTATGATCATGTATGTTCATATATATTTCGATTTTCACATGGGTGGGAAGTTTTACTTCAACCTTGGTATTAGACAAGCCTTAATTGGTTTCCCAAAACTTTACAATTTATTTAAGTTTTAGTTTTATTAACTTTTAAAATATCTAAAGCGTTTACCAAAAATGTAATCCAAGCTTTTTACTAACTTGTTTCTTTGAGCTTTTTTTCCTCAAATAGTTTTTTAATACGTAAGCTTAACATAACAGGTGCTCTGCTGAGTGACTATGTATTTGCTTCAAACGACAACTACATCGAAAATGAAACCTCCCTATGAGAGACCTAGTATACAAAAGTAGTTTTCATTTAAAGTTTTGTATTTAAAATATATAATACCATGGTCCATACACGTATTGCTAGAAATATACAATGGCTTAGTTGTGGTGGTGCGCTGATAATGACGTTAGTAATGATGACTATGACGACGAACATAAGGATAATTATGATGATAAAGTTGTTAAAAATAATGTTGTTGTGGTTATTTTAGAAGAACAACATAAAATTATTTTCTATTTCTACACATACAAAAATATATTTCTTAAATTTATCCTATTAAAAAAATTTACAAAATCATAGTAAATTAAATCTGTAATTGATTTAGTTATAAAAATGATCGGTATTGAAATTGTTATACATAATAGAATATTTGTAATATTGATAATTTTTTTAATGGACTCAATTACAGAGTATGACCAATGAGCATAGAATCTCAAGAGAGTGCTTGCATCTCTTCCTCTGTTAACTGGCTCTTGCCCACATTTGAAGAAATTTTATTAAAAGGTGAATGAGTTAAGTTTTATGCTTAAATTTTAAAAAATATTAATAAATATGCATAATATGCAAAATATAATAAACAAACTAAACCCCTTTAGCTGCAATTTAGCTTCTTGAAATGTCAGACAGAGGCAGTGAGAGAGCGCGTAACAGTACGTGAGCGACTTGAATAGAGCCTGCTATTACTTTGTTATTTAACAAATTTTTTAATAAAATAAATTTTAAAATTATAATATTTTTCTGTCTGTGTATGGGAACAGTCACTTAAAATTTAATAACTTTTTTTAGTTTTAGTTGTTCTGTTTGTTTTTTTTTTTTTTTGTTTTGGTAGAGGGCGAGTTAAAATTGTTTTGAAATATCACTTGAAACTCTGTGTTATGGCAAAAATAATAATAAAAATAATGCTGATGATGACGCTGATCATTATCGTTATTGTTATTTAGATATAGGTACAAACAACAAAAACTAAAAACTCACTTAAAACGAGACTCATTATGGTATATTGGCTTAAGTTTATAATATTGTTTTGAGTTCTTAATTTAAAAACAAGTTTAAAGTTAGAACTATTAATTTAATATAAATGTTATATAAATGTTTAAAATTTTTTATTATAAAACTTGAACTGTATTTAGTTTTTTTTTGTTTGTTTCAAATTCATAAACTATAAATTTTTTCTTTCGAATAAATACCACAACTTTTCCTTTCCACATGACTTGATATGTCCTTTTACTTTTCTTCCGCCCTGGCTACATTAATCATTTCGCTTTTCAACTAAACCTAATGCAACAAAACTTGTCTTGTCTCAAAAGTTGTTCTTTTTTTTCTTCTTTACGTCCATCCCTCTTCGTTGTATATAAGGGTGTTCAATTGAATATGCTTCGCTTGATTGTTATTTCTTGTAGAAATTCAAACGAATTTCATTCTTAGGGACACCCTTTTGTGGATATTTCCCTTGCTTAGAGAAAAGGTTGTAACTCAAAAAGAAACTTCCTTAAGCAATAAATTATTTTCTTCTTCTAAAACTGTTTAAATATGATTTAAATTTTGAAGTTACACTTGATAGAATAGTAAAATATTATGTAGCGGTGTTTTATTTGAGTAAACTGACATTTAAATACCCCTACACCCTTGTTTAGTGGGTGACAGAACATATTTAAATACTTTTATTTATTTTTAAATATTTTACCGCATTCAAATGTTGTTGTGCAGCTAAGATTTAAATTTGAATTTAAAAAATTAATCAAATTTGAAAGGAACTTTCAAATAAATTTAATAAAATTTGAATTTTATTGTAGAATGATTTAAATAAATTTTGAAGATTTGAATTTGAAAAATTAAATTTTATAAAACTATTTGTATTATTATGGTTTGGGTCAATGGGTAGGCTTCTGGTTCGAATCTTGGTGAGTATGAAATACCAAATGAAAAAAATTTTAATATTTAATAGAAGAAAATTAACTACAAGGAAAAGAAAGAATAATTGAGAGGAGGGTAATAAAATCGCAATTTTTTTTAAGCCGTTTTTAAAAGTTAAGTTGGTACAGTATAATAAAATATCGCATTAGCATTTTGTTTAATATAATATAACATTTTTTATTTCAACGAATTTTTTCAAACTATTGAAATATGAAAGAAAAAAAATTCAATTAAAAAAAAATCTAAAGTAGTGTATTTCGATTAACCGATTCCTCGATTAATCGCCTCTATTTCTGTTAATGTCGAAACAAATAATTTAACACCCTTATTCTAAACTTTATAACAATAACAAAATTGTGACAACGCTGAGGTGAATGGTCGTTGTTGTCACAATTTTGTCATTGTTATAAAGCTTAGAATAAGGGCCTAAAACTCAAATAATTATTCGACCCGAATAGTCGGTTAAAATAGATCGATTAACCGGTTACATTTTTAATATGGAGTTTTTCCTTTATTTTTTCCCAAAACTTCATAATTTTCTTGGCCTTGGCTAAAAAATTGCAAGAAAAGCTTAGAAAAATAAATATTAACTAAAATACCATCAAATTCATTCAAATTCTTAAAATTTTTTGAGTGAAAGAGGTCCTTAAGCCTTCAGATAACTTTTTTGGCAGAACTCCAAGGAAGTCGACATTGCACCAGCGAGACACGTCATGTGTTTTAAGAGACTCCTATATTTTATTGAAACTTCCCAGCAAAACCTTCTATTACCAGGTAAAGGAAAATGTAATAAGTAACCAAAAATTGTAACTACTTACACTTTGGTCGCATAACACATTATTTTAACATGGGGGTGTCATTGGGGGTAAATGGTTGCCTAAATCGTACCGGTATAAGCTCAAATAAGTGGTTACGAAGGAAGTACTGAAATAAATTGTTACTTGTAATATTAAATTCACTAGTTAGCTAAAATAAGTACATACTTGTATGGAGTGAAATAAGTCGGTACACAGTAGTACAAATTTCATTGGTTACAAATAGGAAATAAAATAAGACGTTACCAGTAATGACGTTGTTTAAAAGTACACCGATCCGAGCAAATTAATTAGATTCTAAATTTTTATAAAATCGTACTTTCGCATAATAAGTAGTTATAATATAACACAAATAACTTATTATTTTTACCCTTATTAATAAGTTTTTATTAAACACAATATCGGTAATATATTATTTTAAAGGCTTCAGATAAGTAGTGATATATCTCCATATCGGTAACTCATTATTTCATACCTCCCACATAAGTATTGATGTATCACAATATTAGTAACGTATTACTATAGGTTTCTAAGTAAAACCAAGGGTAAAGGGGTACCCATTGCCAGGCAATGCGTGAAAAAGGTCAAACCCATTACCAAGGTTTTGCTGGGTTGTTTGAAAATATTTTAACAAAATATAAAAATTTCTATCTGTAAAAAAACTTTAAAAAAACATCGCGAAAGGCCAAAATAAAGGGGTTTTTTAAAACTTTTCAAGACACACAACCGGCTGGAGCAGGTTCTGAGAAAACTGCTAGAGATAGAGCAAAATACACCTCTAAATTGTTCTATTGTGATTGATTTAAGCAAATGAGGGTTGTTGTTTTTGCTCTATGTGTAGTAGTTTTGTCTCGCGTGTAACACATCGACCTAAAAAACCGTAGAAGGACACTTAGGAGGCGCCACTAATGAAAAATCCATATGATTTTTTTGGGCTACCAACCTTCAGATGATACCAGTCAAAATTTAATGACAATTCGTTCATTAGTGAACAATTTATAGCTGTTTTAGTGACGCTGCTTTTGCGATTTTGAAAACAGTGGATTCAAAGTAATTTCATGGGTTGATTTATCATTGCTTTTTAACTGAAAAACACCGCTCAAGCCAAAGCCTGTCTTGATAAGTGTTATTCGGACTCTGTTTGATCGAGATCGACATAGTAAAATGGTTTGCTTACTTTAAACGTGGTCGTAAACGCTCACAGCTACCAAATTATGGTCAGCACTGCCATACATAGTTGTTGCAATTAAATTTATAATGTATTAATCATACTTTACAAATCATATGGTCGCCTATAATCATTTTATAGTTAAAATCTTTCTTTTTTGCGGTTATTATATTATTCTCTCGTCTACAATCATATACTATGTGGACAGTCATATTCCTCTCTTCGATTTACAATCATATTATTATCTGAGTTGAGAAAAATCATACTCAGAATCATTGGTATAGTTTCGACAACCATGAGATGATCAGTATATTTTTTTAAGAGCATCATCTATCAGTTAGCGTCAGTCTTGTTTAAGATTTTGTGAAAAGAAGTTGTAAAAAGCACTAAAATAAATAATATAATATATGTATTAAAAAAAAGACTTAAAAAATAGAAAAATAACTTATTGGTATTCATTTTAATTGCGACATTGTTTTTGGAAGAAAGAACTCGCTCTACCCAACAATTCTAGAGGGATATAGGTGGACAAGCAATCCTCAAATCAAATTATTGTTTATTATGCAATAAAGTGTTTAGTGCTATAAATTAAGTAAAAAAAAAAAGTAATTGTTTTTTTGAATTTTTCATACTCACCTAGCAAACATATTGTTTCAGAGCATGAAGTGTGATATATTTTAGTTTTGTACGAAAACAAAATTGAAAAAAGGTGCAAAATTAAAAAAGAAAAATGTAAGTGCACAATGAAATAATCATAATATTTTCGTACTGATCATATTATATTCCTGATGATCATAATATGATCCCAAATGATAACAAAATTTTCTTCATTACCATAATATGATCATGAGGAAAATATTATGAGCATTAGGATAATAATATGATCACTGAGAACATGTTATGATCATTTCGAATGCATTGTAAAATTGTATTTTTAACAATATTTTTCTTCGCGCTGTTGTCAGATGTTTCCATAATTTATTTTTAGTTATATATAAGTGATAACTAAAATTAATTTAAATTATTTAAATTTGTAAATTAGTCATTGAATAAATAAATGTACTATTTTGAATAAAACAAATCGTGCACAGCTTTTTCACTCACCTTCAAGAGAATGCTGGGAAAAAATATAGGGATCATAGTATGACATACAGGACTATAATATGATAATACTGGGATCAGTTTGGAACCATAATGTAGTAATTAAGGAATCATATTATAATAGAAAAAGATATTTCATAATATGATTGTCGCAATCATACACCCAAAAATATATGATGCTCTTCGAATATGGTCATCCCAACCATGTTTTTTTCTTTGCATGTATGAATTTTTACATGTATTCAATGAAGTTTTTTGAGAGTTCTCATTGAATTAATGCAGTTTTTGATAAAATTTTATGAAAAATTTCATATTATTTATTGAAAATTTTATATACCCAAAAAATGTTTTACTAAAGAGAGCTTCATAAAAATAATGAAGATTTTTCATAAAATTTAAGAAATTTGTCATACACTTTGGGAAGAAAACTTCATTAGCTTATTGAAAATATTCATTAAAACTCATTTGATAGAGAACTATCTGCGTAAGTTCGGTCAAAATCAAAATCAGCAAAATATTGTCCTGATTTTTGCAGCGTAAATTAGTATTTTTATAAACTGAAATTCAACTCAAATAGAACTAATTTTCGGCGGGACCAATATTTTTTTTTTAATTTTTTTTTATTCTATTAATTTTTTTTTTAATATTTATAATTAATTTGTTTAAATTCAATATTTTTTTAATTTTAAAATTTTTAAAAATATGTGTATATAAAAAAATGGTGAGAAATTGATTTTTATGTACCTGTAAAAATAGTACTGAAACCAATATTGAATTGGAGTGCACCTTTGACACTTGTTTAATAAGTACTTTTATTGAAGAGAATAAGGAACAATATCTCGCATTAACAAAGTGGTGTTTTTATGCTAGTCAACTTTCATATCAAAGAATAGCTCAGCGGTAGAGCTCAGCGACTAGCAATCGTGAGGTCGCAAGTTCGATACGCGGTGGCGGAAATAAAAAAACGTATGTAAAATAAAAAAAAATTCTTGTAGTTTCTTTAACCTTCTTTTCAATTTTAACCGCACAATTTTCTTGAGCTTAAGGTTTTTTTTTTTTTTTTTTTTATTTCAATATTTCGCTACTCCAATGTGTAGCATCTTCAGGAAATAACAATTTGTTATATATTATTTATATATATAAAAAAAAAAAAAAAAAAACCTTAAGCTCAAGAAAATTGTGCGGATAAAAAAAAAATTATTTTTTTTTGTGAAGAATTTTTTTTAACTTTTAACTGGTGAAAAAGAGCTTCCTTTGCACTCGTTCAAAAAGTACTAAAAAAAAATGTTAAAGTCGGAGTACTCCTCTCCTATGACAACTCAATGTTAAAATCATTAGTGTTTATGTTAAAAAAGAAGTACATCTAGATCATCAATTGTAGTGCTCTTTCTACTGCTTCGGCATCTCTTTTTTCGCTGGGTTACTAATATTTGCCATACCAAAAATCTGCTAGTTTCAGCCGTTCTTTCTTTCTGCCATTTTCAATGAAATTTTAGTAGCTTTGGTAAAATTTTTACATGCATTTGTCTACAAACAAAAGTTTTAATTTAAAAAATCCCAGATTCCGAAACTTTTCAACCTTAAGTACCGTAAGTTGTTTTTCACGTGAAAAAATTTAACTCGAAATTTATATGCCTCTAATTGCAATTTAAGTTGTAAAAATAAATAATTTTTTAATTTTACAACAAAGCCAAAATCTTAACAAACACAAAATGTCACTTTTTCAGCAGAAAATTAATAGTCTTGTACATTAAATTTGTGTGAACCAAAGTCTACACAATTTTCACGTTAAACTCATTGTCGTGAAAAATATTTTTTTTTTTATATGGAGTATAACAGTTTCTTCACGTGAAACTCAAACAACTTACGGTGCTTTAGAATAAAAAAAATTTTTTTTTTAAATATATCGAGTTTATATGTCACATTGATATTTAGCAAAATCAGGCATCTCTTTGTGTTTTTATTGATAAAAAATGAAGGAAATACGTTAATTTTACGATTAATCGACTAATTGCCAATTTTCTCGATTAACCGACCCGAATAACCGGTTAATGAATTTTAAGTATTTTCCGAATAATGCATTAACCGAATAATTGGAAACAGTAATCTAAAAAGAGTGAGACCCTTAAAACCACTCTTATTTCAAACACCGTTGTTTTCGTGACGTATGAGTAATATTGAGTAGGAAATAATAATCATACGCACTGTAGCACTACGAATATTTCTTTTAAAAATTCGGCGATTTTTTTAAATATATATTTACTTTGAACATTTAAAAAAATTTTAAATATTAAAACATCAAAAATTTCGATATGTAAATTTTCTTTAAGTGCTTTTTCTTAAATTTGTATTTTTTACTTATGCACTTATTTGTTGAAATTCCGTTTACCATTAACCTTGCTTTCTTTTGGCATTTCTTTAAAATTCTTTTGGGGTATGCTTTGGTTGTTTTTTTTTTTTGTGTTGTTAGACATTCATATAACGAATTTATTCTGCATGCAGTGAAGCATGCGTTTAATAAATGGCCTGAAGTTATTTGAATTTGTGCTGCATTACAATTCGTTATGTTTAAGGAGGGAGGGACGATTTAAGGTACAAGGTTAACAAAGTTCAAAGTAAGTTGTCTATCATTTACTGTCTGAGACTACAAGGTGTACGTTTAGGCAGTTGCGCTAATAAATTAGCTTTTATGTATTTGGTGGGGAGATTGCTGAGACATGAAATATAGCTATAGTTAAATAGCTTAAGTGTGTTAGTAAAAAAGAAAAAAAAAGTACAGAATTTAAAAGATTTTCGGTAAAATAGCAGAAAAGCGTATATATTTGTTTTAGAATTTGCACACATCAAGTAAGAAATACTGATAGTTTTTAAAATTAAATTATGTTGGCAGAATCTATAAATTTTCTGCTAAGATTATTTAAATTAGTTTATATTGCCTTTGTAATCCTTTCTATTTGCCATTCTGCATCTTCCAAAATCCACCTAGTTATTTGTTAATTTTAATAAACTCTATTTTATTTAGTTTTTTTTTAGTTTATTTTCAACTCCATAAATTAATACCATAATTGAAATTGTTTGGCTACAGAGAAGATATAAAATTTGTAACTTTAGTTTAATTTTTTTCGGTGAAAAAAAAAAAAAAATAGATTCAGCTGGATGCATGTAGTTATTTGCAGCTTTAGTAAAATAAACTTTATAGCTGTTTATGTAAATATTCTACTGCTATGAAAATTATATAGAAAAAATAACAACTATGCAGTTGTAAAATAAAATAAAAAAGAAGACTTGTTAGAAAAATTTTTTGTGTAAAATAAGTAAGAAAGAAATTGTATGCAGGAAAGTAAGGATTTAATAAATGCGCTACAGTCGCTGTGAAATGAGGAGTTTGCCTGATGTTAACCGAAGTACGTATTTCCCAAAATATTATTATTTTTAACGTTGATTACTGCGCCATTTATCGTCACCAAAAGGTGTAAAATTATCGGAGCACCAAATGAACATATGGTGTAATTGTGGTTTGGATGCGATCACCAGTTTTGTTATCTTGCCCTTGGTACCTTTTAAACATTTTTTTATACAGTTATGATAATTATGGCGCCCAACCAGAAAACAAGGAACGGGAAAAAACAACGAAACATTATGATAGTAGCACTTAAGCTTGTCCTTTGGCAATATATTTCCAATGGTATAATACAGCAAATCGATTCTGAATTTAAAATGAATTTTAAATCAATTTCAACCCTCCAACGATGAGGAGTTGATATCTTAATTTGAAATCCCAGTTTTATACCAAATAAACATTATCTCATTAGATTAATCAAACACACTCACACAGAACTGTAGGGTATTAAAATTACAAAAAGTACAAATATTTTGGCTTCAGCATATTTCTGTTGATTTTACTTCTATTTTGCAACTATTTCGTAAGACTTTATCTGTAATTTTTTTTTCTTTTTTAACTTTATTTCTTAAAATTTTCGTGTTGTTTGCTGTTGATGCTGGCTTTATAATGCACGTGCGAAAATGCAATTTGCATTATAGTAAAAAGCAAAACAAGACATGGACTTTTGTCTGGCTTTTGTATGGAATTGAATTTAAGAACCCAAAAAGTGAAAAGTTTAAAATTTCGTGACAAAATAAAGAAATATAAAAAAAAAAAAATATAAATTAACCAGCGGCATATTGAACTTGCAGATCCAAGGGAATTTGAAATGTTATAACTCGGATGGATTTCTAACTAAGATATCAAAATGATTTCTTGCTTTTAGCGGTATTCATTATTCAAATTACAATCGGTTAAGTCGTGGCAGGTTGATACCATTCTTACTTGGTTATTTCGAAAACATCTTTTGTGTATTTTCAAAAATATAAAATTTTGTATAGTTTTCATATATTAGAATTAGTTAGAATACTGTTCTAGCTCAAGTCCAAATTCTAATATAATATTGTCATATTTGATTTTATCTGTTGGTTGACCTATTTCATGATAGACAATACAATTGTTTCGTATGAGCACCACCCCAACTCATCAATTGTGCGCAATAAGAAAATGATGATTGGAACACACACACACACTGAGACATTACATAACGTAAAAAATTCAACGGGACGAGAATGTTTGCTGGGTTGTTTTTGAAAACAAAAAACAACCACATGAAAAATAATTCTATTAAGAAGAAAAATATATATTTTTATTGATGTAGTTTTTGTAGGCTTATTAATGGTTATTTTAAATATTTTACATTTGTCTTTCATTTCATTTTATTTCTCTTTTCATTTGTTTTTTCATTTCTTTCTAGTTGACGGAGCTGATCCTAAAAAAATCTTACAGGAAGCCAACACTGCCGTACATATGCGTTACAATTTCTTTGAGACAACTATACAAATTGAGGATTTTACACCAGAAATGGAATCATGCAAACAGTGCACCGTACCAGATACATAAAATTGTGTGTTGATTTTTCAAGTGTTAAACTAGTATGGCTGCCTTAAAAATGTCTTCTCTAGGGGTAGTCTAAAGTATTTTTTTTCCAAAAAAGTAAAAAAAAAATATTGAAACAAAGACTTTTTTTGGAATACCAACACAAATAACTACATAAATTTATACATACAGCATACATGTTAAAATGGCTCCATAAGATTTCAATACTATGTAACCCATTTAGACTTAATGTAAAATTTTAATTTCATTAAAATTAAGTAAATTTCTTAAAAGTTAGTTATTTAATTGGAATTATTTTTCGATTTTAAATTATTTTTATTAAAATTAATATTAGTAAATCATATTGTTTAAGATTTTTTTTTTTTGATATCTCTGCTAGTGTAAATAGGCCAGTTTTGTTTACATATTCTCTTTCTTTAACAATTTTAAAGTTTTTCTTCTTTTTTCTTCATATTGTACAAATGTATATTGTTTTTCATCTGTCTGTGTGCTAAATTACAAGAAAATTTTATTTCTTCATACATGTAGATTTTTTTATATTCTTTTTATTTGTTTTAGTTTTTTTTTCTTGTAAAAGTAAAAAAATTTTGTATGTCTGGAAAGAACTTTGTTACCGTTTATAAAAAATTAACTTAAAATATATTATTGCATTTGTTATAACAAATTATTATGATCATATTTTGTATAAAACATGAACTTTTAGGGTCATATGAATTTATAAATAACTTATAAAACAAATTTTTCATACAAAATTCATTTAATAAAAGTGTTATAATGTTTTCAAATTATTATGCATAAGCACTTTAGTATATAAGTATATAATTTGTATTAATAAATATAATTTGCAATAATAAACGTGTAAAAAAGTCAAAGTCTGGCATGCCGACTATATGATACAATACACCAATTGGAACCGAAGTTTTAATAGGTTAAAGTGGAGTTGTGTTAAGATTTGTCTATAAATTGGTAAAAAAAAAATCAGTGAACAAAATTTTATAAAAGTGTTTTTATGTCAATAGGCTTAAATAGGCATTATCCCTGGACCCACAGCCAGTGACCCAAATTTCATTGAAATATCTTTATATTTGCGACCTGTAACGTTCGAGTAAGCACAGTAGCCAAGTTTTGGAGAAGCCCTATATAGGCACTAGATCTAAACATTGACCGATTTGAATAACTATCAGTGGGCTTAATCCGGCATAAGTCGATGTACCAGGTTTTATATTCGGCCTGATTACGAGTGTCGAATTTGTAGTCGAAATTTTCGACTCCATATAAGGTGATTTTGTATATAATGGAAATTAAAAAGAAATTAAACTCTGATGCTGAATTTTTTCAAATCTGAGTGCTATATATTGTAAAATTGTTCAAAAGTTGTGCTTTAAACGAATTTTCAGCAAATTCAGCTGTCTCGAAATCGACTACACTCAACCAAAAAAGTCTGTAATGGCTTCTGAAAATTTTGCTGTTATTACGGGAAATTTAACTGTTTTGAGGGCAGCGGTATTTTTTGCTAATTTTAGCAACACATGTCTGCTGATCTGTAGTAAAATAAAATTAGTAGAAAAAATTAGTAGCCGCTACTAAATTTTAGTAAAATTTATGTAAACTGCAATTCAAAATCGATTTGCTAAAATCAGTCAAAAAAACTTACTAAATATCAAAATTTTAGTACAATGAAATTAGTATAAATAATAAGTTGCAGCTACTAAATTTCAGTAAATTGTTGTAAACTGTAATTTAAAACCAATATGCTGAAATTAGCTAAAAATTGTACTAAAAAAAACAGAAACTGTAAATTAAAAAAATTTTTTTTTCTTTCGATTGTAAGAAACGTATAATTACTTCATCGTACTTGAAATTTGGAGTCAAAATTGCAAACGGTTCTCCAGTTATGACCTTTTTATGCATTGGAGATAAAATAAAATTTTCTGAGTGTTATTTCCAAACTAAGAATATATCAATAGTAACAAATATAAACTAAACAAGAATTGTAAAAAATCCAAAAAAAATAATTTAAATTAGTATATTTTTCTGCTAAATTTAGCACTCGGTTTTGAAAAATTAGTAAAATGTTTTGCTAAAATCAGCAGTGAGAATTAGTAACAAAATAATTTTTAATAAGAGAATAGCAAAAATGATTACTAAAAAAAAAATTGTACTAAAAATCAGTATAAAAATAGTAAAGTTCGTTTGGAAACTGTTTACAAATTTTTTTACTAAATTTTTTATCTGAGTGTACGATACTTGTAATAAGGCCAATTAATTATTGCGATCCGTAGCATGCTAACAAGAACACATGTACAGTAGACCGTACCTAAAAAAAAATTCCCCGTACACCGTCCAATCTAAATTATTTTTGCAAGAAGATTTCAAAAAAAATTTTTTCTTTGCCGAACGTAGGGGTCGCCATTATACATTTTTCGTTATATCTTTGGCATTTACAGTCGGATCTTAAAGTGTGATACATCGATGTTTTTCTCTCAATGGGACTAATCTTTTGCTCTAAGGGCCGTTGACCTCAAATATCCCATTCTAGTAGTTACCCGCCAGAGCTCAGTTGGTACCACCCTAATGTGCTACCCTAAGGTCAGAAAATTAAAGCTCCTAAAAAATCATTAAACTTTTGCTAATGAAATTTTTCGATAAACCCAGCTGATTTTTTTTATTTTTTGGTTGCCGAACGTAGGGGTCGCCTTTTTAATTTTTTTTCATTGCATTTTTCTTCATAGCAAAACACTGTTCTTCTCGAGGCAAAAAATCGATATATCACACTTTAAAATCCGACTAAATGCCGAAGCTATAACGAAAAATTAAAAAAGGCCACCCCTACGGTCGGGGAAAAATTTTTCTTTTTTGGAATTGCCTTGAAATTTTTCGATAAACCCAGCTGATTTTTTTATTTTTTGGTTGCCGAACGTAGGGGTCGCCTTTTTAATTTTTTTTTCATTGCATTTTTCCTTCATAGCGAAACACTGGTCTTCTCGAGGCAAAATATCGATATATCACACTTTAAAATCCGACTAAATGCCGAAACTATAACGAAAAATTAAAAAAGGCCACCCCTACGGTCGGGGACGATTTTTTTTTCGAATTGCCTTGCAAAAATACTTTATATTTGAAGTTGTACCACGCACTTTTTTTTTTGCCTGTAATGTGGTACGGTCTTATGTACAGAGAGACACACGGTTGGGCAGAAGATCGGGCAGATTAAAAGGTGATTTTAGGTCCCTCTTCATTAAGTAGTGTAGGGTATAAAAAATGTTCATTAAAACAATTATACTTAAGTAGAAAATTTTGTCTGAAATTTACTTCCTTGGTCAAAGCTGACTTTTATACTATACCTTATTCTTCTTTTACACAAAAACAAATATTATTTGAAAACTTTAGTTTCAAGGTTCAATTAAGTGGAATTTTTGATTCATTTTAACCCGACTTAAGCCGTTTAATTAATCTAGAAAAATGGTTTAAGGTTGGTTCCCCACAACTATTCTACAACTGGTTCCACTATTCTACATCTGGGTAGAGGAGGAACTTTAATAGTAAATTTCAACTTCCTTGCCCAGTAATTTTTGCAGGCCATTAGGGGCGTTAAAATTTTTCCCCTTTAAATCCACATTGCAACCACAATCCGGTCCAAAATTTTAAAGCGGGGGAAACTTCATACAGATTTTCAGTTTTCTAGTTTTTACAGTTTGGGCAGTCCTTCAAAAAGGAGACTTCCCTCTTCTTGCGCCCTCTCTAGGAATTTATAAAAATCCCTTATTAGCGAATGTATGCGACAGAAAAAAAATCTTCATACCAAATTTCAACTTCCTAGATCTAGCGGTTTGGGCAGGTCTTTAACGGGACACTTTTTCCCTTTTGAACCCCCAATTTTATCACATTACTGTCCAGAATTCCAAAAAATGCCATTCTCTAGGAAACACATGGTTAATATTTCAGGTTTCTAGCCATTTGGGTTTTGGTAGGGCGTCATGGGAGAACTTTTCCTTTTTTACCCCTGCCCGTAGAAATTTCCAAAAGTTTCTTCTTAACGAATGTCTATGCTGGAAGATGAACAAGTTAAGGGGGAGACTTTTTCTCTTTTTGCCTGACCCACCGTAGCCACCCAGTGGCAAAAGAACAATACACTCATAGAAATAAATCTCTAAAAATAGCAGAAAATGGAACTAGAAATTAGTTAAAAATGATAATGCGGAAAAAACTGATTTTTTTTTTTTTGCTAAATACTAGTAAAATGAGAACAGCAAAAATAAAACTGTTAAATTTATAGAATTTTACTAATATTTAAGTTCACTTTTAGTTGACTGAAAATGACAAATTGTTTTGTAAAATCTGCTGAAAATTTTGCTAAATATTAGTAGACTAAAAATAGTAAAAACACGTTGGTATATCTACAAAATTTTTGTTAGTTTTAAGCTCAAGTTAGTTTGTAAACTGCTATTTTGAAAAGGCTCGATTTTTATTTGCATTAAAAAAACCTAAAAAAAATTCGAAAAATTAAAATTTTTTCGTGACTGTTTAGCAAAATTTTTTGCTGATTTTAGCAGGCTAATTTGTTATTTTCTATTAACAAAAATTTAACTCAAATATAACTACAATTCTGTATATTTAACAATTTTATTTTTGCTGTTCCTATATTACTAATATATAGCAAAAATAATCTGCTAATTTATGAGTTTTTTTCTGCAGCATCATTTTTAAATAATTTTTAGTAGTTTTAACTAATTTTTTTACAGACTTTTTTCTATTAGTGTATGGACAGCCTCATATACGTCTATGGACTTTTGACGAAACAATTAAGTCGACTTAAGTTGTGTTGTCAAAAAGTTGATTTTTCGAAGCCCTTTTGGTTAAAATGTACCAGTTTTGCATACATTTTTTACATATGAAAGCTTTTTAGATATTCTAAAAAATTTCGACAAAAAGTTTAAATTCAAAGAAAAACAGGTGTACCTACCCCTCTTCAGAGAAAAGTTTGTTGTCTGTGTACATATTCCTTAATTTGCAGAGCTTTAAAGAAAAAAAAAAAGAATGTCACAAAATGTGTTTGCAATAAAAATAAGCTCTTTTACCAACAGCTCACAGATATTAGAAGGATTAATTGAATCCTTAATTTGCTGAATATAAATACAAGTTGTCAATTTTAATTTTACTTCATCAAAAGTGTTTCTTATTCAAATTTATTGCTTATTAAAAATATATATTTGAAATACAAAAAAAATATATAAAGCATATTTTTTGGCGTTAGATACTATTTAATTAATTGTGCACATTTTTATAACCTTAGGCCTTAATATTTCAAGGTAATATAACACAAATTTTGTTTTAAATTCCACTATTACCATATATTCTATATTTACACGTAAATAAGAATCATAATTTACCATTACACGGTACGATAAATGTCATTACGCATTAATAAATACACCAGCCAAAAATATACAAAACCTAAGCTTTACACTCGTAAAATATAACAAACGACTATAAAATATATCACACTTACCAAACCATAACGGTGACAGTTATAGGCAGCCACCAAAAAAAAAAAAAACAAACAAAAAATAGGCAAAAAAAAAAATAAAGTGAATGTAGAAAAACTTTAAGCACAACTCGATACAAAACTAAAAACGACATCATCAGCGCGACAAAAACTGCCTTACCCATCATAGCTGTCAATATTGCAAATAAAAAAAAAAAAAAACACAAAATAGCAACTACAGCTACAACAGCAACAATATATTAAATTATTAACATTTTGTGGCGTTGCTTGGTATAAAATATTCTGTATTTTTGTTTTTATTTTAACTTCACGCACTAATACCAATTTATGTGTTATGCCTCCTGACTCTTTTAGCCTTCAACTGGAAATAGTAAGAGCAAGCCAACACTAACATAGGAAAGGCTAGAACAACAACTATATAGTGCAATAAAATGTATGTGAGTATATGTATGTATTTGAGAGTGTGTGTTTACTATAGTTTTTAAGTTATGATATACAGTGTTATGTCATACGCAAATATGTTTTGTGTGCGTGTGTAAGTGTACAAACGAGGGTAAGCAAGTTAGTGTATGAGTGATGGTATTAAAGAATATGCGTTTAAATTTATGCATAATTTTAGGCAACTAAACTGTGTCAAAATAAAAATATAACAAACCCACACCATAATGTGAAATAAAACTATTGCGTGTAAGTGCGAGTATTAAAGGATACAACAAATATATTTTTTTATGCACTCAGTATTTTTTTGGTAGTTATATTGAATTTAAGGGTACGTTTGTTCAGATAATTATTAGAGGATTAAAAAGTTCTACATAACTTAAATTTCCCCTAAAATCCAGGGAGATTCTGAATAAGTACGAAATTAACCCTTAAACACATTTTAAGTTTTGACTTATTCCTGGTATTGAAGTTAAATTTTCAACTTTGATGTCTTCAGAGACTTATAGTAGAATTTCATGAAAAATATTTTGCGGAACATTTTAACCATCTGACGTTTCGACTTGCTGGACTTTTTTGTCCCTCTCTAAAAAGGCGTCAAAAAAGTACCTTTAATTGCAGAGTAAGAGGGTTAAAATGTTCCACAAAAATATTTGTCATAAAATTCTGCTATAAGTCTGTGAAGACATCAAAGTTGAAAATTTAACTTCAATGCCCGAAAAAAGTCAAAACTTAAAATGTGTTTAAGGTTTAATCCCGTACCTTTTCAGAATTGGCGTCCGAATGCGCAACAAACCTGGATTTTAGGGGGAAACCATGTGAATCTTCCAATTTAGGTATAGGATGTGTTCAGCAAGCTTATGTAAAACAGTACGGGGAATATTTTTGTGGAACATGTTAGCCCTTTAACTCTTCCCTTTTTTAAAAAGGTACCAAAAAGTCCATTTAATAGCAGAACAAGAGGGTTAAAATGTTCCACAAAAATGTTCCTCGTAGTGTTTTACATAAGTTCACTGAACACATCCTATACCAAAAATGGAATATTCACATGTCTTCTTATGCCGATGCACAATAAACATTTGAAAAGGGAGGGCAAAATTATAACCCAAATATAATTCCGATGTGATCTTCCAAAACCAGAAACCATTGCTAGAAGCCCGTAATTTTGGAAAAAGTTCGAAATTGTTGTACATGTACACTCAACCAAAAAAGTCTGTAATGGCTACTGAAAATTTTGCTGTTATTACGGGAAATTTAACTGTTTTGAGGCCAGCGGTATTTTTTGCTAATTTTAGCAACACATGTCTGCTGATCTGTAGTACAATAAAATTAGTAAAAAAAATTAGTAGCCGCTACTAAATTTTAGTAAAATTTATGTAAAATGCAATTCAAAATCGATTTGCTAAAATCAGTTAAAAAACTTACTAAATATCATAATTTTAGTACAATGAAATTAGTATAAATAATTAGTTGCAGCTACTAAATTTCAGTAAATTGCTGTAAACTGTAATTTAAAATCGATCTACTCAAATTAGCAAAAAATTGTACTAAAAAATAAAAAAACTGTAAAATCTAAAAAAAAATTTTTTTTCCTTTCGATTGTAACAAGCGCCTTGAAATTTGGAGTCAAAATTTCAAACGGTTCTCCAGTTATTGCCGTTTTATGCATTGGAGATGCAATAACATTTTCTGGGTGTTATTTCTAAACTAAGAATATATCAATAGTAACAAATATAAACTAAACAAGAATTGTAAAAAATAAAAAAAAAAAAATATATTTTTAAATTAATATATTTTTCTGCTAAATTTAGCGCTCGGTTTTGAAAAATTAGTAAAATGTTTCTTCTGAAATCAGCAGCGAAAATTAGTAAAAAAAATCCGTAATTTGTAATAAGAGAATAGCAAAAATGATTACTAAAAATAAAAATTGTACTAATAATCAGTATAAAACGAGTAAAAAGGTTAAAGTCGGGCATGCCGACTATATAATACCCTACACCAGTCTGGGTAAAAGTCAACTAATGTTTGGATCCGAAATTCGAATGGGTTAAAATGGGGCTTGTGTCAAAATTTTATACAATGTGAGTCAGCGAACCAAATTTCTTTAAAATATCTTAATGTTTGCGACCTGGAGTTTGTAACCAAGCCAATTTTTGGGGGGACCCTTATATAGGCACTAGGTCTAAACATGGACCGATGTTCACCAAAATTAATAGGCTTCGTCCTTGGGCCAACATAGGGCTGTGTACCAAATTTTATCAAAATATTTTAATATTTGCGACCTGCAGCGTATAAACAATATAATTTTGGGGGGACCCTTATATGGCCACTAGGTCTAAACATAGACCGATTTTAACCAAAATCAATATGCTTCGTCCTTGAGCCGATATAAGTCGGTGTACCAAGTTTCATCAATATATCTTAATATTTGCAACCTGCAGCGTATAAATAATATAATTTTGGTAGGACCCTTATATGGGCACTAGGTCTAAACATGGACCGATGTTCACCAAAATCAATAGGCTTCGTCATTGGGCCAACATAGGTCTGTGTACCAAATTTCATCAGAATATCTTAATATTTACGACCTGCAGAGTATAAACAATATAATTTTGGGGGGACCATTATATGGGCACTAGGTCTAAACATGGACCGATTTTAACCAAAATCAATAGGCTTCGTCCTTGGGCCGATATAAGTCGGCGTACCAAGTTTCATCAAAATATCTTAATATTTGCGACCTGTAGAGTGCGCACAAGAATGCATGGACAGACAGACGGACGGCCGGACAGACGGACATCGTTAAATCGAAATAAAAAAAAAATTCTGAGCCGATCGGTATACTATAAGGTGGGTCTAGGACCAATATTTTTTGGTGTTACAAACATCAGCACAAACTTATAATACCCTGACCACATAGTGGTGTAGGGTATAAATAGTATAGTGCGATTGGAATCTGTTTACAAACTTTTTTATCTGAGTGTACATTGTTGTTATGAGAAGATTTCTCTCTCAAAAAATTACATTAGATTCTAATTTAGTAGGTTTGAGGTTAAGAAGATGAATAAACATTTTCTTTAAAAGTTATAAACACATTAAATTTGCAAATTTGCAAGGTTGCGGGTTCGAGCCCCAACCAAGGCAACATCAATTTATGAAAAATAGTAATATGTATGAGTTTTTCCTATCCCTCATACATATCGCAACGTCCTCCTTCGGTGTTCCCATAGCACTTAACCCCACCGAAGTAAAATAATATAACAGGGCTATGAACTAAAAAAAGCTTCCAACTCACCATCAGATGGCGCGCAACCACTGTTCTAAAATTCAACAACTCGCGCAATTACAGTGTTGCCATATTTGAAGCCCTTCATCTTTCACCACCTTTCATTTCTTCTCTATCCCCTTTACTAAGGAAGCAACACGTTAATTAATAGGAAGAATTTCCTGAGTGTTGCTTCTCTTTAAAAAAAAAAAAAAAATCAGACTAGATCCAGTTTCTGCCTTTTTTATGGACAGGCTTCATCAGTGATTTTCCATTAAATTGTATTATCGTTTATATTTTCATTGTCAAATTGTCTCTATATGAATACAGACAATTTGAAAAACAAACATTCTACTTTAGATTTCCTGTTTATCTTCTTATTTTCTCCGTGTCACCTTTTCGCAAATGTTGTACCTTTTTCTACATTATGAGCACCTTTTTCCTCATTCAATAAGCCTTAGCTTTTGATTAATTTTTCCTATAAGAAAATTTTTTGATTCCGTGCACGTTTTCCTAAAAACATCTTATTATGAGGAATTTTTCATATAGAAAAAATAATTTTCCTAGAAAAACGTTAGATTCTATGTTCCTTTTTCTACTGAAAAAATATCACATTCATAAGATTTTTGCTATAGAAAAAACCTCAGACTTTGAGGACTTTCTTCCATACAAAAGTCTCAGATTCAGCTAACTTTTTTCTATAGGAAAAATTCCTTAGGGAGTAAGTTATATTCTATGGAAAGAAGTCCTCAGAATTCAAGGGGTTTTCTATAAGAAAAAGTTCTCGAAAACTTAGTACTTTTTCGACCAGAAAATTCGGATATTAATTTCGACAGATAGAAAGTATTTTAAAAAACGTCAGGTTGTGGACATGATTTCTGAAAAAAATTACTCAAATTCTGCGAAGTTTTTTCTTTATTAATTTCCTCAGAAAGAAGGCTTTTTTAAGGGGAAAAATAATATCTTACATGTAGTATTCCCAAACTAAAATCACTTAAGTAGTTTAATGTTTCTCAAATATGGATTTTCATAACCGAAAGGAGTGTATTAGGTTTGACGAAAATTTGGATATTTATCGAAACAAAATTACTTTTTTTTTATCAAAAACATTTGCATTTCACCTACTTAGTGGGATTACTGAAAAAAATTTGTTCCAAATTTATGAAACAATTTTTTGCAAATCTAGTTTTGGCCTCAAATCGCCAAAAATTTATTTTTTCTGGAGTATAGTTAATTAACCAACTTACATTAATTTTTTCCCAACGTTTTTAACATTAACCGCTTATTTTTTTAAAATTTTTTTAAATGACGATATAATTATGAGATATTAATTAACAGGGCCGCGACTTTCATGCAAATGCATATTTGTAGTTGTTAATCCAAATTTGATTTTGACCAAATACTTTTCCGAATCAAAGAATTTGCATCAAAATGGCATCGACTTGTTGTTGTATATTTTTGCACATTTTGTTATAAATGCGTATTTTTGCATATTTTGCTTTTAAGTCCATATTTTTTTGTTGCATATTTTATGATTGTTATTGCATATTTTTTATTAAATTGCATATTTTTGCATATTTTTTTTAAAAGCTAAAAATAAGATTTAATGAAAAATAAAGAAAAAGAAGAATTTGCAAACCTTAAGACAGTACTGCAATATGCCAAACAATTATAAATTCCAATTATAAAAAATATCTGCCAAACAATAATGTAATTTCAAAAAAAAATTAAATTTAATATGCATAATATTTTTCAGTTTAGCGTATTATAGGATTCGGTTAAGCTTTAAATGTAATTTTTAAGCTTAATATGAACAGTAAAAAAATTCTTCACATATCCCATCGTGGTATTGTGCTGAAACGAATGCTAACTAGAGCCTAAAATTACGCGTGAAATTTATACACATTTGAACACACACACACACATTCACACAATATTTTCACACTCGCGCACACAAACAAAATGCCCATTTTAGCTAAACAAACAATGCATGTCATTGGAGTGAAACTTAAATAATGCGTATGGAAAAAGATAATAAATTTTCCAACAAAATGTTTGTTGAAATTATGTAGATTTGTATTATTATTATATTTTGGTGTTGCTGTAGCTGCGTTTTGCCTGGCATCTAAACAAATGACAAATTATGGCATATTTTCAATACAATTCACAGTAATGAAAATAAAGCAAAACCCCAAAAAGTAGGCAACATAAATTTTGTCAAAAAAATTAAAATGGAATAAATTGAAATAATCACACGACAACTGAATATGTTTAAATAATAAACACATTTATTATGCTGGTTAGAGAGATATTCCAAACAAACCAAAAAAAAAAATAGAAGAAGAACCAAAAAAAAAAAAAAAACCATCAGCATTTTATGATGATGTATTCATTTATTACATGTATGAACATACCTACACTTGCATATTTAAACATCGAGTTTTTTAAAAAAAGTAATGCCTGCATTTTGTAGCCTTAATATATGCTACAGAAAATTTTTAGTTGAAGTTTTCTGTTTGCAAACCTATAAAAACTTTTAGTCATTTATTATATTATGAGTGCATATTTTCATACATAAATAAACTATTTTCACTATATACTTTATATAGATGATGTACCTCAGAATTTTACACCAACATCGTCATCGTCATCATCATTTTCATCATCATAATGCAAATGCAACAAAAGAAAAAAAAAAAACTCATAAATAATAAATTATAATTGTACTTCATATCCATATAATATAGAGTTGTAGTATACGGTATAAATAGATACAGACGCTTCATAGTAATATAAACAAGGATTTGTTAGTTGTAGATATGTTTGTATATTTTTAGCTATAAGTATGTGTTTATATCTCAGTTTGTGTATGCATTCTGTCAGGCTTTAAGTATCAGGTAACGACCTGTTTGTTGGCCATTCATTTGGTTTAAACTAACACAGACACTCATATACAATCCACGTTAAAACAGACACAAAAACATACCTAAATAACCTTACTTCAATATATTGTACCATACTTGGGAATTTTTCATTGCCAGTCAAATTGAAACTAATTTAGATGAAAAAGAAAAATCCACTACTATTTAACGAAAATTAAATTTCTTGAATCAAAAAACACTCTGATGCAAGATGTAGTGAAATCGCACAAATTTATAAGAAGAAAAAATCCACTACTATTTAACAAAAATTAAATTTCTTGAATCAGAAAACAATCTGATGCAAGATGTAGTGAAATAGCACAAATTCATAAAAAATACTAACTACACCAGGGATGATAAATCGGATTTTCAAAATAGTACTTTCTCGACTTCCATAGTACCAATTTGTAAATTTTTTTTTTTAAATTGGTTGTTTAGTTTTTTCTTTTAAATAAAATCATACATACAGCTGCGAAAAAAAAAATAGCACCAATTAAAGTTTTTTCTAATTTTATCCCCGTTGCTTTTATTTTTAAAGATCAAAATAATGATTAAATTGTCCCCGAAGTACTGGAAGATATTCCAGAAAATTGTAGAAAATTTTAGTGTAACGTTTGTTTTTTAACTTTGCTACCCGTTCTAAGTATGCGTGGCTTTTAATGAAAAATCATCGATATCGAGCTTTCATCAAATTATATAGTAAAATTTAGCGAATACTGATCGGATCTGCACAAACTAAATATTGTTGAAAATTCTATAAAATTTCCTTAAATCTTGCATTATTTTTATTCACAAATGGCGGCCAGATTTAAAATGACACCGGTTTAAATATGAGTAAATTTTTATTTGTTTTTAGCGATTTTAAAATAAAGTTAACAACACTGAGATTTTAATATGAAATGCTTTATACTATAATGTAAAAAAAGTCTGACTGATCTGTTATATCGTGGTAAGCATATCATAATAACATTCGCTTTAAAATTTCATTGTTGTTAACTTTATTTTAAAATCGCTAAAAACAAAGAAAAATTTACTCATATTTAAACCGGTGTCATTTTAAATCTGGCCGCCATTTGTGAATAAAAATAATGCAAGATTTAAGGAAATTTTATAGAATTTTCAACAATATTTAGTTTGTGCAGATCCGATCAGTACTCGCTAAATTTTACTATATAATTTGATGAAAGCTCGATATCGATGATTTTTCATTAAAAGCCACGCCTACTTAGAACGGGTAGCAAAGTTAAAAAACAAACGTTACACTAAAATTTTCTACAATTTTCTGGAATATCTTCCAGTACTTCGGGGACAATTTAATCATTATTTTGATCTTTAAAAATAAAAGCAACGGGGATAAAATTAGAAAAAACTTTAATTGGTGCTATTTTTTTTTTCGCAGCTGTACATGCATTGAGTAATTTTTTTAACCGCCCAATGTCACATTTTAGGCTTAGAAAGAGGGTTCTTATGATTAAAAATTTGTTGACGTATTGGGTATTTAAATGGAAAAAATATTAAAGGTACTTTTTTTTAAAAAAGGTACTTTTTTTTGGAAAAATGTACTTTTTTTGGAAAAAGGTACTTTTTTTGTAAAAAGGTACTTTTTTTGGAAAAAGGTAATTTTTTTGGAAAAAGGTACTTTTTTTGGAAAAAGGTACTTTTTTTGGAAAAAGGTACTTTTTTTGGAAAAAGGTACTTTTTTTTGGAAAAAGGTACTTTTTTTGGAAAAAGGTACTTTTTTTTGGAAAAAGGTACTTTTTTTGGAAAAAGGTACTTTTTTTGGAAAAAGGTACTTTTTTGGGAAAAGGTACTTTTTTTGGAAAAGGTACTTTTTTTGGAAAAAGGTACTTTTTTTTGGAAAAAGGTACTTTTTTTGGAAAAAGGTAATTTTTTTGGAAAAAGGTACTTTTTTTGGGAAAAGGTACTTTTTTGGAAAAAGGTACTTTTTTGTCCCCTTTTTGCCCCTCCCGATAAGAATTTCCAAAAATGCCGTCTCAACGGACGTCTACACCGGTCGAGGAACCTACATACCAAATTTCAACTTCATAGCTCCAGCAGTTTGAGCAGGCCGTCAAGGGGGAGACTTTTTCCCCTTTTTGCCCGTCCCTGTAAAAATTTCCAAAACTCCCGTCTTGATGGATGTCTACGATAGTGGAGGAACCTTTATACCAAATTTCAACTTCCTACCTCCAGCGGTTTGGGCAGGCCGTCAAGGGGGGCCTTTTTCCCCTTTTTAACCCTCATTTTTACAACGTCCCTGTCCAAAATTCCAGAAAGTACTTTCCAGAAAAGTTGCCCATACTCCAAGGAACACACATCTTAAATTTCAGCTTTCTAGACAAAGGGGTTTTGGCAGGCCGCCAAGGGGGAGACTTTTCCCCTTTTTGCCCGTTCCGGTAGGAATTTCCAAAAATCCCGTCTTAGCGGACGTCTACGCCGAAAGAGGAACCTACATACCAAATTTCAACTTCCTAGCTTTAGCGGTTTGGGCTGGGCGATGTTGAGTCAGTCAGTCAGTCAGTCACGTTATTCTTTTATATATAGAGATGACCACCCATTACTGAGATTTTGCTGAGAAGCTTTTGCTGATGTTTATAATACCAAAAAATATTGGACCTGCACACACCATTATCGTATACCAAAGTAATCAAAATCAATTTTTGATTCGATTAAACGATGTCCGTCTATCCTTCCGTCCGTCCGTCCGTCCGTCTGTCTATCTGGATGTCCATGTATTCTTGTTCGCACGCTACAGGTCGCAGATATTAAGATATTTTGATGAAATTTGATAGTTATATCGTCCCAGGGATGAAGTTTATTGAGTTTGTTGAAAACCACTCCATGTATAGACCTACACACAGGAAAAAAAATTTCCAACCAAATTGCTAAGCCTATTTTGGTTGCTACAACCAACGAATTCAGTTGCTGACACCATATTGGAATGTGATTCTTAAATATTTTGGGTATTGCGACTAAAATTTAGTTGTATAAACCGAATTTTGTGGTGATAACCGAATTTCAAATGAAAAATGGCATATTTCTTCTCTGTGTGTAGTGCCCATATAAAGGTCCCCCAAAAATTGGATTTTCCGCATGTAGAGGTCGAAATATTATGATATTTAGATGGAATTTAGTACACTGACTTAAATCAGCGCAAGAACTAAGCCTATTTTGGTTTAAATCGGTCCATATTTGGACGAAGTGTATTTGGTACACAGACCTATTTGGTACACAGACCCATGTTTGCCCAAAGACGAAGCCTATTGATTTTGGTGGACATCGGTCCATGGTTAGACCTAGTGCCCATATAAGGGTCCCCCCAAAATTGGCTTGGATACAAACTGCAGGTCGCAAATATTAAGATATTTTAATGAAATTTGGTGCGCTGGCTCACATTATAGAAAATTTTGGCACAAGCCCCATTTTAATCCATTCAAATTTCGGATCCAAACATTAGTTGGCTTTTAACCAGACTGGTGTAGGGTATTGTATAGTCGGCATGCCCGACTTTAACCTTTTTATTCGTTTTTTAATAGGGATGGGAATGTAAATAATTTCACTATATCAATTAATTTGTCAACTTAATCAACTAGTCCCATATTTGCAATTTACATTCACATTGTTTACAGTAGCGATGGTACTGGTGGCACAAATTTCTTTCTTTCTGAAAATTTGCAGTTTTGATGAACTCTGGTAGACATATTTTTAGTACCAGTATGAGTGTTAGCCTTATAGAGTTGTTGTTCAAAATTTAGAACAACGAAGTTGAAAAAATGAACTGGAATTAAAGAGATTTTTTCAGCAAGAAAAATTTTTGTAAATCTTGAAAAACTCCTATATGCAGAAAAAACTATGTTAGAGCCTAAATATCCATACCATCTTTAGTTTCATGGGCTTCAATAAGGTAAAGCAACAATAGTTTGTGCTTTTTTGTTGTGGCAACAAATTATCGTATAGCAAATGTTTGTTGAACATGTAACCTGCATAAGTGCATGTAAATTTATAAAAGAAGCATACAAATTTACTTTGAAAAAATTATGTTATGAATTTTCTGAATTATTTTTTTGTTTACACTAAAGCGGTTAAATATGAAAGAGAACAGAAAATAAATGCGCAAACTTTAAATTTATTTTTTACAACATAAAAAACTTAAAAACATTTTAGAAAAACCATGTGAAAATAGAAATATATATGAACACACATGATCATACATTGACTTGTATATGATCATGCATGGGCATACATTGTCATATACGTACATGCATAGTTCAATGTATGACCATACATGATCTCATATATTTCCATATATCTTTGGATCCGAAATTTGAGGGTATATGACCGTACATGTTCATATATGCTCACATATGATTCATATATGGACATATACGATCATATATGAGCATATATGACCATATATGCTCACATATGATTCATGTATGCTCATATATGATCATATATGTCCATATACCTCCATATACCCTCAAATTTCGGATCCAAAGGTATATGAAAATATATGAGATCATGTATGGTCATACATTGAACTATGCATGTACGTATATGACAATGTATGCCCATGCATGATCATATACAAGTCAATGTATGATCATGTGTGTTCATATATATTTCTATTTTCACATGGGAAGTTAAAAAAAATGTATACAAATTATTTATAATTTATAAAAGATCGAAAAATGACTTTACTGGAATCTTGTAGATGTTGTTTGTATAATAAAATTATAAAAAATCAGTATTAAAAACGTTGTCCACCTAAGGATGTCTCTTAAATTACGAATTGTTGAATTTCCATTAATTCCCCCCCCCCCCCCCCCCCCACTAGTTGGTTTCATTTTCTAAAATAGATTTTAGATAGATTTTTTTTAGTGAAAATAAAGTAGCATTAACTTAAAAGCCCTTGTATTGAATTCGAAAGTCTTAAAATTTTTGTGATCTGCATATCAAAATTAAGTAAAAATTCAAGATATGGAAAACTTTTAAATTTTGTATATTTTCAAAAACTCGAAGACTTTAGACGCATGACGGCACTGGTTCATGTTTTAAATATTGTTTTTCAAACTCGTACCTTTGAGACCAGATGGATTAAATTGGAAATTCGTTAATTTGTAATTTGCACATGTTTTACAATAAGACAAGTGTCTTCAGTAATAAATACCAGTACCTGGGTGCGTATGATTATTTTTATTACTAATCGCATATAACTCATACGCATTGAGAGCTACATACATAAATTAAAGCAAAAACATTCAAAGTAACAAAAAATTCATACAATTATGAAGTTTAAATATTTTTAACTTAAAATTTTCTTTGTAATTAAAACGCAAATTGTTAATTTATTTTCAAATAGACTGCATTTAAAAATTGTTTAAATTATTAACTTAATTGTAGAACATTATGAAATGAAAAACCATAAACTAACTACCCGTTGCAAAAACGCAAACATTATGTCAACACGCAACTGTAAATAAACACATACTTAAAACTAAAGTAGATTGCTGAACACAGACTGCTGTTGTACAGCCAACATCAAATTAGTGGGATTAATTTTATGACCATTTGGAATTTTGCTAAAATGTGTTGAAAATTACTATCGTTATGAAAAGTAAAGTTAGTTGAAAAAAATTGAAGAATCATAAAGATTACCATTACAATTAAATAATAGCATAATATAAAAATTGTTGCGTGTACTTAGTATGAAAAGAAAAAAAATTAAAAATTCAACGCCCAAAATTAATGTTAACTTTCAATAGCACGCATTTTTGTTAAACCTTAAATGGGGTTTTGAAAAAAAAAAAAAAATTGGAAGTCATGCTTTATATCAACTTTTCAGCCATACTTTTTCATTACTTCCCAAGTAGCCATTATCGTATTTTTACTGCTTTTCCTAGAAGTAATTCTGAACAACTTCAAAAACGTCACTTCTTTCTTAACATCCAAAGTATCCGTTAGCGCATTTTTACATCTTTTTGAGAATTAATTCTGAACCATATCCAAAAAATCACTTAATTATTACTTCTACAGCATTATTGCTCTGAAAGTGATCCCCTTAAAGAGATTTGGTTATAGTTAATTTCCAAAAAGATAATCGCAGGTTCGAATCCTGATGAGAGCAATAGTTTTAATTTTTTTTTAAATAATTACACTCATAGAAATAAATCTGTAAAAAAGCAAAAAAAATTAAAAAAAAAAACAATTAAAAATTAGTTAAAATTGACCGTGCAGAAAAAAACTGATGAAATTAGCAGATTTTTTGCTAAATACTAGCAAAATAAAAAAGGGAAAAATAAAACTCTTAAGTTTACAGTTAATTGAAAATGACAAATCTTATTTTAAAATCTGCAGAGAATTTTGCTTATCATTATTAGATAGCAAAAACAAACTATTATTTCCAGATTTTTTTTTTTTTTTTTTTGTTATTTTTAAGCTAAAATTAGTTAAATGCAAATAGCAGTCAATTCTGTTGAAATCAGGGAAAATATTTGCTAAAAAATTGTAAACTGGTGTTTTAAAAGCCTAGAATTTTATTTTCACTACGGGTAACACCATTTTAAAGGGCATATTTAACGGTTGTCAAAAACTTAAGTAACTACCCAGTGTAGAAAATCATTACCAGATATGTGGTTATGTAAGTACATACTTGGTAATGGTAACTACTTACTCTTGATATTACATTTCTTATTACCTTTATATGGCGATGTCGCGAAAAATAATGAGTTGTCGTTACACACCAGCTTACGAAAAATAAAAAAATATATCGTTACCTATGTGCTTACCAGTACTGACAAAAATAATGAGTCTAAAAATAGATTTTCAAAAAAATTAATTATATAAAAAAAAATATTTTTTATTGTATTTTTTTTTTTTAATAAAATTTGCTGGTGCGGGAATCGAACCTGGGTCTACAGATTGCCAGTCAACAGCTCTACCATCTGAGCTATATCGACATGTAATATTTAATAGATAAAAACATAATTGACCTGCTGCACACAAGTAAGCTTACTCGCCAACATACAAAAAATCAAAAAATATGTGGTTACATATATCCTTACCAGTGTTTAAAAAATATTGAGTCTAAAAATAGATTTCAAAAAATTTTCAAAAAAATCTAAAAAATTATTTTCTATATGAAATAATAATAAAAATAAGTCATTATCAGTAACTCATTATTATATGTTTTAAAATAATGCAGAAGGTAAGTGGGTATCATTACTGGTAGTCCAAAAAATAATGATATGTCATTACCGTTTCTACACTGGGTATATTTTTATAATTTTATTTTTCTATTTAAAATATGTAGTTTTGCAGCGTTTTGAAAAATTAAGCCCAAACCAAACGAAAGTGTCAGTGGATAGTGGTAGTGCTGTCAAACTTTGTTTTTGAATTTCGCAAAAACGATTTATTATTTTTAAAAATTCTTAATGCGTTTTGCTTAAAACAGATCTTGTTTATTTAGAAACTTTTCTAATTTCTCGGCAGTGACAAATAGAGAAGATACAAAAAACTGGACAAAATGTCGCACTGCGGTCGACACTGCGTTTATGTGGTTTAGGCTTTATTAAATTCTGCCGGTCCAAATCTACAGGCTTGCCACTTCGTTATTGGCCTTTTTTAAAAAGGGCAAAATCGGCTGCCACTGTGCAGCCTTCATTACCCAGGTAGAAATTGCCGACGTTGCAACAAAAATTGTACTGGGAGAGCACTGTTTTTTACGAATTGGCGGTACTACTTAAAACTTACTTTGCCAATACTGTTTTCTGAAAATTAACGAGCTTTTTTAATTTATTAAAATTAACAATTTTATAAATTTTGTGTATTTTTGCATCTTTTACACAATTATTTATGTAAGAGAGACATAACCATTCTTTTCTTGTAAAGTTTCGACAAAATGTATGATGTACACTAAAAGGACAGTAAAGTACTAGCAAACTACTAAAATTGTTATTAAATGAAGGGGTTTGAATTCCTTATAACTTTTTTGTTATAATTTTTTTTTATTTTTTTCAGTATTTTGTAAAGAAGACTTGGGGAATTTAAAATTGAATAGTACACAATTGAACAACGTGCCCAAATCGTTTCCGCCAAAAAGCAGAAGAAAATCATGATTTTATTCATACTTTAGTTATGAGCGACGAAGCCCATTTCCAATTAAATAGTTTCTATTTTTAATATAAAAATTTAACTGTAAATACTATTTCATCTATAGATTTTTTTAAAATGAAAAACTTATAGAGATTTTATGAAAAAAATCTAAAAACCTAAAAAATCTCTAGATGAAATAGTATTTACAACGTGTGCTTTTTTTTTTTTTTTTTTTTTTATAAAAATTTATGAAATTGAATGTTCTTTTTAGTTTGACTCTAGATCATAAATTAATATCACTTTCTGTTTAAATTATTTTCAAATCAAAGAAAGATGATACAATTTTTTGTAAGTTAGATTGATCATTATAATATCAAATTCATGTTAGTAGGCAAAACTGCAGGATATGGGCTACGGAAAATGCAAGGGCAGTTCAACAGCAACAATTACACTCATTTAAGTGTAGTGTTTGGTGCGGCGTTTCGTCGGAAAGGATAACTGGCCATATTTTCTGGAAAATGAACACGGTGTTCGATATCGGACAATGTTGGAAAAATTTGTAAGGCCAGCCGTGGAAAACCAAAGTATGGTTCCAACAGGATGGAGCCACAGCGCACACTGCGAGGGACACAATGTCTCTTTTAACTCAAACCCCTTCAGTAATTTTGGGCCACCCTGTATGAAGCCATCATTAACTGCCCCGTATAAGGTGCTTTTGCTCACCTCCGAGGAATCGCCATTGCAATCGACTGTGTGCAGTTCTTGCATATTTTTGTTCTGCCGCATTATGCGATATAATATTTCTAATAAAAGGTTTGGTTTTTATTTATAAAAAGTTTTTTATTTTCGATATTTCGCTACTCCAATGTATAGCATCTTCAGGGGAAAAAAAAAAATATATTTTTTTATTTTTTTTCCTGAAGATGGAGTAGCGAAATATCGAAAATAAAAAACTTTTTATAAATAAAAACCAAACATTAAGCTCAAGAAAATAGTAGAGTTAAAAATTGAAAAAGAAGGTTAAATAAACTAAAAGAATTTCTAATAAAAACAATGAAATAAAATTGCAACCAAAAAATATTCATAAATTTAACTCATAGAATATTGCTTGGAGACTAAGGTGCCTATTCCTACGAAAAGTCTGTGGCTATTAGTTATGACTGTAGTCCCCATGTATTTGTTGCACAGTCTTAAGAAATTATATTTATTCAAATTTTTGTTTGAAAACTTCAAAATAATTAAGACCTGGTATCGATACAATCATAACATTGACAAATAAAATTTGAATTTTTTGAATTTTATTATTGTTTTGTATGAAAAGTTATGACTTTCAGTCTTAAAAATAGGCTTAAGATGGTCACAATGAGTCACAAGTAGGAATAGGCAGCTAAAACATATTTTATAAAAGAACATATGAAAATTTTATTTCTTCGAATTTTTTATTAAGTATAGTGAAGAATGCGCTTTATCCAAATAAAAATTAAAAAAACAAACTATACCTTCCTTAACTTATTGAATGTATTAAAGGGTGCCACATTTACTTCTGGTTACCTACCCAGTGTAGAAACGGTAATGACATATCATTATTTTTTGGACTACCTGTAATAATACCCACTTACATTCTGCATTATTTAAAAACATATAATAATGTGTTACTGATAATGACTTATTTTTATCATTATTTCAAATAGAAAATACTTTTCTAGATTTTTTGAAAATTTTTTGAAATCTATTTTTAGACTCAATATTTTTTAAACACTGGTAAGGATATATGTAACCAAATAATTTTTGGATTTTTTGTATGTTGGCGAGTAAGCTTACTAGTGTGCAGCAGGTCAATTGTGTTTTTATCTATTAAATATTACATGTCAATATAGCTCAGATGGTAGAGCTGTTGACTGGCAATCTGTAGACCCAGGTTCGATTCCCGCACCAGCAAATTTTATAAAAAAAAAAATACAATAAAAAATATTTTTTTTTTTTATATAATTTATTTTTTAGAAAATCTATTTTTAGACTCTTTATTTTTGTCAGTACTGGTAAGCACATGGGTAACGATATATTTTTTGATTTTTCGTATGCTGGTGTGTAACGACAACTCATTATTTTGCGCGACATCGCCATATAAAGGTAATAAGAAATGTAATAACAAAAGTAACTAGTTACCATTACCAAGTATGTAGTTACATAAATACATATCTGGTAATGATTTTCTACACTGGGTAGGCTTAACTTTATTTAATGTAATATTTTCCGAGAAAGTGTGCTACTCTGCTCTCTGATTTGCGTAAAAAATTGAACATATTTGATAGAGGGGACAGAAAAGTTATAAATTTTGACAAAATATTATCACAATTAATTTTTATGCGTTTTGGAAGAATTATTGCTTTTATTTTTATTCATTTTCTTAATAAAATTATTAAAAGTGCAACAGAATTTGTATATTATTGTAGGTAAAATTTTGTTTGATTAAGCGATTAATTTTATAATTGTATTCGATTAATCGGTTAAGAAAAATATCCAAATAATTATTTCAGTAATTAATCGATTAAATTAAATGGTCGATTAATTGAATATCCTAATTTTATAGGTTCCCGTGTAAAAAAGATCAGATCTGGCCAGATCTCAGTAAATCTTACCAGATCTCAAAATTGGGGACAAATTTGAGATCTAATTAGATCTGATCAGATCTTAGTAGATGTTACCAGATCTATTTAGATCTCAAAATTGGGGACAAATTTGAGATCTAATTAGATCTGCTCAGATCTAGGCATATCTGGCGCATTTGTCCAGATCACTTTAGATTTGAACAGATTTGGCACTAGATCTGATCAGATCTTGCCAAAAGGTATTATCACATATACCATATCTGGTCATATTTGATGAGATCTGGTACAGGATCTAATTAGATTCAATCATATCTATTTAGATCCAAAAAGATCTGATCAGATCTAAACTTTTTTATACGGGTTCTCATCGATATAACTTTTATCGATATTTATCGACATTTTTCAATATTTATTTACTTTATTAAATTCTTGTCGTTTATTTTACCTTCTTTTTCTATTTTGAACTGCACAATTTTCTTGAGCTTAAGGTTTGTTTTTTATATATAAAAATTTTTTTTATTTTCAATATTTCGCTACTCCAATGTGTAGCATCTTCAGGAAATTACAATTAAATTTTATTTAAATTTTATATAATTGTTATTTCCACATTAGAGTAGCGAAATATTGAAAATAAAAAACTTTTTATATATAAAAGACAAACCTTAAGCTCAAGAAAATTGTGCAGTTAAAAATATTTATTTTATTGATATTAATCATTTAGCTCGATACTTTTCGATTTATTTTATATATACATAGTATATATCGATTTTAGGAGAACTCCTATTGATTTTAGATAGAATCCGTTTATATTTGGATCGTGATAGGTGAGAAATTTAGGTAAAATCAAAATTTCTTACTGATTTTCTAATTTTTACCATTTTGTAAAAAACGTTTGCCAAAAGTCCACTTCAAACACATTATAATTTCGGATCCAAACATTTATTGACTTTACACTAGACTGGTGTAGGGTATCATATAGTCGGAGGGGTCGACTTTAACTATTTTAAATATTTTTTTATGTATTTTGTCGATTTTTTTCTCTTTCAGCCATTTTGCTGGTGATTTTTAATCGGTCCATAGATCGGTTGTGTCTAAGATTGAATGGCATGACCAAAATAAAATGCTTTTATGTGATTTCTTTCAAAGGACCAATATAATTTTATCCATAATTCCTGTAAACATGAGTAACATTTTCGGGTTAACTCAAGTAGCAATGACCATAAAAATTAATTGTAATAATTTTTTCGTTTAGTTTTTTACAAAATCAGAAAAAAACAAAAATGTTTATAACTATTATACATGCAAAGTTTTGTTTTTCTTAAATAAAAAAAAAAAAACAAACTACACCCAAAAAATCTGTCTTCACAAAATCAACGCAACTTTGCGTAAAAATCTTTGATTATTTTTTATAACCTTGAATTATAAATTTTCTGCTTTGTTCTTTTAATTTCTTAATACTCAATGACTCTTGCCAACTTGTAAAAGCAAAAAAAGGAACTTATTACAAAACCGAAACTTTGTTGTTATCGATTTGTAGCGATAATTGAAAATGTCAGTGAAGCACGTTACAACAATATTGTAAAATAAGAACTTGTAGAAAAAACAAAAATGTCATTGAGTGAGTAGTGTAAGTAAAGTAATGTTTTCTAATTTTGATGCCATTGGTCACGCAGTATTGATGTTTATTGTTTTGTTCTTGCATAAGAAAGTGTTGGGTGTTGGTTGGGCAGAAATATGGTGATGGAGTTGGTGTTCTTTTTTTTAGATAAAATTCTTTTGTTTTATTTTTCAATTGCTCAAGAAATAAAACTTACAAGTTCTATTTTTTTTTTTTGTATTACTTTGTTTTATTGAGAATTGTAACTTTTATATTTTTATGTAACTTGAAGTTCAAAAGAAACTTTTTAATGAGCAACTTTATATTTGTACTGGTAGAAAAATTAAACTTTTTGAAAAAGAAAAAAAAAAAGAAAAATTTAAAGAAATTAATAAAATGTACATACATTTTTAAGATTTATGGACCTTTTAAAAATCTATAGAAATTTAGAGCTAGTCTCTATTTTTATTTGTTCACGAGCTCGGGCAATTTGAGTACCCTAATATTTACTTAATATTTTAAACTTCTTAAAAATCCACTCTGAGAGAAAAAAAACTATATTTGACAACATTTGTTTTTACAACAAAAACAGCAGCATGTTCTTTGAGCTAGTTATAAGTATGTTCATATGACTTTTCTTTCGTTTGTTCAGTATTTTAACAAGTCATAGCTGTTTTCTTTTTATGTTAAGGTAACAACAACTTTGTATAGCGCAATTTTTTTTCTTTAATATTTTTGTAACACGTTAAGTTATATTACATTACCTTATGCCAAATAAATATTTCACAGGAAAATCTCAAAAGTGTATGCATGTTTACCCCGCAACATGAAATGTTACAACACTACAAAAAGAAAAATTCTGGGTAATGGAAAAAGAAATGTTTATTTTAAAATATGATCATATATATATATATATATTAACATGCAGGAGCGAAGACAAGAAAGTGTAGAAAAGGGATAGAAATATCTTAAATTTATAAATCTTCGGTCATTTGGATTTTTTAGGAAGGGCGAAAGGAGGGAATTAACAAACCAATAGGTCCTGAAATTTAAAAATAACCCAGTGTAGAAACG
The DNA here is from genome assembly GCA_949987735.1 of Leucophora obtusa. Classification (NCBI taxonomy): domain Eukaryota; kingdom Metazoa; phylum Arthropoda; class Insecta; order Diptera; family Anthomyiidae; genus Leucophora; species Leucophora obtusa. Next base: position 15,394,903 of record OX465298.1, on the reverse strand, counting down.
GTAATGACATATCATTATTTTTTGGACTACCAGTAATGATACCCACTTACCTTCTGCATTATTTTAAAAGATATAATAATGAGTTACTGATAATGACTTATTTTTACCATTATTTCAAATAGAAAATAATTTTCTAGATTTTGTTGAAAATTTTTTGAAACCTATTTTTAGACTCAATATTTTTTAAATACTGTTAAGGATATATGTAACCACATATTTCTTGATTTTTTATATGCTGGCGAGTAAGCTTACTTGTGTGCAGCAGGTCAATTATGTTTTTATCTATTAAATATTACATGTCGATATAGCTCAGATGGTAGAGCTATTGACTGGCAATCTGTAGACCCACGTTCGATTCCCGCACCAGCAAATTTTATTTAAAAAAAAATACAATAAAAAATATTTTTTTTAATATAATTTATTTTTTTTAAATCTATTTTTAGACTCATTATTTTTGTCACTACTGGTAAGCACATATATATATATATTTGTTCCTTTTACTCCTGCAAGGAGCATAGGGCCGCACATAGGTAACGATATATTTTTTGATTTTTCGTATGCTGGTGTGTAACCATAACTCATTATTTTTCGCGACACCGCCATATAAAGGTAATAAGAAATGTAATAACAAAAGTAACTAGTTGCCATTACCAAGTATGTAGTTACATAACCACATATCTGGTAATGATTTTCTACACTGGGAATATATTAGCTACATCAATGGACGTAAAATTACAAAAAGTATCCGTTGAGATGCACATAAAACTGGAAACGTTTGTGCCAATTTTTATCAAAATCGAACCAAGGACTCTTAGTCCTGCCATACATCCTTTATTTTAAAATCTTTATAAAACCTGCAAAAGTTATCCGATTGCGATGAAATTTAGCAAGTGAATTGATATAAGGTCAGACATATTTGTGCCAAATTTAGTTAAAATAGATTCATTAATAAAAAAATTGCCTTTCACAAAAAATGCATTTTAAACGCTCAAATAATTTTTCTAAAAAAAAAAATTAAGTAGGATTAATAGAGGAAACCATGTGTATCCTCCATTTTAGGAATACGGTATGTTCTGCGAACTTATGTAAAACACTACGAGAAATATTTTTGTGGAACATTTTAACCTTCTATCTCTTCAATTAAAGGGACTTTTTTGGCCCCTTTTTGAAAAGGGACAAAAACGACCCGTAAGTTGAAGAGTTAGAGGGTTAAAATGTTCCGCAAAAATATTTGCCATGAAATTCTACTATAAGTCTCTGAAGACATCAGCATTGAAAATTTAACTTAAAGGCCAGTAATAAGTAAAAACTTAAAATGTGTTTAAGGGTTAATTTCGTAGTTATTCAGAATTGGCGTTCAAATGTCCCACAAACCTGGATTTTAGGGAGAAACCATGGGAATCTTCCATTTTGGGTATAGGATGTGTTCAGCGAACTTATGTCAAACACTACGAGGAACATTTTTGTGGAACATTTTAACCCTCTACCTCTTCAACTTAGGGGTCTTTTTTGTCCATTTTTAAAAAGGGCCCAAAAAATTCCCTTTCATTGAAGAGTTAGAGGGTTAGAATGTTCCACAAAAATGTTTCTCGTAGTGTTTTACAAAAGTCCGCTCAACACATCCTATACCTAAAATGGAAGGTTTACATTGTTTGAATACTAAACACTCTTAAATGCGTGAAATTTGTGTAAAAATCATGAATTTAGGCATTTCAGAAAAACCATTTTTTTTAATTTGTGGTAAAAAATAGTAATTAATTTTTTAATGATCTCTTATATAACAGTATAAACTCACAAAACCAAGAAAAAAAAATATATAATTTTATATAATTTTTTTTATATTCCATCAAACTTAAGTAATTTTTGGTTTTCAACAAAAAAAATGTGTTTTTCGGAGCATTAAAAAATAATTGTTTTGTAAACATATACTAAAATCCATATTTTAAATTAACTACAAATATATTGAAGTAATTAAAAAAAATCCTCAAACAAGTTTAAAAAAAAAATGTATTTTTGAGAATTATTTTCGTGAAACAATTAAAACCCATTTTTCTGTTAAGTCATTTTTGTATAAAATTCTCTGAGTTTAGCGCCCTCTCTTGGCGGCAAAAGCAATCACACCAAATATTTTTTTATCTTTGAGTTACTTTTAAAAAATCCTTCTTTAATCACAATTTGAGACAAAAAAATTTTTTTTTTGATTTTTGTCCATGGGACGAAGTATAGTGCCACGTCCCTTTTACAAACTCCTGCATACGGCTTTGATCATAAAAACTCTAAATGTAATGGAAAAAAAAATTAACATGTTTTTGTTTAATTTTTGTTTTCTAAAGTTTTTCTTGTTTTTTTAATGTGATTTTTTTGTAATGTTATATTTGCTGATGTGAAAATATTTATTCACAAATGATTGCATATTTCTAGGCATTTTATTTATAGTTCTTTGTAGCAAAAAGGGCGTTTCTATTTCTAGGTTAAGTGTAAAATTAAATTATTTTAATTATGTGGTTTAAACCAATTAGTGTTTTTTTTGCGATAGAAAACATAAATTCTTTCATGCGAAATGATAATTTGTTTTATTAAACATTATTTATGCACAGAGAAAATAGATTCGTGCTGAAAACGGAATTTGCTGCAAATCTAATCTTTAGTTTGGCAGAGATGACTGGATATTCTAGTGACAATAACATAAAAAACAACAGTTATTTCCCTCTGGGGACAGACTTTAGTTTTTTCCTATTTGAAAATTGGAATCACAAAAATTTCCATACAAAAATTATCATCCTTTTCATAAACAAATTTAACTACTTCCTTTTCACTTAACTCTATTTGCTAATTGTTTTTGGTTTTAGGTATTGTGACATTCTTTCGAACAAAGAAAATACAACTACATACTATGTTGCATAGAAAGTTTATTAGAAAAATATTACTTTATTACAAACCGACAACAACAGAAAAACCAGAGCTATGCCAGAGTTTGAAAGGCTTTTCTTTTTGGAAAAAAAAAACAAAACAAAACCATAACAAACAAAACGAACTGCTACCAAACCAAATAACAAAAGCTTTTTTCTCCAAACATTTTGTGTTGACATGTTAATGAACTTTTTTCCAGAATTTTTTCATATATAGAATAATTTTTTATGGGGTTTTTGTGTGAAAAAAAAATTACCTTCTAAACAAAAAACGTGGTAAAATTCTAAACAACAAACCAAAATTAAAAAAAAAGCCAAATACATGGAAAGCAGCACAAACGCCGTTTTGTTTTAACAACTTGGCAGTTGTTGTTAACTATAAAAACCGAAAACTTAAACAAAAGCCAAAAACACATATTGAGTACGTAAGGGGACCAACATAAATATAATATAGAACTAGTAGTATCAATAGGTTTCAGCTATTTCAGTTAGAGCCAGGTTTACTATGAAAAGTTAGGGTTTACTATAAAAAGCAAGGAATCAGATATGCAGTTATATATCATCATATATGACTACTATGCGATTATATATGACCATATACGGTCATATACTGCAAAATATGCTAAAATGTCTGCTGATCTGTAGTACAACAAAATTAGTAGCAAAAATGATTAGTCGTTACTAAATTTTAGCAAAATTCAAAATCGATTTGCTAAAATCAATTAAAAAACTTACTAAATATCAATAATTTTAGTACATTGATATTAGTATAAATAATTAAATGCAGCTACTAAATTTCAGTAAATTGTTGCAAACTCTAATTTAAAATCAATCTGCTGAAATTAGCAAAAAAGTGTAGGTACTAAAAAATAAACAAACTGTAAAATCTAAAAAAGAAAATTAATAAAAAAATTTTTTTCTGTCCTTTGTAACAAGCGTGTAATTACTTCATCGCTACTAAGAATATAACAATAGTAACAGTATATTTTTCTGCTAAATTTAGCACTCGGTTTTGAAAAATTAGTAAAATGTTTTGCTGAAAGCAACAGCGAAAATTAATAACAAAATCCGTAAGTTGTAATAAGAGAATAGCAAAAGTGATTACTAAAAAAAGAATTGTACTAAAAATCAGTAAAAAATAGTGAAGTGCGATTGGAAACTGTTTACAAATTTTTTTACTAACTTTTTTATCTGAGTGTACATTATGGTGGGCCGATTTGTAGGGACAAAAATTTGTCGATATTGTGCCATCGATTTTTCGATTTTTGGCATGAGGAAAAAAAAGTTCCACTACGACATACCAAAACAATAATTTTCGAGGCGCCGTTTTTTCGACAAAAACTCGTCTAAAAACCCCAAAAAAAAAACATTTTTTTTTCGAAAAAATTAAATCGCCATCGTTTTAAGCATACAATTGTGCTTTGGATAGGATATATTTAAAAAATTTGAAATCGCCGATTTTTTTTTTATAATATGTAAATACTAAAAAAAACCTTAAAAATTAACGCTTAAAAAAAGATCGATTTTTCGACAAAAACTCGTCCAAAACTTCAAGAATTTTTTTTTTTTTTGTAAAAACTGCTAACACCTTGGAAAGGAAATATTTAAAAATAAAATTAAATCAGCCGATTTTTTTTTATTACCTACTAAAAAAACCTTAAAAATAAAAGTTGAGAAAAATTAAAAAAATTGAAATTTGGGCGCCTCGAAAATGATTTTTTTGATATGTCGTAGTGAAACTTTCTTTTTATCATGCCAAAGGTTATCGAAAATCGATGGCACAATCTTGATTGCTAAATCGACCCACCCTAGTGTACATACATTATTCAGATTATTGTAGAACTTACTCTGAAATTTGGTGCATAATTGAAAGAAAAATGTAATAACCTGACGTCCTGTGACCAAAATTTTCAATTTCCGAATTTTCTGAAAAATCAGTACAAAGTTATTATGTTCTTACCACCGCAGCAAATCCAAAATTTGTGTTTAACTACTTAACCCTTTGACGACCACAGGCAAGTATGTTTGGCAAAGGGTTTTTCGCACTTATAATTGCCCATACAAAAGATGGAGTAAATATGTCCAAAGGTGATGTGATTTTTAGAGGAGGTTTGAGGCAATAAAAGCATAGTAGGCGGTAAATCAATACCTGGTGCCACTTTCCCCTTGCGAGCCATCGAAGTTAGTTAACTAGAATTCTTCTAGTTTAGGGGTTAAAAGCACAAACTTTGACAAGCAAAATGAAGGGCAAGCAAGGCAAATTTTCTATAATATTTGAAGCCCTACATCTTTCATAAGCTTTCACTTCTTCTATATCCCCTTTCCAAAGGAAGCAACACGTTAATTAATAGGAAGAATTTCCTGAGTGTTGCTTCTCTTTAAAAAAAAAAGAAAGAAAAAAAAAATAATAATAAAAATCGCTTCATCCGTAGCGGCAGGGTCGCCAAATGGCAAATATTTTTGGCAAGCTAAATGAGGGTAAAGAAGTGCTCAATGGCGCCAATTTTTCTTGGCATAACTATTATTATTGAAAATCGTAAAAACTTCAAAATCGCTTCGGCAGAAAATGTATGGTCCTCAAAGGCTTAAATCGCTTTGATTTTAAACATTTAAATCACCATGACGCGTCACTGATACGTCAAAAGTGTGTATAAGGAAAATGCTAGCTTATTAAGTATTTTTCTGTAAAACCGTTACTTTAAGAGTTATAGCGTAAATAAACTTTGAACTAATTTGAGTCAATAAAAGCCACTGGTGACTGGCCTGCTTTAATCTAGAAGGATCAATTTTCGCGGGGATGTTATTTTTTACGCTCAATCTATTGGAGTTGAAAAAATAACACTTTTGCATATATGAGTGCTCTATTGAGCGCCAATTCTGCATAAGCACGAAATTAACACATTTTAAATTTTGACTTATTTCTGGTGTTGAACTTAAATTTCCCACTTTGATATCTTCGGAGACATATAGTAGAATTTCATGGAAAATATTTTTCGTTTATGTCTCTTTTCAAATAGGGGCCAAAAAGTCCCTTTAATTCAAGACTTAGAGGGTTAAAATATTCCACAAAAATATTTGCCAACTCTGCTATAAGTCTCTGAAGATTTTTTTACGGACTTTTTCCTATTTGTGTAGATTAATGAAAATTGAGTTAATATATTCATGTACACTAATAGAAAAAAGTCCGTAAAAAATTTTGTTAAAACTACTAAAAGTTAGTTAGAAATGATGCTGCAGAAAAAAACTGCTAAATTAGCAGATTATTTTTGCTATATATTAGTAATATAACAACAGCAAAAATAAAACTGCTACATATACAGAATTTTAGTTATATTTGAGTTGAATTTTTGTAAATGGAGAATAGAAAATTAACCTGCTAAAATCAGCACAAAATTTTGCTAAATAGTTAGTAGCCTAAAAAAACAGTTTTTTTTCCATTTTTTTTTAAATGCAAATAAAAATCGAGCCTTTTGAAAAGAGCAGTCTACAATTTTTGAGCAAATATTTCTGCTGATTTTAGCAGAATAGACTGCTATTTGCATTCAACTAAATTTAGCTTAAAAATAGCAAAAGTTTTGTAGATTTAACAGTTTATTTTTGCTATTTTTAGTCTACAAACATTTAGCAAAATTTTCTGCAGATTTTACAGTACAATTTGCTATTTTCAATTAACTAAAAGTTAGCCTAAATATAACTCAAATTCTGTAAATTTAACAGTTTTAATTTTGCTGTTCTCATTTTACTAGTATTTAGTAAAAAATCTGCTAATTTTAGCAGTTTTTTCTGCAGCATCATTTTTAACTAATTTTTAGTAACTTTTTCTACCTATTTTTACAGATTTACTAACGAAATAATTTAAATACCGTTAACCTTGAAATACTCTAATGAAATGATTTAAAATACCATTGCCTGCTCATGCATGAAATTTCAAAATTTTGTCATTCTGGAGTGGTGGTAGTAAAATTTGGATACCCATGTGAAAATCGAAATATGTATATATGAACATACATGATCATACATTGACTAGTATATGATCAATGTATGACCATACATGATCTCATATATTTCCATATATCTTTGGATCCGAAATTTGAGGGTATATGACCGTACATGTTCATATATGATCATATATGGCCATATACATCCATATACCCTCAAATTTCGGATCCTAGGATATATGGAAATATTTGAGATCATGAATGGTCATACACTGAACTATGCATGGATGTATATGATCATGTATGCCCATGCATGATCATATACTAGTGAATGTATAATCTTGTATGTTCATAAGTATTTCGATTTTCACATGGGTAGTTTAATTTTTTTTTAATAATTAATTATAATTTAATATATTTTTATTATATTAACCTAGTGGTAATTTGTGTGGATTAGTTTATTAGACCTAGATTGATTTAGATAATTTTTTATGCATTAAATTTTTAATAAGATGTCGGTCTTGTTTCGGAATACCCCCCAAACTTCCCTATTATACTCTGTACAAACAATGAATTGCACAAATAAACGACGCACAAGGCATGTTTAAAATATTTGGAGTCGTATACATAAAACCAGAAAGAATAGAAAAAAAGTAACCGCACCAACACAAGCACATATACATACAAACAAATATACCATGACGATGGCTGGTGGTCTTTGATAAAAAAAAAAAAAAAATAGGATGAATGAACACCAGTCCCTCTTTAGCTAGGGACTTATTAGCCCTGTGCGCTACACCACTATCTGGTCAGTAGACCGTACCTCAAAAAAAAGTTCGCCGTACACCCTCCAATATGAAGAATTTTTGGAAGGTGATTTAAAAAAAAAAAAATTTTTTTTTGCCGAACGTAGGGGTCTCCTTTTTTAATTTTTCGTTATAGCTTTGGCATTTAAAGTCGGATTTTAAAGTGTGATATATCGATTTTTTTGCCTCGAGGAGACCAGTGTTTTGCTATATAGTAAAAATCCAATTAAAAAAGGCGACCCCTACGTTCGGCAACCAATATATAAAAAAAAATTCTACTGGGTTTAGCGAAATACTTCCTTAGCAAAAGTTTAATGATTTTTTGCGAGCTTTAATTTTCTGACATTAGGGTTGTACATTAGAGTGGTAGCAACTGAGATCTGTTGGGTAACTACTAGAAGGGGATACTTGAGGTCAAACTGCCCTTAGAGCAAAACACTGGTCTCCTCGAGAGAAAAACATCGATGTATCACACTTTAAGATCCGACTGCAAATGCCAAAGATATAACGAAAAATGTAAAATGGCGACCCCTACGTTCGGCAAAAAAAAAACCAAAAAATTTTTTTTGAAACCTCCTTGCAAAAATACTTCATATTGGAGGGTGTACGGCGCACTTTTTTTTTGCCTGTAAGGTGGCACGCTCTACTGGTCAGGGTATAATAAGTTTGTGCTGATGTTTGTAACACCAAAACATATGGGACCTAAACCCACCTTTTAGTGTACTGATTGACTTAAAATCACTTTTTGTTTCGATTTAACGATGTCCGTCTGTCTGTCCGTCTGTCTGTGTGTCCATGAATTTTTGTGTGCACTCTGCAGTTCGCAAATATTAAGATATTTTGATGAAATTTGGTACACCGGCCTATGTTGGTCCAAGGACGAAGCTTATTGATTTTAGTTAAATTCGGGCCATATTTAGACCTAGAGCCCATATAAAGGTCCCCCCAAAAATTTGGCTTGTGTACAAGATGCAGGTCTCAAATATGATAATATTTCAAGGAAATTTTGTTCTAGGTCCATATTTGGACATAAATTATTAAAAATTTTCTAATAGTGTAATTAATTTGTTAGAGATAATAAGTACAAACTTTAGTTCTGTGATTAATCAGTGTTCAGTGTAATTTTGTCCTTCCCTGGTTTCTTTTTCAGAGCCATGTTCAGTTAGCTGTATTACTTTGGTTTATGTGTCTATTTTTTTAACGTTGTTTACTTACCAGAAAACAAAAACAAAAAACAGTTGAAAGTAACACAAACAGCAGCACAAAAAAAAACGGAAAAAAATAAATTTGTTAACCAACATTGTCAGTGCAAGGGACATGCTTTAAAGTTAGGTTTTTGCGTATGAATGAGTAAATAAGTTTAAGGTTTTGTATGTGCGACTAAATTTGCAAAGTTAAGATAGTATCAACAAATTAAGGCCTTTAAACAGAAAAAGTTAAACACTATTTGAAAAAAAAAAATAAGTAAAATAATAATATTTTACACAAATAGCTAAAACTCAGTTATCAACTTTATTTTTTTTTTATATATATTTTCATAAAACTTTTTCGTTTTTGGTCACCTTATAATTTAAATTTATATTTTAAAAATTTTTGTTTTGCAATTAACCTAAATTTTAGTGTTATTGCCGAAAAGTAGCGAAATTTATAACTTTTGTTTTTCACAAACAAATATGTTTTTAAAATAATATTCATTAATTTTAGTGCTATGAAATGTTTTCAATATGTTTTATAAATTTTATTGTCATTTGTAGTTTTAACGATAGTTTTATTTATTGAAATTATGCTACAGCACTTGTGTTTTTAATGGTCATCTAGCGAAATATTATTCATTGCTGTTTTTAAATCATATAATGGATTAAATTTCTGGAAAATTAAAATAAAAAAAAATTTAAGTAAAATTTTTTTACAATTTTTTAAAAGTTTACTGCCATTAACAGTGCAATGGTTATCAAAAATTTATGTGTTTCCAAAACACTTTTTGTCACGTTTGTTTATTTAAAATTTGTTCCTGTTTACTAGAAGTTCACATTAACACGCAGAGAAAAAATATGGTTGCAATATGATCACGGCTACAAAACTATGATCCCTACTGCCATACATGGTTGTTGCAATCATATTATTAATGTATTAATAATACTTTACAACTTATATAGTCGTCTGTAATCATTTTATAGTTTAAGTCTCTCCTTTTTTCGCTTATCATATTTTTCTCTCGGCTACAATCATATATTATCTGGACAACCATATTCCTCTCTTCGAATTACAATCATATTATTATTTTTACTGAGAGATATCATGTTCACAATCATTGGTAGGGTTTCGACAACTATAAGATGGTCAGTATACCTTTTTATGAGAGTCATTGATCAGTTAGCGTCATTCTTGTTTCAGATTTTGTGAAAAGAAGTTATAAGACGCAATCAAAGAAAATAATACATAATAAACAAAAAATAGAAAACAATTTAAAGATATTAATTTTAATAGTGACATTGTTTGTAGAAGAAAGAATTCGGTCCAACGAAGAACCTTCGAATTAGATTTTACTTTAAAGTGCTCAGTGTTATAAAATAAGTAAAAAGTGATTAAAAAAAGTGTTTTTTTAATTTTTGTACTCACGTAGAAAAATTATTGTTGAAGAGCGTCCATAATAAGGAGTGTTACAGCTTTTAGTTTTGTACGGAAATCATTTTCGACAGGACAATAATATGATCACTGGGAAAATATTATGATCATCAAGAAAATATTATGATCCTAAGGAAAAAATTATTATGATTTTTGGATGTATCGTGAAATTTTAATCCAACTTCAGCAAAATACTGGTAGAATACTATAGGAATTATAGGACAATAAAATGATAATATGCAGGACAATAATATGATAATATTGGGAGACTTTTACAATCATAGTGTGATAATTTATTCACCATATTATGATAAAAATGAGGTAAGAGTGTGATTGTGCCAACTATGTAATAACATGATTGTCGCAATCATAAACCCAAAAATATATGATGCTCTTAGAATATGATTATCCCAACCATGTTTTTTCTTTGCGTGAAGGTACAAATATCTAGTTAATATCTATAGTTTCCTAATTTTTAATAAAAATTTTTATTATCCGAAATTTTTTCCTTTTGTCTTTTTAATAAAAAAACTATAAAACCAGTTTAAAAAAACCACTTTCTGAACTTAGAAATAAACTGAGTTTTAAAAAAAATCTACTAAAATTTTAAATTCTTAAAAAATAGTATCAATGTATGTGGCATTTCATATCATTTGCCCCATATCAATGTCAAATTTACAATATTTGTTACTCTTTCTGATGCGAATTAAAAATTAAACAGCTTTTCCAATACAGCATCTGAAACTCGAAATTAAAGCATCTACTAGAACAAGGTTAAACAAATTTCTTAAAAAACGGAAATCCCTATAAAAATATATTTTTTTTAAATATCGGGATTTTAAATTATAAATAAATTTTAATAAAATAATTTTGCAGAAAACTCTGAAATTGGCAGATTATTTTTGCTAAATATCAGTAAGATAGGAACAGAAAAATATATAAAAAAAATGTATTTTTATTAGGGTTTTCTGCTATTTTTACAGTTTTCTTTCTATGAGTGTAGTCTTACACATTTAACACGTTCAAATCCACATCAATATACTCAAAAATTGTTTGTTTTGTCTAGTTAATTTAGACGAAGCACCTTAAGCAACAATAATCTTGTTGGTATTTTGTTAATGCCATAGTATATTTTGTTTTACTGCAGATGAAATCAGCAAACCAAATGACAATTCACACTTTGTGTAACAACAATTTGATAAGGACCCCTTAAAAGTATGTAGTGTTTATGAAGTAACTACAATCAGATATAGATTTGTTAGTAGTAGTATTATTAGTGACTGTAAAAACATAAGCAAAATCTAATTTGTAAGTTGAAGAAGAAAATGTAAATAAAAGAAAAGGTTTGTTATGTTCTATAAATAAACTCTAAATTTAACGAGTAAAAAGGTTAAAGTCGGGCATGCCGACTATACAGTCTGGGTAAAAGCCAACTAATGTTTGGATCCGAAATTCTAATGGGTTAAAATGGGGCTTGTGTCAAAATTTTCTATAATGTGAGTCAGCGCACCAAATTTCATTAAAATATCTTAATATTTGCGATCTGCAGTTTGTAACCAAGCCAATTTTGGGGGACCCTTATATGGGCACTAGGTCTAAACATGGACCGATGTTCACCAAAATAAATAGGCTTCGTCCTTGGGCTGATATAGGTCGGTATAACAAATTTCATCAAAATATCTTAATATTTGCGACCTGCAGTTTGTAACCAAGTCAATTTTGGGGGGACCCTTATATGGGCACTAGGTCTAAACATGTACCGGTGTTAACCAAAATCAATAGGCTTCGTCCTTGGGCTGCCATAGGTCGGTGTACCATATTTCATCAAAATATCTTAATATTTGCGACCTGCAGCGTATAAACCATATAATTTTGGTAGGACCCTTATATGGGCACTAGGTCTAAACATGGACCGATGTTCACCAAAATCAAACTTGTTCGTCCTTGGGCCGACGTAAGTCGGTGTACCAAGTTTCATCAAAATATCTTAATATTTGCGACCTGTAGAGTGCGCACAAGAATGCATGGACAGACAGACGGACGGACGGACGGAGAGACGGACATCGTTAAATCGAAATAAAAAAAAAATTCTGAGCCGATCGGTATACTATAAGGTGGGTCTAGGACCAATATTTTTTGGTGTTACAAACATCAGCACAAACTTATAATACCCTGACCACATAGTGGTGTAGGGTATAAAAAAATTATGTAAATTGATTTTCACATTATTATTTTTGTTAGGAATAGGCCTTTAGTGATTATATTTAAAAAAAATATCTGCCAATTTTTTTATAGAAATCAAAAAAAAAAATGTTTTCTTTTAAAGATTCTTTTTTTTTATCTCATTCACGTAATAAAAGCTACATATCGTCGACCGGCCTGCAAAATGTCACATGTATTTTTAATAGATTTTTAGGAGAGCGAAAAAACTGTTACAAAATCTATTTTTAAGATATTTTATTGGCATCATATGCCTTAATGATTCACAACCACATTTAGTAAAATCATCATTAAGGCTTATGATGCCAATAAAATATTTTAAAAGTAGATTTTGTAACAGTTTTTTCACTTTCCTGAAAATCTATTAAAAAACATATGTGACATTTTGCAGGCCGGTCGACGATATATTTAATTTTTTAATTAAATTACCAGCTGATAAAAAAAAAATAAAAATCTATTTTTGAACTTTGGGAGAAAATTCACTAAAGTATCACCGCTAAAAATACTACGAGGAAATTTTTGTGGAACATTATCACCCCCTAACTATTCAATGAAAGGTAAATTGTTGGCCCCTTTTTAAAAAGAGACAAAAAAGGCTCGTAAGTTGAAGAGTTAGAGGGTTAAAATGTTCCACAAAAATGTTCCTCGTAGAATTTTACATAAGTTCGCTGAACACATCCTATACTTAAAATGGAAGATTCTCATGGTTTCTCCCTAAAATCAAGGTTTGTGGGACACTTGAAAGCCAATTCTGAATAAATGCGAAATTAACCTTTAAACACATTTCAAGTTTTTACTTATTACTGGCACTGAAGTTAAATTTTCAATGCTTATGTCTTCAAAGACTTATAGTAAAATTTCATGTCAAATATTTTTGCGGATCATTTTAACCCTCTAACTCCTCAACTTGCGGGTCGTTTTTGTCCGTCTTAAAAAGGGGCCAAAAAAGTCTCTTTAATCGAAGAGTTAGAAGGTTAAAAGGTTCCACGAAAATATTCCTGGTAGTGTTTTACATAAGTTCGCTAAACATATTCTGTACCTAAAATGGTGGATTCACATGGTTTCCTATTTTAATCCTATTTATCTTTTTTTGTTTTGGAAAAATCATTTTAAGCGTTTAAGACGTTTTTTTTTATTAAAGAATGGATTTTACTTCATGGCAATCGGATAATTTTTGCAGGTTTTATAAAGATTTTAAGATAAAGGATATATGGCAGGACTAAGATCCATTGTTTCGATTTTGATAAAAATTGGCACAAACGTTCCCAGTTTTATGTGTATCTCATTAAATACTTTCTGTAGTTTTACATCCATTTATGTAGCTAATATAATATTTTTAAATATCAGGACCTATGGGAGGTGGGCGTGTCCTTGGCTCGATATTTCCAAAAATTAAAATTTTTCTTAACAAATTGCTTCTATGTCAGTGTACCACATTCCAGAACTCTGTCTCCACTCCTTCTATTTATGTGCAATCTTTATATGGGATCAAGGCACTGTGTGTCGTAACCACAACATTACAAAATAAAATTGTTAATTTTTATAATTTAAGTTACGATTTGAGGCCATTACAGTTCAAGTGAAATTTTTCGACTCTATGATAGGGTGATTCTGTATACCAGAATCTATGAACCCTGCAAATAATGTTTAAACCGATTATAGCGGATATTTTCTAAAATACTTTGGTGAAGTGTTGCTTTAGTTCAATAGAAATTATTTTTATTACAAAACCAATTTACAAAGAAAGTTCACTTCACCCAAGTAATTCAAGAAATAGGAGTTTAAAAAATTATACTCTCTGGAATACTGTTATGCCCAAAGTGTTTAATTTTATCAATCTGTAGTTCAGCCTGTGTTTAAGTAGGGTGACTTTAAATAAATAGGAATTTCTGCATATATCCTTAATTTGCAAAAAAAATTTTTCTTTGTATGTATTTTCTTGTACTTCACTGTGTCAGTATATTTATGATTGTCTTTAGTTATTCCAATTTTGGTTACTGTCTATTCCCTAAAGGTATTTTAATTTAAATAATACATGTCACTGTGTGTTTTCATATAAACTTGTGTATAGTCACCTTAAGCATAACCCAGAAAACAATTCTATATTTTTTAATTTTGATATAAATAATATTGCCTTGCTTGGTGCTGGAATCCAAGATACCTCAATTTGGGAATAGGCTATCAATAAAAGTCTTCCATCGGGAAAGTGCAGCTGCAATGTTATTTAGCTCTTATAGGTTCCCTACGGAAAATTTTAACAAACTGTCACCGAACTGGCCCCTTTATATGAAATAGACTGGTCACTTTTACATGGCGTTGTCATAGGATGGGGAAATTGACCCCTTGTGACATGTCACAAGACAAATCCTAGGACAGGTTACTGAACTCTCATATAAAACAAAGTTCAGGGACCTGTCCTGTTATTTGTCTTGTGACATGTCACAAGGGGTCAATTTCCCCATCCTATGACAACGCCATGTAAAAGTGACCAGTCTATTTCATATAAAGGGGCCAGTTCGGTGACAGTTTGTTAAAATTTCCCGAAGGGTTGTTCATCTTTCTTTGATGCAATTCAGGAAGGTTGGTGATTTCATCTAACGTTGATCCATGTCAAAGAAAATCGTATGTCAATGTAAAAAATTGTTACTGTTTCACAAGTTATTTTTGTCTAATTTGGCGCACGCCTAACGACGACATACTAATTTAGGTCGTACCCTTAGAAGGCAGTTAAATCCTTTGCCATAAATATTGTGCTGGGATGCGTGTGTGTGTGTATTTATAAACGGTTGTTATTGTTTTTCTTTGTATGCGTATATGTAACTGTAGATATTGTCATTGGTATTTGTGTGTCCATGCAGAGGAAATATTTTAAATTAATTGGCATTTTACTCGTTGTATAGAGAATATGTATTACAAATGTGTCTTTTAGAAGTGACATTAACATTAATTGCATTATGACATCATTTATGGGTTTCACATTTCATTTGATTTTTGATCAGAACAAATATTAAACATAGAATTCATTAAGTGTAAATTTATAAACATTAATTGCCAATTAAGAATTTAAAGCTTAAAGAATTAAAAAATTAAATAAATTCAAAAACTTTCGATAAGAAAACATATACACTTAGATAGTCAACCATATTTGAAGAAGTAAAAAATATACAAAACAAAAATTTATAAGAAAAAAAGTATTATAAATTTAATTTAACTTACTATTTTATTTGTAACCTTTACTACCTTTAATTTACTGTTTAAAAAAAAAAAAATTTTGTGAATAAAAATAGTATCATTGCATATTTTAATATAATAATAATATATTTAATATAATAATGGCCGTTTTTTTTAATCACTGGATTTATTTTTGGATTTATTTTATTTCGTTAAAAAATTAACATTTTGTTTTTTAGTTTTCAAAATTTAATATTTTTATCGATTATTCTCTAATATAATGTGCAAGAAAATCATAAAATTTTGCTAAATCCAAAATGGATTTATAAATAAAATGAATCCGTTTTGAATTTACACCCTTATTCTAAACTTTATTACAATAACAAAATTGTGACAACACTGAGGTGAATGTGTTGTTGAAAGTGTTGTCACAATTTTGTTATTGTTATAAAGTTTAGAATAAGGGTGTTAGCTTAATTTTGCAGAAATTGCCTTTTTGCAAAATTTAAATTTTTTTCTTTCACATTATATTACCGAATAAGTCTAGAATTTGGATAAAAATATTAAATTTTCAAAATTAAAAAGTAAAAAGTGAATTTTTCAACAAAATAAAATAAATCCAAAAATAAATCCAGTGATTAAAAAAAAGGCCTAATATCTTTGCATCATATACTTTGAATCTCTACGAATCAAATTAAAATTAGAAACAAATTATTTTAAAGTTTAATTAAATAAAGTAGCCCTTAATTTGTTAAATTAAATAAAAAAAAAACATTTACATATTTTACTTTGAAATATTACATTTTAAAAGAGTAATTAAAACTCTAGCATACTTTTGGGGTTAATTAAATATATTTAAAAGTTCTGTAGTTGTTATTTTCTCAATTTGTATTTTCGTAAACAAGAAATAAATATTATTTTTGTTTTTTTTGTGATAGTTGTTAAAAGAATTTTTTCATAATATGTTTCACAAAAAAAAAAATTGTATTCAATTAATAAAACTTTATTTAATAGAGTTGAAATTGCAGTAAATAACCACTATTTGGTAAACGATATGGAAAAATAAAACTTTTTTTCGAAAACTAAATATTTGTTTTCTATATATAACTGTTTTGTTTTTCTGTTTATAGCGCTCATACACATATTTCCTCTTCATTTTCCGCAAAACAACTTGAAAGTTTAACAACTTTTTGGGGATTTTTATTTTAGAAATATATTTTGGAATATGTTGCATACTTAAGGGTATAGAACTGTTAAAACAAAAACTAGTGTTGAAGTTCTCACATATTCAAAGTATCACTCTTTAGAAAATACTTATATGGAAAGATATATAAAGATAATGATTTGTTTGCAATTTTCTACTTTATGATGTAAATATATTCTACCGTAAATCAAGCACACTTTTAGGGGAAAAAAAATCAAAGTTGAAGCATACTTTCTAGATATTCAAATCAGAATATCAAATTAGCTTCAAAACAATATTATTTAATATGTAAAGGGTTTTTCAATAAGAGCGCTACAAAAGTAAAAAAGTTTAAATAAAACAAAAACGGTTTTGGATATCAATGAAATTCTTTATTCCTGTGAAAGTACGTTCGATGCCATTATGTATGGAAATCGATCTCTTTTGCATGGCCACCACGGGCACGCTTGCAGAAGTCCAGACGCTGAAACCAATTTTCGACGGTTTTCAAGCATAAATCGGCCGATACTGCTGCAATTTCACTTTCGATATTCGTACGAAGTTCATCAATCGTCGCTGGCTTGTTGGCATAGGCCATAGATTTGACGTAGCCCCACGCTCAATTAGGACGATTATGACGACCATAAATTGGACGTAGCGCTCTTAACGTTGAGGCCACTGACTCCGAATTTCGGTAGTAAATTTTAATAATTTCGACTCGTTGTTGGCTCGTATATCTTTCCATCATGAAATGGCAAATTTTACTGAAGAGAAATGTCAAAAGAGCGGCAAGATATATGGCGTCGTTTGCTGTCCCTGTCTTTCTACTTTTGTAGCGTCCCTGTTGAACAACCCTTTAGTATCTAAGTGAATATATAACTTGTGTTATTGAAATTATATTTTTTGTTTGAAGTAGTGTAATGGTATTCGTATCATATATGGGATTAATTAATTTCTTTAGATGTTTTTTTTGTTTTTATCAAGAGAAGCAACACTCAGGAAATTCTTCCTATTAATTAAAGTGTTGCTTCTTTTGGAAAGGGGATAGAAAAGAAGTGAAAGGTGGTGAAAGATGAAGGACTTAAAATATGGCAACACTGTAATTGTGCGAGATGTTAAATTTTAGAACAGTTGTTGCGCGCCATCTGATGGTGAATTTTTGTTGAAGCTTTTTAGTTCATAGCCCTGTTATATTATTTTACTGCGGTGGGGTGAAGTGCTATGGGAACACCGAAGGAGGAAGCTGCGATATGTATGAGGGATAGAAAAAACTCATACATATTACTATTTTTCATAAATTGATGTTGCCTTGGTTGGGGCTCGAACCCGCAACCTCACGTGTAACAGTCCAATGCGCTAAACATTACACTACAGCGCATATATATCAGTGGTAGTGAAATTAATTGCATTACTTTGTTTACATAAATGAGTAAAACCTGATTTCAGTGATCAGTAGTGAATAGCAATGGTTTTAAATTTCAGTACAAATGAAAACTATAATTACAATTACAATTGGATATACTTTTTGAAAGAGGGAGAATCCACATCGAACCATCATACAATTCTCATTCGCCCAAACGATTTCAATGAAATTCACCACATATGTTTATTATTACCAGACGACTTCAACAAAATATGAACTCTTAGATCCCATATATTTGCGGTTTCCCAACTACGACGTCACGAAAAAAGGAGGAAAATTTTTAAAATTTCACAAAAGCGGTTACAACTTTTGAACCTATACAACCTGTACGTTAAACCTGCACAATTTATTTTTTGGTTTTAAAATTTAATGCATATACACTTGCTGGAAAAAGTATCCCTAGACTTTTAAATAAAAAGTTTATACACTAAAGAAATTGAAAATAATACACTTTTGTTTAACAAATTTTTTTTAATAAAGTATTAAATCATTTATGTGCTTTTTTTAACGCACTCTAAAGTTTATTGTTTTATAAAAAAATAACAGAAAAAAACGTTAAAAAAATCGAAAAATTCACAACAAAAATATTCGTACACTTGAAATATTTATGCAAAAAAAAAAAAACTAAATAAAATATTGTTACAGATGGTAACCCTCTGTTTGGAAATGCCAAATGATACCAAAATCACTTTTTAGAATCACTTTTAGAGCAATTACTCTTTAGAAGCACTACTTAACTGGTTCTTTGGATGTTGTTCAGAAGTAATTTTAAAAAAGCTTTAAAAATATACTAACGAATGCTTTGGAAGCAATGAAAGAAGTGATTGTTTGAAGTTGTTCCGAATAACTTTTAAAAAAGCATTGCAAATGCACTGACGGATACTTGTGAAGTAGTGAGAGAAGTAGTTTGTAAAGCATACTTCCAATTTTTTTCTGGGATTAGTTGACTAATGGCAATGTAAAAAAAAATTCATTACCATTTAATGCTAGTGAAATTTTCTGGCATTAGAATTTTTCCTACTAATGCTAATGAAATCGCAATAATGCCTTTAAAACTACTACAGGGGGTACCCCTGGGTATCCCAAAGAATGGTTCCGGGCCGATGAAGCATCGACGGGCTCCACAATTGGCTAGACGATCAGCCCTTTCGTTACTCTCGTGCCCTTCATGGCCAAGAATCCATTCCGGTGTAAGGGAGTTGTTCCTACCGAGTTCGATGAGAATTCCTATACACTCCATGACCAGATGATACCCCGTAAGCTCCTAGAGCTTTTAGCGCAGCCTGGCCATCAGAAAGAATGTAGATGCAGTATTTAACCCTGCCGCTCCGCAGGCACTCTCTCATACATACACAGATGGCCTGTGTCTTTCTTGGTTACGGAGTCGAGATGATCATTCCACGTAAGGGATTTATCTAGAGTCACACCTAAATATTTCACATTATCCTAGAAGCCCATCGTTTTTTCCCCAACTACAGGTTCAGGTTGGCCCTTCCTCTCCTTATGAACAGTATTAGGATTGTCTTCGTCGGGTTGATAGTCTACCCTTTTTTCCCGACACCATGAGTGAGTAAAGTTCAGAGCCTGCTGCATACGATCAGAGATGGTCCTGTCATCCCAGCCGACAACGGAGATGTCAAGATCATCGGCGTAGCCATAGGTCCTGAAGCCCAGGTCGTTCAGTCCCTCAAGCAACTCATCAATGACCATTGTCCATAGTAAAGGCGACAGTACACTGCCCTGAGGACATCCTCTGGTCGCATTCACGGTCCTGCTAGTAAACCCTATACCGAACGTGATTTCACTACAGTTGAGCATATCCAATGTCCAATTTATAATCATTGGAGAGATGCCCTTTCTCAATAAAAACACAGAGGGCAATATTCCTTGCCTCCAGTGCCTTCTCTATCAACGTGACGACATGATGGACAGCACTTTCGGCAGACTTGCCCCGTTGATACGCAAACTGAAGCTCATGTATCGGCTTACGCCTGAGGTACGTATCCTTAATATGTATAGTGGTCCAAATCTTTCTCCATTGTTTTAAGAAGAAAAGTGCTAAGGCTAATTTTTCTATACGATTTAGGCAGCTGTTCGGATTTCCCCCCGCCTTTGGAATAAAGACCACTTTAACACCCCTCCAATTCGTCGGAACTTGACCCAGCAAAAGACTGGATCTAAATATGCTAACCAGTTGTGAGGCTATTATATGTTATGGAATCTATCCCCTCTGCATCAGACATGGATAGATCCCGTCGTGATACAGGCCATTTTAGAAAATCGCGATTTTACCGGCGGCTTGTTTTTGAGTTAGAGTCAATTCTGCAGCAACAGTAGCAACTAATTTAGTAGAGACTCTAAGTTTATTGTTTTATTATAAATAATGTATACCAGGGCGCAAATCTATTTTTGATGATTTTTAAATACTGGTTTCTGTTTTGAAAAATATAATTCTTAAAATTTTCGAAAATTTGATTTTGCATGCTTCTCGCTTGAAAATCGTTCGTTATATAACAAAAGTTTCCAACCTAAGGGCAACGAAATTTTATTAGTAATATAAAAATTCCCACATATGAGGATATAACCAACGATCATAGAATCTCAAGAGTATGCATGCATCTCAGGCTCCATTAATTGGTTCTGCAAATTTTAATAGGTGGCGATCTGTAAAATTTTAATAATAACAAAAATAAAAAATAAAGAAATAAATAAACACACTAACTGCAATTTAACTTCGTGAAAATTTTGACAGAGCCATCGAGTGAGCGGTAAAGTGTAACTGAGCGACTTGCATAGAGCCTGGTATAACTCAATAAAAAGTTTGTCGTTTTTTTATGTTAATGAAATATGCACTTAACAACACTTATGGGCTTGAGGTTTTAATGAAAAAACTTTAATTGCATATGTGTGAAAAAAAAACTGTTTACAAAATAAGAAATGCATACAATTAGGCTAAAAGTTTTAAAGTAATTTAAAATACAAAAAAAAAAAAAAAATATCAGAAAAAATTAGAAAAAAAAAATTAATAACTCAATATTTCCTTGGAAATAAAGTTGATAAGTAAGAAGAAAAAAAACTTAATAAACTCAAAAGGGGTTTGCTTATAAACAAGAAAAATCATGTCTTAAACAGATTTTGAAATTTCATAGCAAACTCTAAGGGGGTTTTGCAATCATAGAGATTTAAGCATTCTTTAAGGACTTTGTTTCATTTCACAATTTCTTTGAAAATGTACCACAGATCAATTGTTTAATTTGCAACATGCCTAGGAGTCTCCATAACAAAACTTATAAAATTCATAACAGTTTAATGGTAATGACATTTTTTGAATTAGAAAAAGCATTACTATTATAGAAACAGTAGCAGATTTAAAATTAAAGCTTCGTTACACGACCGTTAACGTAACTTATCCCTGCATACTTGAATTAATGAGTTAATTAGGAACAGAAAATGTGTTGTGTTTTTTGTTTCATTTATAAACATACACATTTTTTATATCTTGTACGGTGTCGTTATCTATAGATATTTTAGGAACTAGAACAGTGAATTTTAGTGCCAGTTTAATAGTCAAGACTAAGATCGATTTTTTCCTTAAATATTTCTTACCCATGTGAAAATCGAAATATATATGAACACACATGATCATACATTGACTATGCCTAGTTCAATGTATGACCATACATGATCTCATATATTTCCATATATCTTCGGATCCGAAATTTGAGGGTATATGACCGCACATGTTCATATATGACCATATACCTCCATATAGTCTCAAATTTCGGATCCGAAGATATATGAAAATATATGAGATGATGTATGGGCATACATTGAACTACGTATGGACGTATATGATCATGTATGCCCATGCATGTTCATATACAAGTCAATGTATGATCATGTATGTTCATATAAATTCCGATTTTCACATGGGAAGCCATAAGTTTTTTTCTATAAAGACAATCTGATGAAAGTGCTTGGTTGCACTTGAAAATGCATTAGTTGTCAACCATTGGTTCTGGGGAAGTTTTCGTCATAAGGTTTTTCTCTATTTGTTGTAAACTAAATTGTGAATTCTATTTGGAATTTGTCATATTTGATCTTTAAACCGAACAAAAATAACACTCGTTGTAATATTTTTTACTTAAGAAAATAGTGAGATAAAAATCGACCGACTATAAAACTCGCTCTTAATGACTGTTTTAGCATAAGCTTGCCAAGTGGTTCCAAAAGTACCCAAAAAAGAGTTGGGGACAACATTTTTAAATCCAAAATGCAAAAATTTTAAAAAACGAGTGAAAAAAGTTAAAGTCGCCAATACCGAATATATTCTACCCTAAACCAGCCTGGAAAAGCACCATAAGTTGTTTTTCACAAAGAAAAATTTCACTCAAACTTTAATTAATTTAATTTGTGAAAATCAGAGACCCAAAATAACTGTTATATTTCTAAAAAAGTCACCACCCAAATTTATTTAATTATAATATTTCAATAATGCACTATATTTTATAAATCATATTGCACAAAAAAATCACAAAGTTTGGCAAAGATTTTAATTTTCAAATTTTATATTTTACTCTATAAATTTCTGTTGTTTTTTGATTTTTATTTTAAAACTTTTTATAAAAGTTACAGAATGATTTTTTTGAAAAAATTAAGCAGTAACTTTTTTATTTGATAATAAAATAAAAATTAAAAATTGACCTAAATTGAATGCCGGAAGGTGATGGAATATACATATTTACTCACTTTAAATCACTGTTTAATCTTTTATTAACACTAGTTGACATCATCAGGATATTATAATTGTTGAAGTCATTGGTTCTATGGCTTTTGATTTATATTCTTAATTGTTATTTTTTGATAAAGAAAAAAAATCACAAAATAACTTTTATTATTTTTGAAAAAATAAAAATCGTGTTTGGATTGTTTTTATTTGAATTTAAAAGAAAAATCAAACAGAGCAAATAAACAGAAAATTAAAAATACTCAAACAAGAAATAATTGTAAAACAATCACTTTTTTGAATAAAAGTTATAACTGTTACGTCCCTGCTGAAAATTAATAATTTTTTTTATTAAACAGAAACACTAAACATTAGATGTAAATTTTTCACCTGAAAAATAATAGTGTGTTGTAGTTTAAATTTGCGTTAAAAGAAACTCCCGCTATGAAAAAGATAATTTTTTAGAGTTTTTTATGAGTCATAATTTCTGAGCGCTCAAAAATTTGTTGGCTGGGATATGTTTTCTATATAAAATTGTTTTTAAATAATGTTAAAAGCTTTAATTAAAAATATTTGAAAGGTTAAACTTTGGGTCTCCCTGGAACTTAAAATAAAAATGATGGGGGCTGCCGGTTGGCGTATTCTGATATTTAACACTCTGTGCTGTGATTTATTTAGTCAAATGAATTAAATGCAAGTTTTTCATGGAAATTATTAAAATTTCTAAATTAAATAATCTCTTTCCTGGCATTTATTAATTAAAAGTATTGCATACTTTAAGGATAAAATAATAAAGAAAAATCTTTGCCTATTTAAACCATTTACCTAATAAAGAAACTTAATGCCTACCTTAAGACATACTATTTATCTACGGCTTTTATTTTATTTTCTGATTTTATTATTTTAAACAAATCTTTTTTTACTCTTTTATCGAAAATATTCAGTTATATAAAAAAAATTCCAAGCAAATAAAATTTTCTAAAACATTATAAAAATTTTCATAATTCAATAGAGACACCTATTTCCTTTCCCTTCTGCCCACCTTTAAGTAGACCTTTTTTTCTTTTTTTCATATACATATATAGAGTAGAGTCATGGAAAACTTTTTCTTATGCTACGGCACAATATGAAGGAAACATTAACGGATGTTCTAACGGATGTAAGGTTAAATTGTGTAAAAAGTAGATTTAGTTAGGGGAGCTGAAATAAAATATAAAATAAAACTTTTTCTAGTTGTATTATATTCTACATAGCCACACACATACATACATTTAAGGAAACGTTTGAATTATTGGGTTAAAGTATATAAAATATTATGGATATATAAAAGAGTTTCTTTAAATATATATTAAATTATGGATAATTTTTGTACACAAAATAAAATAAGAAAGTATATAAATTTAATAGAGATTTGTGTTAAATCTCAAACATAATTTTAAATGTGGAAAGAAAATATTTTGTAACTCAATAAAATAAAATAAGATAAGATAAAGTGATTTTAATTGAACTGAAATTAAATTCTTCAAATATTTTAAAACAAAATTTGTTAAAGTAATTATTATGCAATTGCAAAAATTGCAGTCCATAAATATTTAATAAGGAAAACCAAATTTTTTGGTAAAACTTTAAAAGACCCAACTACTTATTGTGCCAATTTCATATTATTTTGCTTAAACTTTAAATAAAAAAATTTCTACATTTTAATAATAATAAATTTACTTAATAACTTTGTTTATCGACTTTATTACTTCTGACACATAAAAAATTTCACAATAAAAAGACAAACTATTTTAAATAACTAGTAGTAAATAGTTGACTGTAAGAGAAATCTTTTCTGCGAAATTACGACAAAACTACAAACAAAAACATTAACATTTTGAAATTTTAGTAGTAGCAACAAACAGCAATAAAACCCTGAAACTATAAACAAAAAATTACGACATACAACATTCAACACACATCACAACTCCAAGTACATACAACTGACTGACTATAACTGAAAATGATTCTTATATTTATGCTACAGTTTTAGATTTAACAATTTAGTTTAACAATAAAAAAAAGTAGAGGAAAATTTGTTACAAACACAGACATATTGTTAAAGCAATAAAAAAAAACGTGTGTCCCAAATCTAGGGCTAACTAATTTATAGTTATAATAGTGCAAAAGCAATTTTTTTATAAGAATTTCCTAAAAGTACCTCTTTAGTACAGTAGATATTAATGCAATCTGAATACTCTCAAGTATGCAACCACGATTACTAGGCGGTACCTCAAAAAATTCCCTTTGGAAATATTTCAAAAATTTGTTTATTTTAAGAAAACTTATTAAATATCATAGCGTATGTCATTGCTGTAGAAGACAGTTGGACTTAATCGTTCATTCTGGTGATTCGATCTTTATCGTTCAATACAATTAATTGAACTAGTATTGTAGTTCGTTCAAGTCGAACTATTGTTCGTTTGACAATTTTTTGGAGCACTGTAAATTAGGGTGGGCCGATTTGTAAGGACAAACATTTGTCTATATTGTGCCATCGATTTTTCGATAGCTTTTGGCATGAGGAAAAAAAGTTCCACTACGACATATCAAAAAAATCATTTTCGAGGCGCCCAAATTTCGTCCCAAAATCGTCTAAAAACCCATAAAAAAAATTTTCTTTCGAAAAAAATGGTAGCGCAATCGTTTTAAGCGTACAATTTTAACTTGGATAGGATATATTTAAAAAATTTGAAATAGGCGAATTTTTTTTTAACAAACCAAATTTGAAAAACCTTAAAAATTAAGGCGTAAAAAAATCGATTTTTCGGCAAAAACTCGTCCAAGACTTCAAAAAAAAACATTTTTTTGGAAAAACTGCTAACGCCATCGTTTTTAGCGTACAATTTCACCTGGAAAGGTAATATTTAAAAATAAAATTAAATCAGCCGATTTTTTTTTATTACCTACTAAAAAAACCTTAAAAATAAAGAGTAAAAAAATTTAAATTTGGGGGCCTCGAAAATGACTTTTTTGATATGTCGTAGTGGAACTTTCTTTTTCTCATGCCAAAAGCTATCGAAAAATCGATGGCACAATATTGATTGCTAAATCGACCCACCCTACTTTACATTAGACCGTACCTCAAAAAAAAGTTCCCCGTACACCCTCCAATATGAAATATTTTCGGAAGGCGATTTAAAAAAAAAAAATTTTTTTAGGGGTCTCCTTTTTTATTTTTCGTTATAGCTTTGGCATTTAAAGTCTGATTTTAAAGTGTGATACAGCGATTTTTTTGCCTCGAGGAGACCAAAAATTTTTTTTGAAACTGCCTTGCAAAAACACTTATATTAGAGGGTGTACCGCGCATTTTTTTTTGCCTGTAAGGTGGTACGATCTACTGTATATTAGAACGTACCTCAAAAAGAAAGTTCGCCGTACAACCTTCAATATGAAGTATTTTTGCAAGGTAATTTCAAAAAAGAATTTTTTTTTGCCGTAGGGGTCGCACTATGCTTTGTCCCAAGGACAAAAATAAAAAAAAAATGATTGTCTCAAATTGTGATTAAAGAAAGATTTTTTTAAAGATAAGAAAGTAACTCAAAGAAATGTGAAAAAAATTGGTGTTATTGCTTTTGCCGCCAAGAGAGGGCGCTAAACTCAGAGACTTTTATGCAAAAATGACTTAACAGAAAAATGGGTTTCAATTGTTTCACTACAATAATTCTCAAAAATACATTTTTTTTTAAATTTGTTCGAGGGTTTGTTTTTTAATTATTTCAATATATTTGTAGTTAAATTAAAATATGGATTTTAGTATATGTTTACAAAATAATTATTTTTTATTGCTCCGAAAAACACATTTTTTTTGTTGAAAATCCAAAAATTACTTAAGTATAAAAAGGAGTATAAAAAAAAATTATATAAAATTAGATATTTTTTTTCTTTTTTTTTTTGTAAGTTTGTACTGTTATATAATAGAACATTAAAGAATTAATTACTATTTTTTACCACAAATTAAAAAAAAATGGATTTTTTGAAATGCCTAAATTCATGAATTTTACACGCATTTAAGAGTGTTTGGTATTCAAACCATGTGAAGATTCCATTTTCGATATAGGATGTGTTGAGCGGACTTTTGTAAAATACTACGAGGAACATTTTTGTGAAATATTCTAAACTTCTAACTCTTCAATGACAAGGAATTTTTTGGCCCTTTTTAAAAAGGCACAAAAAAGACCCGTAAGTTGAAGAGCTAGAGGGTTAAAATGTTCCACAAAAATGTTCCTCGTAGTGTTTTGCATAAGTTCGCTCAACACATCCTATACCTAAAATGGAAGATTGCCATGGTTTCTCCCTAAAATCCAGGTTTGTGGGACATTTGAGCTCCAATTCTGAATAAGTACGAAATTAACCCTTAAACACATTTTAAATTTTTACTTATTACTGGCATTTAAGTTAAATTTTCAATGCTGATGTCTTCAGAGACTTATAGTAGAATTTCATGACAAATATTTTTGCGGAACATTTTAACCCTCTAACTCTTCAACTTACGGGTCGTTTTTGTCGGTTTTTAAAAGGGGGCCAAAAAAGTCCCTTTAATTGAAGAGTTAGAAGGTTAAAATGTTCCACAAAAATATTCTTCGTAGTGTTTAACATAAGTTCGCTGAACATACCCTGAACCTAAAATAAAGGATTCTCATGGTTTCCTATTTTAATCCTATTTAATTTCTTTTTGTTTTAGAAAAACCATTTTAAACGATTAAACGCATTTTTTATGAATCGATTTTACCGAAATTTGGCACAAATATGGCTTGGCCTTATGTCAATTCACGTGCTAAATTTCATGGTTGAGCCGCGATCGAATTGCGGTTCCTGAGTTCGTTTGACAATTTTTTTGAAACACTGCATGTACAGTAGACTGTACCTCAAAAAAAAAAAGTTCACCGTACACCCTCCAATATGATGTGTTTTTGGAAGTCGATTTTGTTTTGCCCAACGTAGGGGTCGCCTTTTTTAATTTTTTGTTATGGCTTTGGCATTTAAAATCGGATTTTAAAGTGTGATATATCGATTATTTTTGCCTCGAGGATACCAGTGTTTTGCTATATAGTAAAAATCCAATTAAAAAAATTTAAAAAGGCGACCCCTACGTTCGGCAACCAATATATAAAAAAAAATTCTACTGGGTTTAGCGAAAAACTTCCTTAGCAAAAGTTTAATGATTTTTTGCGAGCTTTAATTTTCTGACATTAGGGTCGTACATTAGGGTGGTAGCAACTGAGATCTGTTGGGTAACTACTAGAACGGGATACTTGAGGTCCAAATGTCCTTAGAGCAAAACACTGGTCTCCTCGAGAGAAAAACATCGATATATTATACTTTAAGATCCGACTGTAAATACCAAAGATATAAAATGGTGACCCCTACGTTCGGCATAAAAATAAGAATTTTTTTTTTGAAACCTCCTTACAAAAATACTTCATATTGGAGGGTGCATGGCGCACTTTTTTTTGCCTGTAAGGTGGTACACTCTAATGTACAGTGTTTTAAACTTAAATAAAAATCTAAATATTATTTATAAAAAAAAATCACTTAATTCTTTGAACAATTAAATTCTAAAGAGATGAAATTATTCTATGTATGAACAAAAAAAAAATACGAAATGAGCGAATATTGGTAATATTCATTTGAACTAGTTCGCTCATGAACGACACAACTCTGCAGTAGAACTCTAAAGTTTCTAATTAAATTCCCTTCCTTTAACAATTATTAAAGAAATAGTACTTGCTGATTTAGTTCAGACAGTTGCTACACAAATCAGTTGTACACCACTACTACTAACTATACAACAAAGTTTGCCAAATTGCAGTCATTAACGTTTGCCTGCCATTTGTTATTTTCCTGTAACTGGTGTTGAAGCTTCACTTCTTGCTGCAGCTGCTGCTACTGCTGCTTATTTAACTTGTACTGTAGTTTTTAATATGAATTCATTGTTTAAATTTTATGCTGCGTTTTAAAAACAAACACAAAAAAAAACAATGACAGAGAAAAACATTGACGAAGTCAAAGCTTGTATTCTATTTCTTTCGCTTGTACAAAGAGATAAATTGCAGCCAATCCAGATGCCATGGTTGCTATTTGGAACATGGTGTGTCAAAGTGTCATTATTTAAAAAGTTAAATATCAAGATTTAACGAGCAAAGCAGCAACTTCATTAGCCATAGGATAAGGATTCACGACAATGAACAATGAATGTTTGTAGTTAGCTGTGAAAGAGTCTAGAATGTCATTTTAGTTTTTATATTTTTATGAGCAGTGTCAAAATTTTAACTGGAAAAAGTCACTCGAAGTGAAATGTGTATAGACAATAGAAATGTTGGTGTTTATTAAAATATTATAAAGAAAATTAAAAGTTGTTAAACTGTGTTTTTTTTCTTTGTGCAATGACGGGTCGTTTTCTACTTTTATTAAAACTGGAAAATTTCAACATAACAAATAAACAAAAGTTTTAAGAAATAATAAGAGTTTCAAACTGATAACACCGTGGAAAAAAATTTTGGGTCGTCAGTCATCTGAATTGAAAGCACTAACTAAATGATGATTTCTTTGCAATTTTTAAATTGAACCACATATTTTAAAAATTACAAATTTTGCAAAAATGAAAAAGTCAAAGAGCATATTTGGTAGCAGGAGAACAAAGTTTATAAGGAGAGGATTTCATTGTTGCTCAAAATAAACTGCAATACAAAAATTAGGTAGGTATGTCGAAATTTCAACGATCTAAAAAGTTTGGAGAAAATTTTTTTTCGAGTACATAGAAGATAATGAATATAATGGAATCGCATAATTAAAATTTTTTTTTTTTTCAAAATCGATTCGTACCACTTTCAATATTAATGGTTCAATTAATGGTTTAAGAAATTAATGTTATTGGTAATGATAGTTCGTTACCGTTAACAATACATCAAATTTATAAAAAATTAATTACTACACGTAAAAAAAGATTGTCGGTAGAATTTACTGAAAATGACAGTTAAAATAAAGGTAATGCAGTTAAAAAGGCAATAAAGGTATTTACCTTTAAAATAACTAAAAATCTAGTTATTTTTAACTGTTGAAAAATAACTAAAAAATCCATTAAAAATAACAAAGAATGTCGCAAAATTCACTGAAAATTTTTTACTGTAAATATTTTGAAACAACTGACAAAATAGGGAAAAACTACTGTTTTTATAGTTATTTTTTTTTTAATTTTACAAAAGTATATTTTAATAAAAACATTTTTTTCATTAGATTATAAAGAAAAAAATGTGTAACTGCTGCAACGTACTTTAAATATGAAATCAAAATTCCAAACAGTTCTCCAGTTATTATATTTTTATGCATTGCAAATACAATAACATTTTTTCACTTTTATTTGCTAACTAAGAATACATCAATAATAACAAATATAAACTATATAAAAATCAAAGAAATTTTTTATTTTTTAAATAACCAACAAAAACAAGTGTTTACTGTAAATATACTGTGCTCGTAGTTCCTTTTATAGTATAAAAAATAACTGATTTACATAAATAACTGCTATAAAATTACAGTTATTTTCTTAGTTGTTTCCTTAAATAACTATCATAACAGTTTCTTAGTATTTTCATACAGAAAACCAACTGTAATTGCAGTTAAAAACAACAACTGCGATTACTGCACAAACAACTGTCATGATGTAACTATCAACCTTTTAGGAGTGTATTAACACATCAGCTTTTCGAAAAACGTACAAACAACAATTTTGCTCCCCTGGAATATTAACAGAAACTACTGCGACTTGCCAGGTCTGGAAGAGATCCCGAGGTACCCATTTTTATAAAATGGCCTCATGCTAACTTATCTATTTTTTATTAATTAATGTGATAACACAAATTAACACAGTCCGTTAATATAACGGAACAAAGTTCCAAGTCCGAACAATGTGGAGTGGAGCAGGGAATAGGTGAGATTTTAACAAAACCTTTTTCAAATGCGTTAATTCGTATTAACATAAAAAATTAGCAACGTGCTGTGGTTGTTTTATAAAAAAAATATTCTTTGAAGTCCCTCCCGATCCGACTCATTTGTATTCCTACGCGAATTTTGCTTAATTTTTGAGAAATTCTAGAGATTCATTTTTATAACGGCAAAATACATTTTTTATAACGACGAGGATATAAAGGGGGTTTCAATAAGAGCGCTACAGAAGTTTTTTTAAATAAAACAAAAACGGTTTTGAATATCAATGAAATTCTTTATTCCTGTGAAAGTACGTTCAATGCCATTATGTATGGAAATCGATCTCTTTTGCATGGCCGCCACGGGCACGCTTGCAGAAATCCAGACGCTGAACCCAATTTTCGACGGTTTTCAAGCATAAATCAGCCGATACTGCTGCAATTTCACGTTCGATATTCGTACGAAGTTCATCAATCGTCGCTGGCTTGTTGGCATAGACCATAGATTTGACGTAGCCCTACAGGAAATAGTCCAACGGCGTCAAATCGCACGACCGTGGCGACCAATCGACTGGACCATTTCGTGTGATAACACGTTCTCCAAACTTTGTTTGCAATAAATTGATTGTGACATTCGCGGTGTGGCTTGTGGCGCCGTCCTGTTGGAACCACATGTCCTCCAAGTCCATATCATCCAATTGGGGCCAAAAATATTCGGTTATCATTGAACGCTAGCGATTCTCATTCACAGTAATGTGCCGGTCTTGATCATCACGGAAGAAGTACGGCCCAATGACGCCGCCGGCTAATAAACCGCACCAAACCGTAATTTTTTCGGGATGCAATGATGACTCATGGAGTACGTGTGGATTGCTGTCTGACCAATAACGCATATTTTGTTTATTGACGAAGCCATTCAGCCAGAAATGAGCCTCATCGCTGAGGATGATTTTTCGATGAAAATCCGAATCATTTTCAAGTTGTTGCTCAGCCCAATTCACGAACATACGATGCTTCTGGTGGTCAAGCGGCTTCAGTTCTTGCGTCAATTTGATCTTGTAAGGATGTAGGCCAAGATCTTTTCGCAAAATTCGCCACAACAACGTCACAGAGATGCCCAACGCTTGAGAACGACGTGTGAGAGACACATTTGGGCTTTCTTCAACTGAAGCCTCAGCGGCAGCAATATTCTCTACACTACGGGCACTTCTTTGTCTCACTGGCACGGGAACATTTTGTACTGTGACTGTGGATTCAAATTTTTACACTAGACGCTCAATTGTTGATCTGCTTGGATGTTTATGACGACCATAAATTGGACGTAGCGCTCTTAACGTTGAGGCCACTGACTCCGAGTAGTAAATTTTAATAATTTCGACTCGTTGTTGGCTCGTATATCTTTCCATCACGAAATGGCAAACCTTACTAAAGAGAAATGTCAAAAGAAAGAAATATGGCGTCGTTTGCTGTCCCTGTCTTTCTACTTTTGTAGCGTCCCTGTTGGAAAACCCTTTAATTTTTATTCCAACAGAATTTTTATTTAACAAAAGCTAGAGGAGTTTAAACATGAAGTATTTCCCTCACGTTTCTTAAAAATAGCGAATTTTGAGCAGCGATACAACTTGGCACAATAAAACACAGCATAAAAGGAATTAAATGTGCTAAAAAACGCAAAACTTTTTTTTTTAACAAATTGTGAAAAATAATTTGTTGAAGGCATGTTCCTACCCGGCATTAATTTTTGCCTAAATAAATCGTCAAGAGACGACATTTTTAGAATTCCTTGAAATATTTGTTATGTTAAATTGCAAATTCAATTTCTTGTGCTAGTCTAGGAGCATTATTAAACATTTATATCAAATAAAAATCAAAAACAACAACAAACATTTTTTTTTTACCACAATTTGCTTTGTTATCTTCCAGCATATATATCAGAGAAATATGCAATAGCAATCAATGTTAGTTATACTGAATTTAGACTGAGCAAAAACCAGGTGGTTTTTGTACAAAACTAAATTAAAAAAGCCAATTTTAGTTTTTGTTTGTCACATCACTTTTTTATTAAACACTTTTCTTTATGTTTTTATGGTTAAATTAAATTGAAAAAATTATTAACACATTTAAAAATGTATAACAACACACAATTTTAAACTAAAACTGAAATATTTAAAAAAAAATTAAAAAATATATTTTTGACACTTGCTTTAATTCTGTATTCATTGTAACAGGATGTATCGAAAATTAGTTATATAAGAAATCGGGTGTATCAAAAATACAAATTTCAGATATTTATACCCTACACCACTATGTGCTCAGGGTATTATAAGTTTGTGCTGATGTTTTTTTACATGGTTTTTGGCAAAAACCAGGTAGAATCTGGTTTTCAGTTTGTATGAAAATTGTATGAAAAAACTAAATTAATTTTATAGTTTTCGGCTCAAAACCTTAAAATTACCAAAAACTACTAGTTTTTGCCCAGTCTAAATATACTATTATAATTTTAACAATTTTAAATTGTGTTATAATTTAAATAAATCTTTGTTAGATAAATTTCAAAGCATACTTTTAGGCTGTGCTATTATTTTATAGCTTAAAGCTTTGTGTTATTGTTTACAAAAAAACCCCAAACCTAATAAAATACGTGTTATCATTTTGTTATAAACTAACAAATTCTTAGCATGATTTTTATAATTTTTATGTTTCTTTCTCCCGTATCTATTAAAATTTTTAATAAATTCTGGGTGACTCAAACTTTTCTTTTGTATTTGCAAAGATATTATATTTGTCATCACAAAATATTCTCAAACTGATAATAAACAATAAAATTCAACAACTTAAAGAAAACTTTTTGTTTCTGTTTTTTTTTTATTTTATTTTTTATTATTATTTTCAGTTGATGTTGCCACACAACGGGGCCTACAACAAATAGAAGAAGCAGCAAATAAAATAACTAAGTTGAAACCCATAAGGAATGTACTTATCTTAAGTGTTAAATCACCTGATGCCGTCAGCATGATTTATATGATTAAACCCCCTTCATCATAAGAACAGTAAAAATAGACACATACACATTTACAAAAAATAAAAAAATAAAAAGAAAAGGTACAATGGTCAAGATAACGCTAAACAGTAAGGGTTACCTTCTTGGTTTTTGTACATATCTGTAACAGTGGGCTGTAAAAAAAAGAGTCTACAAAACTGATAAGCTATCAATATACTATAAAAATGTCCATAGTAAAGCAAAAAATTACTGACCTTTTTTTATACGCGTACACACATAGTCACTTCTGTACACACACACACTATGTTTGAAAAGAAAACTAAATTTAAAGCAAATTAATTTGACTTACAGTAAGAGAAATCTAAAAATTGAAATTAATAAACAAATCGCAAAAAGGTGAAAGTATGGGCCAGTATTATAGTCAGCACTTAGTGGGAGATTTGAGCAAAATTTGATTTAAGTAGAAAGTTTAGTTTAAAAATTTCTTACTTAATTTAAAATTTAAAGCAAAAATCCTTTCAAGTGCCTAAAGTCTAGTTCAAGGAAGGGAAAAAAGTAATATTGTTATAGAAAAAACCAAATACTTTTTGACCACCCAGACCATAGCACCCATAAAAATTATTTTCAAGTGTTTCACTTTCAACTCACGTTAAGCACCAACAAAAAAAAAAAAAACACCAAAAAACACTCTAACAATATAAACAATATAAGGGATCTTTGGTTGGTTGCCCTAAGGAACACAATCAGTGGCAAACAAGTAGAAGTTTTATTGGTATTCTTTCATTAGTTTTTTTTCTTTATATTATTTCTATTGCTTCAATTTCTTCTACTAGAATTGTTAGACTTTTTGATCCAACACACACACACAAACACATTTGGTTGTTTAAAATTGTTGTTTTTTTTTATTATGGCAGTTTTATAAGGGAAGTGTACGTCTTAGTAAGTGTGTGTGTGTATGTACCTTTTTTTCTAACCAGCTTCATAAGAAAACTTAACTTATTATCAAGATTTGTTTAGTTTTTTGTTTGTTTCTTCCTTCCGGTGGCTGGAGGTTTGTAACGTAACGCATTACAAAACATTTCTTCTTTGCATTGTGTAAGGAAAAAGGTAATGTCTTTATATTTTATCAGAATATCATTTAAAAATACCCTTTATTTGATATCCAATTTTTCTATATTTTGAAAGTAAAAGAATTTTTTCAAACAAACATTTTTAGCCTATTTTACTTTATTTAAATTTAAGATTGGGCCAGTATATTAATTTTAGCTAAACCAAAAATCTGAATTTATTTTATAGGTATTTTTTTAGTTATCGTATCAGATTTTTTTTTCTACTATTTATACGCACTTCCTTTAACACAGTACAGTGTGTTTTTACACGTGTACACTAATAAAAAGAAAAATCCGTACAAGTAGGGAAACATTGTGCTGGGGCAAATACATGTAATTTTGATCTATTTTTAAGACAAAATAACAGAAAACTTAGTCTAATTTAATCAGAACGCTTTTAACAGACTTTTGTTCTAACTTTTTTTATGAGTGTAGAAAAATGTGTGGTTCTAAATTGGCGTTAATCCTAAAGATGAGACTGGGAAAAATATTCCAAATCGGGAAAAATGAAATTTTGAAATAGGTTAATATATTTCATTTCCGATATGCGATAACAGTTTTCAAGTAACGAAGAATTAAAAAAATTTTCCAACATTACATTTATATCGTGTGCTACATAGGGTGACCATTCGTACTGATTTGATCAGTACATGCACTGATTTTTGGTCGCGTGTACTGATGAAAAAATCGTGTACTGATTTGTACTGATTTTTTAAAATTTGTACTGATTGTACTGATTTTTAAGTGTTGCCATTTCAGTGCTTTTCGGGTATTTTTTGGTGCTTTTTTCCTTCCCATATCCGGTGATTTTTTACAAATACCCGTTTAAAAAAAGTGGGTATTTACAGTGCTTTTTACGATTTCTGGCAGTGCTTTTAGTGCTTTTTGTACAGCTTATATGTTTGGTATTTGTTCTCGCTTTTTTAAAGTTTTCTTCAATTTTCTGTCAAAGTTGAAAAAATAATACGAACTAAACAAAAAATACATTTTTTCACAATGTTTATAGTACAATTTTAAATAGCAACTTCGATATATTTAAACTTCTAAATTTTTAAATATTAGTTTGGTGCTTTTTTACCCCTTTTTGGTTATTTTTTGAATATTTTTTACACGATTTTACAAAGCTAAAATGTGTTTTTAAATTCTTGATTTAAATTTTAAAAAAAATTAATATCGTGCTTTTTTAACCCACTTTTGGTACATTTTTACCCTTTTTACCCGTTTTCACAATGCTCACGGTGCTTTCCTGCCTTCAAGAGTTGGCAACACTGCGTTCAACTGCAATAGTGATTTAAGAATTAATTAAATTGTATTTTTTCTTTTTATCAAATCGAAAAATTAATTTTATAAACCGAAAAAGAATTCCAAATTGATTATTCTGCTTTTATTCAATGTAAAACAGAACTTGTTTCGGTTTTTATTTAAATAAATAAAAAATAAAAACATCAAAAAAGGATTCCTTGAATTTATAAACTATTCAATGTGAACGGAAAATTTCACTCAACCGTTCAGTGATTTAAAAGTATTTTTCCGTTCAATGAAACAAAAAAAAAATCCTTCCCTTCAGTAATTTCAATCAATATTTCACCGTTCAGTGAATTAAAATAAAATTTTTGCCGTAAAATCTGAATGTTTTTTTAATGTGAAAATTTCGAAAGGAAAAGTGCCTACCCTATAAACAATTTGACTGTAATTCAAGTTGAAAACAAGTCCAATTCCAGCTCTGTTTTCCAATTTCAAGGCTTGAATAAAACTTTAATTACATTTTATTTCAATAGCATACTCTATCAAAAGGGAAACAAAAATTCAAGTTCGATATATTTTTTTTAAATATACAAATGCTAGAATTTGAAATATACTTTACTTCAAGCAAAATTTAAAGCACTTGAATTTTTAAAACCTATGTGCTTATTGGGTAGAATTAGAGAATTTTTCCATACAAAAAGTTTACAAAACTTTAAAATTGTCTACTAAACATTATTAATGGAAAAACTCAGCCAGAATATGAATGTTTTTCTATGGCAGAAATCACTCAGAAATTATCAAAGAGAAAACAGATCTGTTCTGACGCATGAATCTGTAGCCAATCAATTTGTTCGTTGTGCTAATTGTATATGTTGTTTGTGACTACAGAAAATTAGTTTATAGAATGTAATTTGTTGAAATTCGCTGGCCTAAATAAAAATTCGATAGTATTAACGTAAAAATTTTGTTGTATTAACTGACCCATTCGATGGGCACAAATACAGTCTTTTTGTTTTTATGATTAAGCACCGTAAGTTGTTTGAGTTTTACGTGAAAAAACTGTTATACTCCATATAAAAAAAAAAAAATTTCACGACAATGAGTTTAACGTGAAAATTGTGTAGACTTTGTTTTCACGCAAACTTAATGTTCAAGAATATTATTTTTCTTGTGAAAAAGTATCATTTTGTGTTTATTGTGATTGGATCTTTCTAATAAAATAAAAAAATTATTATTTTTTCGAATTTAAAGTAACTTTTGAGGCATTTTAAGTTCGAGTAAAAATTGTCCACGCGAAAAACAACTTACGGTGCTTTATATTTAAAAAAATTCGTACTGATTTCAAGTCAGAAAAATATGGTCACCCTAGTGATACATCCTTTTAAATTAATTTTGCTACGCTCAAGTGTGAAACTGCCATCGATTGGATATTTTTTGCAATATGGCAGCACTAGACCGTACCTCAAAAAAAAAAAGTACACCCTCCAATATAAAGTATTTTTGAAAGCGGATTTAAAAAAAAAAATTTTTTTTTGCCGAACGTAGGGGTCGCCTTTTTTAATTTTTCGTTATAGCTTTGGCATTTAAAGTCGGATTTTAAAGTGTGATATATCGATTTTTTTGCTATATAGTAAAAATTCCATTAAAAACAAAAATTAAAAAAGGCGACCCCTACGTTCGGCAACCAATATATAAAAAAAATTTATACTGGGTTTATCGAAAAACTTCCTTAGCAAAAGTTTAATGATTTTTTGCGAGCTTTAATTTTCTGACATTAGGGTGGTAGCAACTGAGATCTGGTGGGTAACTACTAGAAGGGGATACTTTAGGTCAAAATGCCCTTAGAGCAAAATATTGGTCTCCTCGAGAGAAAAACATCGATGTATCACACTTTAAGATCCGACTGCAAATGCCAAAGATATAACGAAAAATGTAAAATGACGACCCCTACGTTCGGCAAAAAAAAAAAACAAAAAATTTTTTTTTAAACCTCCTTGCAAAAATATTTCATATTGGAGGGTGTACGGCGCACTTTTTTTTGCCTGTAAGGTGGTACGCTCTAGGCAGCACTGTTTTTGATGAACAACTTTTTTTTTCATCCTTACTCTACAAATTAAAAAAAAGATTTGAAAATTTGATTTTTGATACTGGTAGAATCCTCATAAATAATGTTATAGTGCACTCAACCAAAAAAGTCTGTAATGGCTACTGAAAGTTTTGCTATTATTAAGGGAAATTAAACTGTTTTGAGCCCAGCGGTATTTTTTTGCTAATTTTATCAACACATGTCTGCTGACCTGTAGTACAACAAAATTAGTAGTCGCTACTAAATTTTAAGAAAATTGTTGTAAACTGCGATATCCAAAAAAACACGAATAAAAAAAATGTTTTTTTCTTTCGATTTTAACAAGCTTATTATTACTTCATCGTACTTGAAATTTGGCGTTAAAATTGCAAACGGTTCTCCAGTTATTAGCTTTTTATGCATTGCAGATACAATAAAGTTTTCTGAGTGTTATTGCCAAACTAAGAATATATCAAAAATAAAAAAAAATGTTTTTAAATTAGTATATTTTTCTGCTAAATTCAGCACTAGGTTTTGAAAAATTAGTAAAATGTTTTGGTGAAATCAGCAGCGAAAATTAGTAAAAAACGAGTAAAAAGGTTAAAGTCGGGCATGCCGACTATACAATACCCTACACCAGTCTGGGTAAAAGCCAACTAATGTTTGGATCCGAAATTCGAATGGGTTAAAAGGGGCTTCTGTCAAAATTTTCTATAATGTGAGTCAGCGTACCAAATTTCATTAAAATATCTTAATATTTGCGATCTGCAGTTTGTAACCAAGCCAATTTTGGGGGGACCCTTATATGGGCACTAGGTCTAAACATGGACCGATATTCACCAAAATCAATAGGCTTCGTCCTTGGGCCAACATAGGTCTGTGTACCAAATTTCATCAAAATATCTTAATATTTGCGAACTGCAGCGTGTAAACAATATAATTTTGGGGGGACCCTTATATGGGCACTAGGTCTAAACATGGACCGATTTAATAGGCGTCGTCCTTGGGCCGACAAAAGTCGGTGTACCAAGTTTCATCAAAATATCTTAATATTTGCGACCTGTAGAGTGCGCACAAGAATGCATGGACAGACAGACAGACGGACGGACGGACAGACGGACATCGTTTAATCGAAATAAAAAAAATTCTGAGCCGATCGGTATACTATAAGGTGGGTCTAGGACCAACATTTTTTGGTGTTACAAACATCAGCATAAACTTATAATGCCCTGACCACATAGTGGTGTAGGGTATAAAAATCCCTAATTTGTAATAAGAGAATAGCAAAAGTGACTGCTAAAGAATTGTACTAATAATCAGTATAAATAAATTGTAAATTGCGATTGGAAACTGCTTACAAATTTTTTTTTACTAATTTTTTATAGTACACTAATAGAATAAAAGTCTGTAAAAAATTTAGCTAAGACTACTAAAAATTAGTCAAAAATGATGCTGCAGAAAAAACTGCTAAAATTAGCAGATTAGTTTTGCTATATATTAGTAATATAGGAATAGCAAAAATGAAACTGTTAAATATAATAAATTTTAATTATATTTGAGTTAAATTTTTGTTAATGGAAGTTAGCAAATTAACCTGCTATAATCAGCAAAAAATTTTGCTAAATAACACAGTACAACAGCCAATCTGGGGGGTGAGAAATTCCAAGTCAGGGTGATGGTACTAGGTCAGTATAGTAAAACCCTCAAAGGGTTTGGCGTTCGTATGTGTCATTTTTTTTTATGACCTTTTAAATTTTTTCCTTATCTTGATGTTTTTTCGCTTAGTTGTAACTCGAGAACCACTTGTCCGATTCTGATGAAACAAATTTAGAAAAATTTAGAATTACAATTTCTTTAATCCGTTCATATAACATTTTTCTTTATAATCAACAGTTTTGCCGGTAAAAATAAATTTGTGGAGAAAAAAAAATATTTTTTTGCCTAAAAATTAAAAATTTTTTTTTTTTAAATTCATAAAAATGACACATACGAACGCCAAACCCTTTGAGGGTTTTACTATACTGACCTAGTACCATCACCCTGACTTGGAATTTCTCACCCCCCAGACAATAATCCCAAAAATGTTCCATAGTGTAATTTGTAGCCTAAAAAAAAACAACAAAAAAATTTAAAATTTTCGAAGAATCTAGCCTTTGAAAACAGCAGTTTACAATTCTTTTTAGCAAATATTTCTGTTGATTTGAGCAGCATAAACTGCTATTTGCTACATTTATCTAAATTTAGCTTAAATATAGCAAAAATTTTGTAGATATAACAGTTTATTTTTGCTATTTTTAGTCTACTAATATTTAGCAAAATTTTCTGCAGATTTTACAGTACATTTTGTTGTTTTCAATTAACTAAAAGTAAACTTGCATATAATTAGAATTCTCTAAATTTAACAGTTTTAATTTTGCTGTTCTTAGTTTACTAGTATTTAGCAAAAAAAAAAAAATTTGCTAATTTCAGCAGATTTCTCTGCAGCATAATTTTTAGCAAATTTTTAGTAACTTTTTCTGCTATTTTTACAGATTTATTTCTATGAGTGTAGCATTAACATCATAACCCAGCAAGCATGCCAATACGAAGAAGATTCCCCGATCATATTGCCAGGAAGAAAACATTTATTGTCGGCAATATCAATTTCGTATTGCGGAAGTTTCTTCCGTCGGGAATAACTGTTACCCGAAAGCAATACTTTCAGGCAACACGAAAGCAATACCCCAGGAAGATAAATCGGCGATATCGCTAAGTTATCACCTGGAAGATAAAAAGGTGATATCGCCAAATAAACTCCCCGGTACAATATAAAGGATTTATTTTTTCATTATTAAATTTAAACCTGAAAAAGAACTTTTGCATACATAATCCATTGACCAACACATTAATTATATTGATTTCATTGTAGCCGATTTTTTCCGCGCATTAAATCTTGATTTTTTCGAGGAATTTTTTTCCTATGTATCTTTTGATTGTTTTTATATAAATTTTGTTTTAATTTTTTCCAAAATGACAAAGAATTTCAAACAAATTTTCTTTATCTTCCGGATGATAAAAAGGTAATATTGCCGCAATATTATCATAAAAAATTGTGAATTATTTTTTTTCAAATATCACCAAATTATCTTCCAAATAATAAAAGGAAGACAATTTTAAAATACTACTTGATTATTTTCATTCAAATGAAAAATATTAGATGTCGCTTTATATCTTCTTGGAAGATATCTTCCAAATGCTTACAGGGAAGTTACTTGTTCCTCAAACCAAGGTAGAGTTGTGTTATCTATAAGTATTTTTGTTAAAATGTATTGTGTATGCGTATGTGTGTGTGTGTGTGCATGTGCTAGCGTTTATTTTGTATGAGTCTATATTTGTCTTATTGTATTTTTTTATTTGTTCCTATTGTACGGAAGCTTTAAATTTTTAAAAGTTTTTTTTTGCTTTTTTCATGCTGGTTTCTTTCTTGGTTACTTAATAATTCTTTTGTTTGTGTTTGTAAGTTTGTGTTTTAATGTTTTTATTAACACCCTACACTACGTACACTAAGTTTGAGGGTAATATAAAACTTTGCGGATGATAATTGGTTCGACTATACCATTTTTAATTTAGTTCTTGAAAATAGTAAAATGTTCCCAAATTTGAAATGTTCTTGTAATAAATGCAAAAATAATTTCATAATTATACCCTACACCACTACGTGGAAAGGGTATAATAAGTTTGTGCAAATGTTACTAACACCAAAAAATATTGGACCTAGACCCACCTTCTAGTATACCGATCAACTCAGAATCACTTTTTGTTTCGATTTAACGATGTCCGTCTGTCCGTCCGTCTGTCTGTCTGTCCATTGCATTCTTGTACGCATTTGGTTCGCTGACTCACATGGTCCCAAGGATAGAGCCTCTTGATTCTAGATAGGATCGGTCCATATTTTGACCTATCGCCAATTTTCGATTTTCTCTTCTTTTATCATTTTATAGAACATTTTGACACAAGTACATTTTAACCCATTGGAATTTCGGATCCAAACATTAGTTGGCTTTTAACCAGTCTGGTGTAGGGTATTATATAGTCGGCATGCCCCACTTTAACTTTTTTGCTCGTTTTTATATATCCTTTTACTGTTATTTTTGTGATGTGCTTGTTATTATTGTATTTTTGTTGACTTGTTGTAGTCATAAATTTTCTGTATTTTTTATGTTATCAATTTTTGTGTGTCTTGTTTTTTACTGTTTGATTTGAGATAAATCGCTTTGTAAACAATTTTTATTATGTTGCATTAATAAAAGATAGAAGAAGAATAAAAAAAAACGTAAATATGTTTTCCTTTATTTTTTTTTTATTGGTATCTACCAGAAATTGATGTTTAAATACAAACCTTTGATTGTTGGAAAAAAAGGATATTGATACAATGTTCTGGTAGATAAAAAAAAAACAATTCCAAAGAAGACAAGGATTAAGTCATCAATATCTTATTTCATTATGTATTACAATATTTAATAAAAATGTAAGGTAGTTTTTGTTTTCTTTTGATTAACAAGGGTCAGTTTTTGGTTCTAAAATGAAAAAAAAAACATAGTGAATACGTGTTAAATCCTAAAAGTAGGCAATATTTTTTTTGTAAATTCTAAGCACTTGAATGTAGGCAATACGCCAATTTAGACTGGACATAAACTTGTAGTTTCTCTCCATTTTAAGTTTTTGGACCGAAAACTACAAAATTAATTTAGTTTTTTCATATAATTTTCATACAAGCTGAAAACCAAATTTTAGCTGGTTTTTGCCAAAAACTATAAAAATTAGTGAAAGATTTAATTTTACAAAAATATATTTTAAGCAATTGTAAAATTTAGTATACACTCTTTACCAACGTGTTTTTAAATTTTACTGCCACAAAAAAATTATTAGAACATAATTAGAAAAAAGTTAATGGCTTTTTACAAAATCTAAAAAAATTAAATTAAAGAAATATTTTTAAAATAATTTTTAAAAATTTTTTTTAATAGAAAAAATGTTAAATTTTCTGAATTCGTAACATTTATAATTAAAGGTTTCCAATTGGATTTTTTGGCAGTTCTTTAAGGTCAAAGTGCATTTAAAGATACAGGAATTCTGTAAAAATAATATTTTCTATATGCTCTCCCTTTAAAGTAGGCACTATATTTTGTAT
The DNA here is from genome assembly GCA_949987735.1 of Leucophora obtusa. Lineage (NCBI taxonomy): Eukaryota > Metazoa > Arthropoda > Insecta > Diptera > Anthomyiidae > Leucophora > Leucophora obtusa. The sequence continues at coordinate 15,351,348 of OX465298.1, read as the reverse complement.
AGTCAAACCCCCCGTGTAAAAAAGATCAGATCTGGCCAGATCTCAGCACATCTTACCAGATCTAATTAGATCTCAAAATTGGGGACAAATTTGAGATCTAATTAGATCTGATCAGATCTAGGCATATCTGGCCAGATCTTCGTAGATCTTACCAGATCTAATCAGATCTCAAAATTGGGGACAAATTTGAGATCTAATTAGATCTGATTATATCTAGGCATATCTTGCGCATTTGTCCAGATCACTTTAGATTTGAACAAATTTGGCACTAGATCTTATCAGATCTTGCCATAAGGTATTATCACATATACCATATCTGATCATATTTGATGTGATCTGGTACAGGATCTAATTAGATTGAATCATATCTATTGAGAACCAAAAATATCTGGTCAGATCTAAACTTTTTTACACGGGCCCCTAATGTAGGCAGTGATTTTATTTTTAATTCCAATTTATAAATATTTAGAGCATTAAAAATGTAATTAAAAATCTGCATGGCTAAACAAATTTATTTTTATTTTATTGCCACAATTTTTGTGTTAAAACTTCATTTGGTAAATATTCCAATTTGTTATTTGTCCAACATATCGTTTAAGTATTATTTAATTGAATTTATATCACATGTGTTTACAAAAGCTTTACGTTTTATTTAAAATTTTAATATCACTCATTTCTCACTTAATTTGAAATTGATTTTTTTTTGTTTCATTTAAATTAAAAAAAAAAAAAAAAATAAAAAATAAAAAGTTATATAAAACTTTTAGTCAGTTAATATATGAACAGGGTTTTCCCATTTTCTACTAAACATGACAGATTTTGTTTTTTGTTTTTATAAAATATTTAGTTCAAGGTTAGTTGTTTATTGCATTATATTAAATTTTTAATCTCTTTGACAATTTTGGCTTAACCGTTGCAGTGATTTAATCAATTTGTTGTTATTGTTTTTTCTGCAATGCAATTTGAATTCTGTATAAGTCACATTTCATCTAAACTGTCAATTTGTCATGACAAGTTCATTTCAATTGCAAATATTAAATTAAGTACAAACATAAAGAAAATTATAAAAAATATAAATAAACTAAAAAATTTTATAAAAATAAAATAAAAATAAATTAGAAATATTCAACATTTTTTCATTTTATTGGCAGTTACAAATTTGGCAAAACTTCCATATAAAATTATACAAAAGTGACCATGAAAAGGCAAATAAAAACTATAAAACTTATTTAAATATGTGGAAATATAAAAAAATTTGATGTGTTTTATTGTAGTGTTTAACAAATTTTTTTTTGTTTTAAAGTTTTCAGAAGTTAAATTTATTTTTTGGAACAAGTGAATGTTATAAAAAATGCAAACAATTTCCATGTCATTTAATTTTTAGTTACAAACATTTGAAATTACATATCCATATACCAAAGGACAATAAGTAGACATTTATTTCAGAACAGTTAACAAATGAAAATTTTATATGTATCTCTTTATAAGATCCATTATGACCATTTTTCATTTTCCGAATTTCACAACATTCCTCTAAGAAGCTAGAAGCATTAATCTAAGAAGCTAGAATTTTGCTGGACAAGTTTTTAAGAAATTTTTCAGTAAACTCATTAAGTTATCTTCACAAAGTAAATGAAAAATTTCTTAAATTTTAAGAAAAAATTGCATATACAATAATTTATGAATATAGTTTTAATGAAACAGGTAATTTTTCACAATTTGACAAATAAGTTTTGGGATTTTAGCACATTTAAATTCTTTAATGAAACTTTTTTGTTTAGTGTATGAAACTTTTAATTGATAAAACAAATGAAAATGCAAAAATTCATTAATATTATGCAGATAATCCTAAATATCAGGGTAAACATATTTTGGTTTATACATTTCAGATATTTTTCCATACATGTATTTTTTTTTAATTACCATATATGTTTGCTTATCAGCGTTGTATCTATTCCAAAGTAACCATTACTTTGTTTACTTGGCTACAAAAAGAAACAAAAAATGAGCAGTACTGCAGCATTATATACTTACATAGCACAGATAACATAACTGTGGTTATGTTATGCAGGTTAAGGACATATGGTCAACACATTTTTGTGGTTTTGTTATAAAATATTAATTGGCCAAGAGTAACCAAGCATAGTTAGTAATTCAGATAATTTTGTTGAAAGGTTTTTTTTTTATTAACATTATAAAAAATTTCAAGGTTTATTGTCAAGTATGACATTCATTTTAATAATTAACAGTATTTTTTGTTTGTCACTTAACAGAACTGCATTGGATATGCTGGACTGAAATTTGTAATTGAAGATTTTGAAAGACTGAGTATTATTTTCGTTAGGTTCAAGATCAAATATCACAAATTCCAAATAGAATTCACAATTTATTTTACAACAAATAGAGAAAAAATTTATGCAAAAAAAAACTTTCCTGGAACGAATGGTTGACAATTAATGCATTTTCAAGTGCTACCAAGCACTCTAATCAGATTGTTTTCATGGGGTTTTAGCTAGGTTGTAATGTAGATTTTAGTTTCTTGTACTTACGTTAACTCAAAGGAAAGAATTAATGAGAACTAAACTCAAATATTACAATGAAAATCACATCTTTTAGTTACAAAACTGAAAGACTTTTAAAATTCTAGAGGATAATTTAATTTTGTAATGCCCAATCCAGCTAAAATATGATTAAACTTCTCAAAAAATTGTGTCCTCAATATCATGAATATTAGAGTGGGCCGATTTGTATGGACAATAATTTTTTGATTTTGTGGAAAAAAAAGTTCCACTACGACATTTTATTTTCGAGGCGCTCAAATTTCAATTTTTTACAATTTCCTAATAAATGCTAGATTAGCGCCATCTTGTGGTGGCTTTTTGAAATAACTAATAAAGTTGTTAGCAATACAACATTACAACCTTTCCAGAAACCCGAGTAAAAAAAATATATATAATCATATGTGGCATATATTACAATATATAATTAGACATGTCATTATTTATATCCATATATAATTATATATGACGTCTTTTTCCAAAATTTTTCCTTATATTATGCCATATATAATTTCATCTAATTAGATATCGGCCTTTATAATATTAGATATGGTATACATGATTATATATTACATAGCATGGCTGATCTTATTGTATATATAATTGTATATGGAGCTATATCTTAATATATATGGCGGCATTTTAGGAATATATAATTATATATGGTATCATTTAAACAATATATAACTACATTTTAGGAATATATAATTATATATGATATCATTTAAACAAGATATATGGTGGCAGTTAGATTATATATTAACATATATGGTGGCATTTAAACAATATATGGTCATATATGGTACCTCATGAACAAAATCTTTAATACAGTTGCAGATTTGATAATATATGCTACTAAATATAGTCCCATACATATTTATATATGGTGTTATTTAAGCAATATATTAGCATATATGGTGCCATATAAACAATATATTATCATATATGGTGCCATTTCAACAATATATGCTCATATATGGGACCTCATGAACAACATTTTTAATACAGTTATATATGGTACCTCATGATCAAAATTTTAATACAGTTCCAGATATGATAGTATATGATACAGTGCCATATATATTTCTATATGGTGTTATTTAAGTAATATATTACTATATATGGTGTGTTTTAAACCATATATTATCATATATGGTGCCATTTCAACAATATATGCTCATATATGGGACCTCATGAACAACATTTTTAATACAGTTCAGTTCCAGATATGATAATATATGCTACCATATATAGTACCATATAATTTGATATATCGTATCATTTAAACAACCCGAGTAAAAGTAGTTACATATAGTCATATATGTGATTAAGTTATATCTGTATAAATATACAGTTTCATCCGAAGAATGACCCGATATATTTTTATCAATTGTTTATCAATTTTTATCTAATTGCATCAGTTTAGATCTGACCTGATTAAATTATGTGTTAATCAAATGAAATTGTATCCGATTTTTGACCTGATACAATTTAAGTTTATCCACAAATATATAGCTGGATATAATTCGATCCGCCATTTTTCGGATCAAATTAGATCTAGACCTCCCAATTTTGAGATATAACTTGATCTTAGTTTATCCCCATATATACAATGGGATCTAATAAGATATCATTGGATACACCCAATCTTGAGATCTAATTGAATCAGCTGGATATTACAGCAGATCTTAAACAATATCAAATTTGATATGATTAGATATTGCGCGAGATCAATTTTTTTTTACTCGGGAAGGTATTACTTATGAAAATTGGATAAAAAATGTGGCAACTAGAGGTAAAAGTATATAAGTAAAATTATTTTATGTTAAAACTTTCTTTTTATATTGTTTTTTTTTTAACTCGTTTTAAATTTATTCGGTGCCTTTTCATTATTTTATAATACAAAATAATGACTTCCTAATAACGGCCTAATGTAGTTATTGTTTTTATGTCCTACACCACTACGTGGAGAGGGTATAATAAGTTTGTGCTGATGTTTGTAACACCAAAAAATATTGGACCTAGGGCCCGATCGACTCAGAATCAGATTTTATTTCGATTTAACGATGTCCGTCCGTCCGTCCGTCTGTCTGGCCATGCATTCTTGTGTGCACTCTACAGGTTGCAAATATTAAGGTATTTGGTACACCGACTTATGTCGGCTCAAGGACGAAGCCTATTGATTTTGGTTAAAATCGGTTCATGTTTAGACTTAGTGCCCATATAAGGGTCCCCCCAAAATTAACTTGGTTACACGCTAGAGGTCGCAAATATTAAGGTATTTTGATGAAATTTGATACACCGACTTATGTCGGCTCAAGGACGAATCCTATTGATTTTGGTTAAAATCGGTCCATGTTTAGACCTAGTGCCCATATAAGGGTCCCCCCTAAATTGGCTTGGCTACACACTGCAGGTCGCAAATATAAAGATATTTCAATGAAATTTAGTTCGCTGACTCACATGGTCCCAAGAATAAAGCCTTTTAATTCTAGATAGGGTCGGTCCACATTTGGACCTATCGCCCATATGGGCTATATTTCCGATTTTCTCTTCTTTTATCATTTTATAGAAAATTTTAACACAAATCCCATTTTAAGCCATTCGAATTTTGGATCCAAACATTAATTGACTTTTCATCAGTCTGGTGTAGGGTATTATATAGTCGGCATGCTCGACTTTATCTTTTTTACTCGTTGAATATAAAATAATGACTTACTCGTAATAGTTTAAATAATTACTTTTTACACGGTTAAATTTTATACATTTTTTATTTATTATATGTAAATATGTTTTCTGTTGAAATTTTTTCGAAGAGTCCTAAAATTACACACTAGAAAAAACTTTAATTTTTCTCAATGTATTTTCTTAAGCTAATATTATTTGTGTAACTGCTTATTTTTAAGTATCAAGTAAGAACTTATAAATCAACTTTTTGTGAGCATGTGTGTAACCACTTATTGTTCAAAATCTCATATCTACTTACTTTTCATTTTATCGTGGTTAAGCATGACTGCTTATAAGGACGACCATGGCAAACAAAAGTAGTGAATTTAGACGCCAAAAAGTAACTTGTGCCGAGCTATGAATTTATATTATATAACTACTTATGTGGTAATAAAAGATTTTGCTGGGTACTTTTTTGAAAAATTTTCTGAATAAGCGAGGTTTTTAATGAAAATCTAATAACAGCATCCTCAGTTTATTAGTTGGTTAATATTACTGATGCGCCCTATAATTTGAAAACAATACAACACTATAAATACTGAAAATAAAATCATGATAAAATTTAATATTTTCTCTAATTAAACTTTAACTCCTAAACGTTTAAGTGTGTAAAGGTTAAAATTACAATAAAAAATAATACTAATGAAGAACAAATTGTTACTCTTATTACTTTCTTTATTAGACCTTCATAAAAAAAAAACAAAACTTTCTGGAACAAAAAGTACTCATTGTCAGAGATTTCTTTTCGATACAATTTTTTTTTTCAGTTTTAATTTCTTACTTTCATTTATTGTATGTTATACATACAAAAGTAGAAAAGTTTTACTTTTCCATATAATTTTTTTCTTCTTCGTCATTATATAGAGTTTCTTTGGTTACTTGGCCATAGATGGTAGGTAGTAAGCAAGTATTAATTGGTCCACCAACTTAAATGGCATGTGGTTGTTGGTTGCTTGGCTGTTGGGTAGGTTGGTTGAATGGTTGTTGGTCGAAGTTAAATTGAGTTGGAATAAGCAGATGTGGCATGGGAACAAATAATTAATTTTAATGAGGCGCGGTAAGTTAGTAACTTAATACTTAAGTATTATTCTTTCAAAGAAAAAAAAAATAAAAAAATAAAAACGTGTTTGGGGGTAGATTTCTTGTAATTTTTTCTACTTGATTTTATATAAAAGAAAATTAAACTATTTAATTTAGTTTAGTAAACTTAGCACTTATTTAGGTGAACTAAAGCCACATTAATGTATTTAAATAAACTGACTTTAAGATTAAATAAAGGAAATACATAATTAAGATATTTAGTTATTATTTAATATATATTTCTTAAAATATTAATTCTAGTTGTAATAAACTTTTTTAAATCTTAATTTCTATATAAATATACTTTGAATTACAATTTATAAAGTATGCTTTAATATTTCTCAAAACTTCTTGTATTTTTTGATTACATTATGGCTTATATTAAAAAAAATATGTATATATTTAATTTCTTATAAATTCTATAATAAAAATATGTAACTTAATTTCTACTCATCTAAATTCCATTAAAAATATATATTATATCCATGGAGAAAAAAAATATATACTTATAAGATATAATACGATATATCATCATAAAGTAATACAAAATAACAAACTAATTGATAAACATACTATGCAGTTGTATACATGCTTCTTACAACTACAACTGCTATACACTTACAGATAGCAGATACTTACAATTACAACTCATACATTTACAATTTTAGAAATGCATTAAAAAAGAAAACTTCGTTATGATAGTGGAAAAAAACAAAAAAGTAAAGGTTTGTTCATTTCTACTAGCAACTACACATATACATTTATTCTTATACCAATCTAAAAACTATATTCGACTTCATGTACATACGTAAGTACATACCAGCAGCTACAGCAACAGCTACAGATGAAGCCAAAGACACTTGAAGCGGAAGTATTTGTAAAACTTTGTTACACTTTGCGGTACTACGGTAGCACGAATAACAAACTATATACCATCCATTCATTTATACTCGGTAGCATATGATACAAGAAACATTTTTAACTAAATAAAGTGGTAAACTAGTTTGAGTATGGGTTACCATAGAGAGTTTTAAGCATCAGGTAAGAACAATATTATTTACTTAATATTAATTTATATAAGTTTAAAAAAAAGTACCTTAATTTTTATAAACTACGTGGAGAGGGTATATTGAGTTTGTACTGATGTTTATACTACCAGACAACATTTGACTTAGATCAACTTTTTTTGTAAACAGATCGACTCAGAATCGCTTTTTGATTCAATGTAGCGATGTCTGCCCGTCCGTCTGTCGTTGCACGCTACTGGTCACAAATACAAAGATATTTTTGCTTTATGTGAACGTATAATATATATTTAATCCTTTAATTCCCAGTGGAACATAGGGCCGCTAGGTTTCAGTAATCATTTCATGAACGTATAAAGCCCCATCAAAAATTGGCTTTTTCGCACGCTACATATCGCAAGATATTATAATAACATTTGGTACTTTGACTCGCAATAGCATATTTATTTTAGATAGAATTGGTCCATATTTTGATCTATCTCCGTTTTTATGTATCTCCATAGAACCAAATATAATCGCTTATCATATCAAAACTTTCTAGCTTTAGTTTCCCCGAAATAGATCAAGTTTTTAAAGTTATGTAAAAAAAAAACTATTAAAAAAGTTAACGCCAACTAATGTTTGGCGACATTTCCATTCCCATTCCGAAATCCGAATGGATTTATGTCAAATTTTATCTATAAAATTATAAGAAAAGGAAAGAAGAATAAGTAGAGGTAAGAAATTTTGAATTTATCTAATCTTAGGTCTGTTTAGGAGAATGTCAGATGTATAGAAATATAGGCGATAGATCCAAGGATGGCCTAAGGACTTTTTCTTCTTAACCCTTACGAATTTAAAAATTATATTTTTTCTTCTTTGTTGTTCCTCTACTTCCCAGTGTAGAAAATCATTACCAGATATGTGCTTATGTAACTACATACTTGGTAATGGTAACTAGTTACTTTTGTTATTACATTTCTTATTACCTTTATATGGCGATGTCGCGAAAAATAATGACTTGTCGTTACACACCAGCATACGAAAAATCAAAAAATATATCGTTACCTATGTGCTTACCAGTACTGACAAAAATAATGAGTCTAAAAATAGGTTTTCTAAAAAATAAATTATATAAAAAAAAAAATATTTTTTATTGTATTTTTTTTTTTTAATAAAATTTGCTGGTGCGGGAATCGAACCTGGGTCTACAGATTGCCAGTCAACAGCTCTACCATCTGAGCTATATCGACATGTAATATTTAATAGATAAAAACACAATTGACCTGCTGCACACAAGTAAGCTTACTCGCCAACATACAAAAAATCAAAAAATATGTGGTTACATATATCCTTACCAGTGTTTAAAAAATATTGAGTCTAAAAATAGATTTCAAAAAATTTTCAAAAAAAACTAAAAAATTATTTTCTATTTGAAATAATGATAAAAATAAGTAATTATCAGTAACTCATTATTATATGTTTTAAAATAATACAGAAGGTAAGCGGGTGTCATTACTGGTAGTCCAAAAAATAATGATATGTCATTACCGTTTCTACACTGGGTTGTTCCAATCTTTTGCTTTATCCTTGGCTACATGTTGGTCAGAAAACCGTACCTCAAAAAAAAAGTTCGCCGTACACCCTCCAATATGAAGTATTTTTGCAAAGCAATTTAAAAAAAAATTTTTTTTTTTTTTTTTTTTTTTTTGGCGAACGTAGGGGTCGCCTTTTTCAATTTTTCGTTATAGCTTTGGCATTTAAAATCGGATTTAAAAGTGTGATATATCGATTTTTTTGCCTCGAGGAGACCAGTGTTTTGCTATAAAGGAAAAATCCAATGAAAAAAAATTTAAAAAGGCGACCCCTACGTTCGGCAACCAATATATAAACAAAAAAATTCTACTGGGTTTTTCGAAAAACTTCATTAGCAAAAGTTTAATGATTTTTTGCGAGCTTCAATTTTCTGACATTAGGGTTGTACATTAGGGTTGTAGCAACTGAGATCTGGTGGCTAACTACTAGAACAGGATACTTGAGGTCAATGGCCCTCGAGAGAAAAACATCGATGTATCATACTTTAAGATCCGACTGTAAATGCCAAAGATATAACGAAAAATGTAAAATGGCGACCTCTACTTTCGGGAAAAAAAAATAAAAAAAATTTTTTTGAAACCTCCTTACAAAAATACTTCATATTGGAGGGAGTACTTTTTTTTGCCTGTAAGGTGGTACGCTCTATTGGTCGGTCACTATACCAAATTTCATTAGAATATCTTCGCATTTGTGAACTGTAGCGTGCAAAAACTAATGTTTTTGGGGCACTAGTTTAAAACATTGACCGAGTTAACCCTTTTTCTATATTTTAACCCTAATTTTGGGTGGACCTGTCAAGCTCCATATCAAAGAAACGAATGAAATTCATGCCTAAACAGATTATTTTTCACAATTTGTTAAATATGTTTTTTTTTTAATTCCTTTAATGCAATTAATGTATATCCCGATAAAAATAAATTTAGAAAAAACTAATTGGCAAGTGCTTGAGCAAATTTAAATGTTACTGACACTTTAGAACACATTGTTTTCTATTGTTGTTTATACATGAATGTATGTCACTACATTGCTAGATCTGTCAAAACAACAGATTGGTATCTTGAAGATGACAAAGCAAATTGTGGTAAAAAAATTGTTGTTTTTGTTTTTTTCTTTGCTTTTTTATGTTTAATAACGCTCCTAGACGAGAACAAGAAATTCTCATTGAGTTTGTAATTTAACTTAACAAATACTTCCAGAAATTCTATAAACTTTACACAGTGCTTTGTCCCATAGACAAAAATAAAAAAAATTTTGTGTCTCCGATTTCGACGAAGATATTCATTTTGTATACTAAAATTACTTAATATTGTAAATATTATCCTTTCTGGTATAACTCATTCTGTCTACACTAGAGGTCGCTAAAGTCGCTAAATTTTTAACGTAGAATGTAAAGAAAAAAGATGAATTTTTTGGATCTTACAAAAAAATGGGTAAAAATTAATTTTTGTAATATTTGAATATATTCGAATCAATAAAAAATAATAAAATTGTAAAAAAATCTACAAGTAACATATCAAATTATTCTTTGAATTTTTACAGTATTTTTGCTGGGAGCCTAAAAACATCAAAAGTTAAATGGAACTTAAAAAAAAATTATGTTAATTGATTTTAAAATTTTTTGTTATGCTCTTATAATTTTATATAAAAAAATAAAGAAAAGAACCAATTTATTAATTTAACTACCCATGAAAAAATGTTTATTCAATTTAATTCGTAAAATGGATTAATTTAATTTGATAAAACAGAGTCTAAATATATCAATTAATATATTTTTGAGTATAATTTGATATAATTTTATCGGGATTTTGGTGTAATCTTACCCAGGAAAATTTTCTGTTCCAAAGAATCGGTTGTAGAATAGCTACTTTTCATTCACAACCCCTTCTACTGTCGATTCTAACACCGATTCTTTTTGTTTGAAATTGTCCCAAAAGCAACCCCTTCTATAGCTCCAAAGTGGAAGCGGTTGCTCTAGAATCAGTTCTGGAACTAGTTCTGGAATTGATTCTACGTCACCCACACCTTCCATATAGGATCCCAGGAACTGGTTCCGGAACCAGTTCCATGGAATCGGTTGCAGTGGAACCAGTTGTAGAATGGGTGTGGTTGGCTACTGATTGTAAAAATTTTTCCTGGGTATCTTATTGATATTTTTTTATGCATTTATATATAAGTTATTTCTTTTAAATATGATCATATGCATTCGTATGTTACAGCGTATATGCAATATCTGAATATATAAAAAAACGAGTAAAGCATTATAAAACTGTATCTAATTGAATAAATTTGATTAATTTTGAATAAAATTATTATTTCACGGGTATAAAAAAAAATTTTTTTTCCAAGTGTCAAAAATTGTATTTTTTGTAATTTCATCTTTTATGGGTTACGAAAAAGTTTCCAACTTTCTTAGATTTTAATAAAATTTTATCATTTTTTTTTGGAAAATTGAGGTAATATAATTTTTTTAAAAAAGGTATAAAATTTGGCAAAAACACATTTTCTATTTCATTAATAAATCCTTAAATATACTTAAACTTTGGTTAAAATTCTAAAAATTACCAAAGTTTAATAATATATTAAAGAAAATTATGTTAATTGATTTTCATATTATTATTTTTTTTTTGTTAGGAATAGACCTTTACTTATTATATTTTAAAAAAATATCTACCAATTTTTTTTTATAAAAATCAAAAGAAATACTTTTTTAAAGACTCCTTTTTATACCTAATTTACGTAATAAAAGCTATTTAAATTACCAGCTAATAAAAAAAAAAAACAAAAAACTGTCTTTGAAATTTGGGAACAAATTCACTAAAGTGTCACCGCAAAAAACACTACGAGTAACATTTTTGTGGAACATTCTAACCCTCTAACTCTTCAATGAAAGGGAATTTTTTGGCCCCTTTTTAAAAGGGACAAAAAACACCAGTAAGTTGAAGAGTTAGAGGGTTAAAATGTTCCACGAAAATGTCCCTCGTAGTGTTTTACATAAGTTCGCTGAAAACATCCTATACCTAAAATTGAAGATTCCCATGGTTTCTCCCAAAAATCCAGGTTTGTGGGACATTTGAGCGCCAACTCTGAATAAGTACGAAATTAACCCTTAAACACGTTTTAAGTTTTTACTTATTACTGGCACTGAAGTTAAAATTTCAATACGGATGTCTGAAAAGACCTATAGTAGAATTTCATGACACATATTTTTGCGCAACATTTTAAGCCTCTAAATTTTCAACTACGGGTAGTTTTTGTCCGTTATTAAAAGTGGCCCCAAATAGTTCCTTTAATTAAAGTGTTAGAAGGTTAAAATATTCCACAAAAATATTCTTCGTAGTGTTTTACTTAAGTTCGCTAAACATACCCTATACCTAAAATGGAGGATTCACATGGTTTCCTATTTTAATCCTATTTAATTTTTTTGTTTTAGAAAAATCATTTTAAGCGTTTAAAACGATCGATTTTACCCAAATTAGTACAAATATGGCATGACCTTATATCAATTTACGTGCTAAATTTCATGGCAATCGGATTTTTTTTTCAGGTTTTATAAAGATTTTAAGATAAAAGATATATGGCAGGACTAAGAGTCCTTGCTTCGATTTTGAGAAAAATTTGCAACAAACGTTTCCAGTTTTATGTGTATCTCAATGGATACTTTATGTAATTGTACGTCGATTTAAGTAGCTAATATAATGTTTTTAAATTTCAGGAGGTGGGTACGTCCTTGGCCCGATATTTCCAAAAATTAAAATTTTTCTTAACTAAGGAGTTCTATGTGAGTGTACCAAATTTAAAAACTCTGTGTCCACTCCTTCTGTTTTTGTCCAACCGTTATATGGGATCAAAGCACTGTGCGCCGTCCCCTGATTATTTACTTAGACCAGAATGAAATCCGGATAGGGAAATGCCTCAACAGATTATTTTTCACAATTTCCCAGTGTAGAAAATCATTACCAGATATGTAACTACATACTTGGTAATGGCAACTAGTTACTTTTGTTATTACATTTCTTATTACCTTTATATGGCGATGTCGCGAAAAATAATGAGTTATGGTTACACACCAGCATACGAAAAATCAAAAAATATATCGTTACCTATGTGCTTACCATATGGCGCCCTATGCTCCAGTGGGAGTTAGAGGAATATATATATATATGTATGTGCTTACCAGTACTGACAAAAATAATGAGTCTAAAAATAGACTTTCAAAAAAATAAATTATATAAAAAAAATATTTTTTATTGTATTTTTTTTTTTTTTAATAAAATTTGCTGGTGCGGGAATCGAACCTGGGTCTACAGATTGCCAGCCAATAGCTCTACCATCTGAGCTATATCGACATGTAATATTTAATAGATAAAAACATAATTGACCTGCTGCACACAAGTAAGCTTACTCGCCAACATACAACAAATCAAAAAATATGTGGTTACATATATTCTTACCAGTGTTTAAAAAATATTGAGTCTAAAAATAGATTTCAAAAAATTAAAAAAAATCTAGAAAATTATTTTCTATTTGAAATAATGATAAAAATAAGTCATTATCAGTAACTCATTATTATATGTTTTTAAATAATGCAGAAGATAAGTGGGTGTCATTACTGGTAGTCCAAAAAATAACGATATGCCATTACCGTTTCTACACTGGGTTGTTAAATACGTTCGGAATTTTAGCATATTTAATTCCTTTAATGTGATTTGGATTTCAGTTGATTAAATTTTTCTAAGGTCTTACAGATCAGTTACAATAAAACTTTCCAAATAGTTATTAGCATATAGTTGCCATATTTGTTTCTGAATAAAAGTATTTTAAAATTTTTGTTTTTGGCAATTTTTGTTTTTTAATAATTAAAAAATATATGCAAGACCTGCTTCCCTATTTTCTTAGGCTAGTTTTATTAGCTAGACCAGAAGCTTTTGAACAAGCTTGTTTTAGGGGGATCTTTATATGGGAACTAGGCCTAAACATGGACTGATTTTAACCAAAATGAACAGGCTTTGTACTTTGAACGACAAAATTCGGTACACCAAATTGCCATATTTGAAGCCTTTCATCTTTCACCACCTTTCGCTTCTTCTCTATCCCCTTTCCAAAGGAAGCAACACGTTAATTAATAGGAAGAATTTTCTGAGTGTTGCTTCTCTTAAAAAAAAAAATGTCTTGATTTTTGCGACCTGTAGCGTGCGCACAAGCACATATGCACAGAAAGACAAACCGGCGGACATCGTTAAATGAAAGCAAAAAGTTATTCTGATTCGATCGGTATACTAAATGGTGGGTCTAGGTTCAATATTTTTTGGTGTCATTTTTAATGCTAGTAAAAATTAAATTCCAGATGTTTTTATAGCAGCGAAAATTTCAATATTTAAAAGTCATACAAATTTAATTTAATTAAATATATTAATTATTCAGAAAACACTTACATAAATCAACTATTAAGCTTTAAGATTCCTGGAATAGGAACACTCTCAGAACAATTCCGTTGAGGAAACCGAATTTTTTGCCAACCGAATTGATTCGGTTGCCCCAACCGAATTCAGTTGTGGCAACCGAATTATTAGCTGTCACAACTGAATTCGGTTGAGGCAACCGAATTACGAGGTTGCAGCAACCGAACGAATTCGGTGGGAAAAAATACGGTTGTCACAACGGAATTGTTTTGAGAGTGCATGCCATTTTTGCCTTTTTTTGTGTAAAATTTATTGTTTCTTCATGCCGTTTTGTGTACCAGTTTCAACTTTTCTGTGCCATTTTGAAGTTGCCCTGAACATAACTGTGATTACAGGGGTTGTCATATTCAACTCCTTTTCTTTTGAGAAGAAAATTCTGAAAATAATTTCTTAATATGTTGAACCCTAGCGTATGATTAATTATAATTACGTAAATTTAATACCAATTTATCTAAGTCTTAAATCTTAAGTCTTAAATCGTAATAAGATCAAAAAACAAATTTTTAAATTCCTTAACAATTATAAATTTCTATAAAAAAATAACTAACGGATATAACATAATTAGATTTCCATAGAATTCACATAGTTAAATATCAACATTTTCTTTAATACTTGAAATTCTTACATAACCTACTAATTTTTATAACACATGATAATTTAACTGTAAGCAAATCATGGTTTGAAATTCAGTATTTTTTAAATATTTAGCTTTTCTCAGCTTATTTTATTTGTTGTAGCTCAAAAATTTCTAAATTAAAATTTAGTTGATCACACTAATTACAAAATGTTGTACCTTCATGTTTAGGTGGCATAACTTAATATCGAGTTCTAGTGGCGAAAACATCTAATTGGGTATGTAGAAAAAAACAGTAAAGAGTACTTAAAGTTTGCAGGTTATTTTCATTTTAGATTTAAAATATTGATAAGAAAAAGAAAAAAAAAAAAAAAAAAACATATATATCGTCACCTAAAATGCAAAAGGGCGTAACAACACTTTTTATTTTTTTACACTAGAACCAAAAAAAAAAACGTTGTAGAATTAAAGATATTCTATATTTTCTTATCTTGTTTAAAACACGACTATAGACTTATTTCGACATATAAGTTTAAAATTTTGTAGGGAAATGTAATTTAATCAATCAGAAAATCGGCTTACATTTTTTTTGTTGTTACGCCCTTTTGCATTTTAGGTGACGATATATAAAACTCATATAAGTATTCAAATTCAGAAAAAAATATTTTATATGAATTCGTTTTTTTAACAACCTTTTGAAATTTGTTTAACTTTATATTACTTATGACTAAAGCTTAGATAAATGTATGTGTGGCTATAAAACATTATAAAATATTGTATAAAAAAGATATTTTCGAGGAAATTTAATTTAATTTTGGTGAAAAAAAAACTAAATATCTTTTATGTTTTTTTTACTACATTGTGTATGTAAATCTCTAAAAGAATAAAGTGACTGAATCTCTGCTCAATATCAACTCATATTAAAAGACACATTTTTTTTGCTTGTGAGATAGTTGGAATTGTGAGCAGTTGCGAGGTTTTTGAATAAAGTGAGCTGAACTTGAGCTCGCTTGGGAACTTTTTCCAACCTTGATTTTGATTAACTTTTAACGTTTTAACTTTTTTTTGGTCTATTTTGCTCTATCTCTCTTAGTTTTCGAGATATCGGGATGATAAGAAATAGTACCATCTTTAAAACCGCGGACACACTAGTGACGCCATCTACTTGGCAATAGCGAAGATCTGAAAATATTATATTTTAACAATAAATTGTATAAAATTTCACAAATGTGTTCCTAAAATTTAACTAAAAATAATTTTGAAAATTAACACAGAAAATTAGTTATAGTGGTGAGGATTTTTAGTGTTGTGTTAAATGAAGAACTAAAATCTTTGTTTAGATCAGTGTTTCAACAAAAAATTTGTTAAAAATTAGTCAAATCGATTTGAAACTCGTTTGACAGATTTTTTTACTGATGTATTATTTTAAGTGTACTCCAATGAGATCATTGGAGTATGTTTTAATCTTGGAAGAGAAATTTATGCAGTTCATAAAAATTGATTTTTCAATCTGGCAACGTATCAGATCTTAAAAATCAACTTACTCAGAGATGCTTTCAAACTGAAAATATTATACACTATACTAGGAAGGTATTTTTGAAATTTTTACGTCCTGCACAAACTTCTTAGGCTAAAAAACTGAAATTAAAAAATATATTTTCATTCACTGAAGTTATGGTTTTTTTTTTAAATTTTTGACAAAATGGTGGTTTAATTGATGTTTATAAGGGAAACAGTGTACCCTTGAAAGATTTGAGCAACCCCTTTAAACCGAAAATCTGAAACTTGAAATTGAAACATCCACTACAAAATTCCCTATAAAAGGGAATTCAAATTTCTTCTAAATGTATTCCGATTGTATTTAATACTACCGTTAACGAAGTATCAAGCTTTTAAGCTATTGTGTGTGTTTAAAACCGTACATTTCCTTTCAATTTACATTTGTATATGGGGTCATAGTTCACAAAAGAATTGTTGTTTGGATATTGCATACATATGTAGTATGTAATAAATATTTGCTTATATCTAAGTATGTATTTGTATCTGTAGGTATTTTTATATCTGTATTTATATATGATTGTATTTGTTTTGTTTGGTGAACCAAATACATTTATCATGTTTTACTGTAACTGCCCCGAATTTTTTTTTATTTTCTATTTTATTATATTGTTGTTAAAAAAAAAAAATAATAAAAAAGATATGTGCATAAAATTCATGACATAAAAATAAACCAACACATAGAATGTCTGAATATATTTTATTTATATTTGATTTAAAAAATATGATATTAAATTTAATAGGTTTTTTTTTTGTCAAAAGGCTAACAGCGAAATTTTTAAATTAGATTTTTTTTCTTCTTAAATTTTGTGTATAATCGAAATTAGTTTAACTCATTTTTAAAGTGTATTTTCGCTTGTTTCTATACTGTTATATGTAAGCTTTATTTTTTTTTTTTATAGATTTTAATGATTTCTAAAAATATGTTTTGCGGCCCGAAATCTTAAAGTAATTCCCCATACACTTATTCCTCGCATATAGCGGTACATTTTTTTTACAAAATTTTGTAGAAAAAATTTATTGCGTTTTAGAAAACCTTCGTTATATGATTTTTTTATATTTTCTTCAAAACCAGGGGTTTCTTTTGAGTTAAAAATGCAAGGAAATCTGTATCATAGTTCTCTATTTGTAAATTGCGTTATTCGAGGAATAGGTGTATAGATATGTCTCTATATGTTTGTGTATAAATAATTTGATTTTATACCATAAGCTATAAAATATTTCGTTTATTACTCATTGGGATGTTATTTATTTGTGACAATGTCAGGTTTATATTGTTTTTGTTGTTTCACAGCTTCTGCCTGTCATGCTTAAGAAAACTTAATTTAAGGATAAGCGTAACATTGTATATATACATGTAGTTAATATTAGAGGCATTCAGCAATGTATAGAGAATTCAGTTTTAAGAGTACTGAAAAAGGTATTTTTTTATTTGCATTTAAAACCGAATGCTATGAAATCTGGTGTTGATTGGACAAAGAAAAGTTGTGCCGGGAATCGATTGAAAATATGATTAGTGTTTACAAGGCGATAAAATGATTTATTGTATTTTTTAGTTTTTTTTACAAAGTTTGTTATTGAATATTTTTTGTTTCACGCTGTGAGGACAGAATTTTAAACTACCCAGAAAAATTTTCTGTTCCAAAGAATCGGTTGTAGAATAGCTACTTTTCCTTTACAACCCCTTCTACTGTCGATTCTAACACCGATTATTTTTGTTTGAAATTGTCCCAAAAGCAACCACTTCTATAGCTCCAAAGTGGAACCGGTTGCCATAGAATCAGTTCTGGAATTTGTTCTAGAACTGGTTCTACGTCAGTCATACCTTCTATATAGGATCCCTGGAAGTGATTCCGTAACCCTTAATGGGCAATGTTGAATTTGACTATCTTTTGTTGTTGTTGTTGTAGCTACGGCTCCTACAATAAAATATATGTACATTCATATTGTTCTGGTATTTTGTAATAAAAATATCCCGAGAAACGGGATTTGCTTAACCTGTCAATCTGGCAACGCTACTTTTGAATATACCATAATGTGGTGTAAAGTGTTATAATTAGAGATGAGCGATCCGGTGATTTTTGAATAACGCTGCTACCAGTGATCGTGATTTTGAAATCACCGTTCTTTTAAAGAGTGATCGTGATCACGGGTTTGTAATAGAGATGGGCGATCCGGCGATTTTTCAGTAACATTTTTCTCAGTGAATGTGATTTGCAAATCGTTGTTCTTTTGAACAGTGATCGTGATCACAGTTTTTCTATGGAAAAGACTACGATTTTCTGATAAATAAACGAAATAATATTTATGGCGAGTTTTTAAGATGTCAGTTAAACTTGGTTTAGTTAAACCGAAAACGAATTTTGTCAGCCATTTCAAAGTTTATTAACAAAAATTTGCCAGAAAAGCTTTTTTCGAGTATAATTTATTTCTTTATTGAAAAAAAAAAAAATTAACCACATTTTAAAATCAGTATTCAGTTACAAACTTCGTTAAACTAAGTTTAAAGATAATCCACTTCCTAAAAACTGGGCCTTAAAGGAAGAATAGTTGCGACCGTTAACAAAGACATGATAGAAGGAGACATTTTATTCAGAAGAGTGTGAAAGCGAGTCACTGTTATTGAAAAAAAAAACATGTATTACTGTGCACAATGAAGTTTGCAAGAAAGAATAGTACAAAAATATTAAAAGAACGACATTCCGAGTAACTGCGACTTGAAATATTTGATCACTGCCGTTACCAGTGATTTATCAATAACTGTGATTAAATCACCGGTATGAAAATATCGCTCATCTCTAGTTATAATGTAAATTGGTTTGTGTATCGGCTAATAATAAAATGTTTTGTGCCTTGGCTGAGCATAAAATGGTTTGTGTCTTGGATAAATACAAAGTGGTTTGTGTCTCGGCTAAAATTCAAGTGGTTGGTGTCTTCGCTACGAATACTCTAGATCAGTGTTGCCATTTCAGTGCTTTTCGGGTATTTTTTGGTGCTTTTTTCCTTCCTGTACCCGGTGATTTTTTACAAATACCCGTTTAAAAAAAGCGGGTATTTACGGTGCTTTTTCAGATTTCTGGCAGTGCTTTTAGTGCTTTTTTACAGTTTCTATTTTTGGTATTTGTTCTCCTTTTTTTACATTTTTCTTGAATTTTCTGTCAAAATTTAAAAAATAATACGATCTATACAAGAACTACATTTTCGCACAATATTTGTAGTACAATTTTAAATAGCAACTTCGGTACATATAAACTTAAAAATATTGAAATATTAGTTCGGTGCTTTTTTACCCCTTTCTAAACCTTTTTTACACGATTTTTCAAAGTAAAAATATGTTTTTAAATTCTTGATTTAAATTTTTCAAAAAATTAATATCGTGCTTTTTTACCCCATTTTTGGTAAATTTTTACCCTTTTTACCCGTTTTCATAATGCTCATGGTGCTTTCCTGCCTTCAGGAGTTGGCAACACTGCTCTAGATGCTTCTGGAAACTTCTGGTATGTTCTACAACCATGGCTAACAATCTGGGTGCCTTATAGTTTATTCCACAAACAATCTGGGTGTCTCTGGAACATTTGAGATCATTCTAAAATGGCAGACATTACACTATAAAAGGGCTGCAGCTTAGATGTGGAGAGTCAGTCGTGCATTAGCATTAGTGGAGTTAAGTTGTGCTCTAATAAATCATTGTGAAATTGTTTGTAAAGTAATAAAGTGTTAAAGAAATAAAAAATAAATAGCAAACAACGAGTGTGTGATTTGAGTTAGTTTTAATTGCCAGCCAGGTTTATTTAAAGGAAACAAACGTACGTTTTTTGAAGGTAAAACGTAACAATTGGTGTTTGAATTTAGATTGGTTATTTTGATTGCAATAGAAAAGAATCCGGTTTATCTAAAGGAGATAAACCAACGTTTTTTAAAAAGGTAAAAACGTAACAATATATTAATCTGCTTCATATGCAGGCTCATCTAGATCCAGAGCCAGGAACCGGGTCGCCTCAACCGGATGGGTCCATAATGACGTGGGATCTAGCTGAGACGGGTTTGCCGTGCAACCAAAGAGGTGGTTTACATCCTGCGGACCTCTTTGGCATGCGGGACATGTGTTCGGGGTGGTGGGCTCGATCCGACAGCAATATAAGTTGTGGCTTGAACACCATCCCGAACTTAATTGTGCGAGAACGGCTCTCGTAGTTCGCGGGAGAGTTTTCTGCTCATCTTCTGCAATACGTGGGGGACGATCTCCAAGAACGATATTCATCCTGTACTAATTGATGGCGTCATTTACAGTGTCCCGATGTATATCGTTGAGACCTGCCCTGTAGGATGCTTCGTCCAGCGGATCTCTCATATAACGCTGGACCGTGCCCTCAAAGATGCGAAGGTCCTTTCTGACAAGCTTCGGGGCGGGGATCCACCTCCGTAAGATGGTGATTCGGGTGGCCCCTTCGATGACATCCCAGCAGGAACTTTTTGCTGCTGTCGGCTTTGGTGTTTTCTGACACATACAGTATGCCAATATTTTTCTAGAACATTTCACCCCCACCCTCACCCTTTTTAGGTTTGTTTTTTACGATAGAGCCAAAAATTTCCGTTATGTGGAGGAGTTGGACGGTTAATATGTTCCACAAAAATATTTGCCTTAATATTTTCTACAAAGTGGCTAAACATACCCTACACCTCAGATGTAAAGAACGCATAATTTTATATACCGACATGCTGCACGAATTGTCCAAACGGGGGAAACTTTTACCCTCCACCACCTCCCAACTGAAATAAAATTCTGATGTGATATTTTACACAATAGTATACTTTTTTGGTCTCCTCTACCAGAATCCATTGTCAGAACGCCGTAATTTTGGACAAAGTTTAAAATTTTTGTACATTGTATTTGGATAAAAATAAATATGGCATGTTCGGACATGTTTTGTACACTCGTATATGAGTATCCAAAAAAGCTTTATTTTTATATCCAAGTTATCTATAAAAAAAATTTTAAAGAACGAAAAATATGAAATTAGGCCTATAAAAAAACAAAACAAAAATACTCGTGCATTATTTTATACTCCTCTATCGCATATACAAATCTCATTTAGATTCCTAGAGAACTCATTGGGATACCTTCTTTGTAAGCTGTTTGTTTTTTTATATAAACATGAAATATAGTTCTCCTGAGGACATCATTCGATAAATGTCGAAATATTGACATTCGAAACATTGACATTTTTATAATAACAATAATATTTTTAAATCAAATTTATATGGAATTTCCTCACGGGCAATTTTTAGTCAATAATTGGGTTTATTTGTAAATTAATATTAATTTCAGCACCGTAAATTTGTTTAAAATCTGGTGACAAATTCAAATTAAATTTATTTGTAATTTTCAGTAAACTTACTTATAGACTATATCTCAGTTCAACTTACAATTTTTTGTTACATCGTCAAAATTCTATTTTGTTTAATTTATTTATAATTAAAAAAACTAGACATCGCTATACAGAATTTTATATAAATAATTAAATAAATTTTTGCAGAACACAGAAAATCACAGCTTCAGCTTAGCTATAGTATCACAGAACTTTAATAAATTTCTATATTATTTATACTAAATATTGGAGTTTTATATTTTTCTTATTCTCTCTCGTGTTTAGTGCAAAATTTATTCTCGTTTGTATTCCTAGACTTTTTATTGTATACCGCTTGTTTGCTCTTTTTCTTTAACTAATATTTTAACTTCTTTGAAATTCACTATATGATTGCATTCTTTAACATGCTGCGTTAATGCTGTAGTTTCTTTTTCCTTTCTTATTTCATCTTTTTTTTTGTTCTAATATTCTTGTTCCCAGCATATTATTTTTATTTAATTTAATATTTATGATCCAATGATGATGATGATCAAGTTTGCAATATTTGTTCAACAAATTTTCAAAAAAAAAAAAACTGAAATTAGATTTAGCAAATTTTGTCATTTTTGGCCATATCTATAAATAAGTGTTGTTGGGTATTAGAAATAAAAATCAGATTAAGGATTAAAAGACTAAAAAAAATAAATACAATTTAATCTGGAATTTCATATTCAAGTGGTCTATGATGCAATAGTGGCTTGAAAATTTTTCCTAACTTCGATATTTTCTAACAGATATTGAATTTTGAAACCATATGGGAAGACAATTTAGTGGTGTTTACAGTTCTGTGTTATTTGTTGTCAAAAATATATTTCATAACAAAATTTTTGGAAAAACTAAAAAAGAGTATTAAATATTTTCGCCTTGTAAACATTAATCAAATTTGCAACTTCCACTTTTCTTTATCCGTTTGTCACCAAATTTCATTCATATTTGCTTTTAATATATTTACCTCTAAATTCATAAACGCTTTGTAAAATTATAGGAGGTTTATTGAACAAATTTTGTATTAAAATGACGTTTTGTAAACCTGCTATAACTTTACAAATCATTTATGAATTGAGGGGTTAGAAAGTAAAAAGTTGCTCACATCCTTTCCCCAAAATCGTATTTTCATTTTATAGAACACGCCTAATGTATATATCCATACACAAATATAAATACTCGTAGATTAAGATATTGACACACACAAAAAATACTTTTGTTATTATTTCATGTCTATGCTGTGATATTTGTAATAAAACAAGACAGAAAACTCATCAAAAGCCTATGCCCTTAGGGGTCAATGGTTCAGTTTTATATTTTAAGAAATTTTTAAACGCTAACGCTGTTGGTTTGTAAAAAAAAAAATTTAATCGAACTTCAGAAATTACTTTTAAAATAAGATTAATTTAACGACTTGTTTTTCCTTTTTCCAAAAATAATAACTGGCCAACAATAAAAAAAAATTTTTTCTATTGTTTGTTTTAACAATTTTGAATAATGATAAACATTAAAATCATTAAAAGGTTTTGATTTTATGACTCAAAAATATTTGAAAGCATTATTATAATGATAGCAAGGACTATATAATTTTTTGAACGAGTAGAGTTCAAGAGGGTTAATTTTTTTTGTTTTTTCATTATGTGTCATCAATCATAGATATTTTGGTTTTTAGCCTTTTGTGTACTTTCACGGAAAAAGTAATGAATACTAGGTTTTATGACAGCTCGTAAAAATTAAGCTGATTAATGGTTAAAATATTAATTTATTTCAAAAATTATATATATTGCTTTTGTGTCATAAAAAAAAAGAATGAAAAACTTAACACTATTAAAAATAAATTTTGGAAAAGTATTTTATGTTGTATGGGTACATATTTAATTATTAAAGTTTTTTTAAAAATTTAAAAATTTCCTTTTGGTTGGATATGATCATTTGTTAAAAGCAGAAAAAGAGTGACGAATTCTTTTGAAATACTTAAAGAAAACACTAGGCTCCTTTTTATAGGCGAATAACAGACACACAGGTCCCACTCAGTAGGCGCTGCTGCCTAATGGTACAATCAAGGAAAAAAAAGGATGACCATATTCGAAGAGCATTACACATTTTTGGGTTTATGATTAGGACAATCATATTATGAAATAGTTGTGATAATTACACTATTGTCTTTTTTATAATAATATGATATACTCCCAAATGATTATACACTCAAAATAATAAGTGTGTTGGCTGAACAGAAAAATTTGTTACTTTAACAATATTCGTTCCTATTTTTGGGCTTAAAATAAAATTTGTTAATTTGAAAACATATTTTGTATAATTTAAAAAATCTTAATATAAGTAAAAAATTATTTAAACTACAGTTTTATTTGTAATTATACTGAGTCATAAAATTTGTTCAAGTTTTGGGGCTCACGATCCTCCCCGGTGTTAATCTAAGAGCATGTAAGGGCACTCCAAAGGAGTAAAAATTTTGTCCGTTTTGCTTTATCTCGATTAGTTTTCGGGACATGTGCCCTTTAATGAAGTGAAAATTTTTATTAAAAATTTCCGAGGGTTCAAGACCCCACCTAAGTCCATTTTTGGATAGAGATAACCTTCGTACGGGAGTGTTGCATGTTCAGGATTAGTTGAAATTTTCATCAATTTTGTTCTATCTCCCTTAATTTTCGCGATATGGGCCATTTTAAAAAATCGTGAGGGAAAAAAATAGCGCCTTCTGTAACACTTCGGATACACTGGTGGCGCTATCTACCGGGTAATAATAGAAACAAGAAAATATTTTTTCACAATTTGGGATTTTAGCACATTTTTCTAGCTTGCATTTTTCTCCTACACACTTTTGATGTATCAATGATGCGTCATGGTAATTTAAGTAGTTAAAATCAAAATTTGTGATTAACCACTTAATTCTCTTTGATTTGAACCACGTAAATCAACATGACGTATTATTGATACGTCAAAAGTGTGTATAGAAAAAATGCTAGCCACATTATGCCTATTTAGTATTTTTCTGTAAAACCTTTACTTTAAAAGTTATAGCTCAAAGAAACTTTGAACTAATTTTAGCCAATTTTTAGGGCTAAAAGCCGCGGGTGACTGGCCTGTTTTAATCCGAGGGGATCAGTTATCGCGGGGATATTATTTTATACGCCCAATCTACTGCAAAGTGCATGATGAGGTGAAAAAATAACACTGTTGGATATATGGGTGCTCTATTGAGCGTCAATTCTGAATCAGCACGAAATTAACTCTTAAACACATTTAAAGTTTTGATTTATTTCTGCATTGAAACTAAATTTTCAACTTTGACATTTTCATAGACTTAGAGTAAAATTTTACGGCAAATATTTTTGCGGAACATTTTAACCCTCTAACTCTAACCAATTACGGGTCGTTTATGACCCTTTTTAAAATAGGCCCAAAGGTCCCTTTAATTGCAGAGTTAGAGGGTTAAAATGTTCCACAAAAATATTTGTCATGAAATTCTATTATAAGTCTCTGCAGACATCAAAGTTGCAAATTTAAGTTCAATGCCAGTAATAAGTCCGAACGTAGTGGTCGCCTTTTTAAATTTTTCGTTATATCATTGGCATTTACAGTACATGATATATCGATGTTGTTGTCTCGAGGAGACCAATGTTTAGCTCTCAGGGCGATTGACCTCCCGTTCTATTATTTACACACCAGATCTTAGTTCCTACAACCCTAATGTACAACCCTAATGTCAGAAAATTAAAGCTCGAAAAAAATCATTAAACTTTTGCTAAGTAAGTTTTTCGATAAACCCAGCAGAATTTTTTTTTATTTTTTTGGTTGCCGAACGTAGGGGTCGCCTTTTTAAATTTTTTTTCATTGGCTTTTTCCTTTACAGCAAAACACTGGTCTCCTCGAGGCAATAAAAATCGATATATCACACTTTAAAATCCGACTTTAATTGCCGAAGCTCAAACGAAAAATTGAAAAAATCGACCCCTACGTTCGGGAAAAAAAAATTTATTGGAATTACCTTGCAAAAATACTTTATATTTGAGGATGTACCGCGTACTTTTTTTTTTTGCCTGTAAGGTGGTACGGTCTAATGGAGAGGGTATAATAAGTTTATGCTAATGTTTGTAACACCAAACCATTTTGGACCTAGACCCCCGATAGGCTCAGAATAACTTTTTGTTTCGATTTAAAAATGCCCGCCTGTCTTTTGGTCCGTCACTCAGCCTGTCTCTCTGTCCATGTATTCTTGTCTCTACGCTATAGGTCGCAACTATGAAGGTGTTTTGATGAAAATTTGTACACCCACTTATATTAGCCTAAAGACTAACCCTTAAATTCATAAACGCTTTGTAAAATTATAGGAGGTTTATTGAACAAATTCTGTATGAAAATGGTTTATTTGCAAGTTACAAGTCGGAAATACGAAGATATATTTATAAAATTTGGGCTGACGAACAAGTCATAAATAATTTAAATTTTTTTCTTAAAAGAGAAAATAAATATTAAACATTTAACTGAAAATATGAACCCTTACGAAAATACGTATTTTTGTATAGTTTGTTTTTTTATTGACTAATATAAGAAGTAATATGTTTCCATATATTTTAATTGATTTTTCAATTGAAAAAAAACTTTACCAATTACTTTTTAAATAAACTTCAATCGGTTATGGAAAATATATTGTGAGTGCATGCGCGGTTCCAGCAATTAATATAAGGGGAAAAATCATACGCCACAGTAGACAAATACATTGAGTTAGACACTGAGGCGTATGATTTTTCCTCTTATATTAATTGCTGGAACCGCGCATGTCTGAGTGTATATTTAAAGTTGCTGTTGTATTACATATTAATTCAGATTTTTATTTGCAATCTGCATGCTTTGTTCATCCTCAATTTACCACTCAACAAATTTCATCTTCTAAAAGATTTCAACAATTTTCAAGACTTTTCTTTTGATAAATAATACTTTCTGAAAATAATTTCTTACTATGTGGTGCACCCTAGCGTATGATTAATATTAATTATTTTTAAATTTCATAAATTTATTCATAACTTTTAAGTCTTTCACCATAATAAGGTCATACAAAGTTTATAAAAAATTTTAAATTCCTAAGCATTTATATAATTCTATATAACAATTCCCTTACATTTATGACATCATTAAATCTCTAAAGAGTTCAAATATTTATCAATATTTTACATGAACTCTTGCAGTTCTTATTTTAACAAATAATTGTTATAACATATAATAACTTGGCTTAAAGCTAAGGTCAATAGAGAGTTTTTTCTTTCATTGTATGCCAAAAGACATTGATGTGTAGAGAAAAATCATATATTTACTTTAACAAGTAAAGACCAATTGCAACAAGCAGTCAAGCGCGTTATTTGTTAGATCTTGAGGGAATATCGTAGAAGAAAAAAAAAAAAAAATAAATTTTG
The DNA here is from genome assembly GCA_949987735.1 of Leucophora obtusa. Taxonomy (NCBI): domain Eukaryota; kingdom Metazoa; phylum Arthropoda; class Insecta; order Diptera; family Anthomyiidae; genus Leucophora; species Leucophora obtusa. The sequence continues at coordinate 15,323,971 of OX465298.1, read as the reverse complement.
GAAAAAGAAAACTAAAATTTGTTGAACTATATTTATGTTGTGTATTTATTTATGTTTTCAACAAAACATTACCTTCCAAACTTATAACAAAATAGAAGTAGAAAATGAAGATGAAGTAAAAGAAAATTATTACAAAAAGGAAAAAAGTGATTTTAAAGCTTAAAACGAATTTGGTATACACTTCAATGGGACAGTCAATCACTAATTAAAAGAAAAAAAAAACTATATTTCTGTTGGTAAAAACATTCTCAAAACTCTTTTTTAAACCATTGTAGATATCAAAATTGCAGGACTCACAATTACGGCAATTTTAATTTACAATGTTGCAACCGAAATGATTAACTTTATATGACATCTGATACATATCTAACTTGCAAAAGACAAACATTGATATATAAACATATGTTAAACTAAGAAAAACTTGAAGTTTTTTTGACTCTACTTTATTTTTCTAAAAAGCTAAGAAGACGAATTTTTTCTTCACATCTCTTTTCTTAAAAAAAAAAAACATTGTTAGAAGAAGCTGCATTAAAATTTTTACTCAAGCGCAAAACTGTTATTTTTAAGTAGAGTTATTCATTTTTTTTTATTTTTATCATTCCATAAAATAAACTGCAGGAAAAACTATTTTGTTTGTTTTGTTGGAAAACATACGTTGCCGAGAAAAGAAAAATTATATGTTGTTTATTTATTGTGCTAGGAAAACGTTTATAGGATTCTCATAAAAAGATTATTATAAATAAATATATATACTTACGAAGGTAAAAGATAGTTTATAGTTGGCATGGATATATTGTCTTTAGTAGAGTATAAAATTTGCAATAAATAAACACAAACGCATAATAATGGATTTAGAGTGTTGTATTTTAAATATAAAAATGAATTGTAAATCAAACATAATAATTGGAATAATGAAATACTATTGAATTGATTGTCTGCATAAGTATTTAAGTTCTTTTCGAAGCGGTATTGTTTCACTCTTTAAAAAGAGAGTGTTGTTGTCAATTTAAAGAAAAGAAAAAAACAAATAGAAAAGATTTCTGAATTTAAAAAATTCTTATATGAAATATGTTCTTAGTTTGTTAAGGGTATATGAAATATATTTGTTAGAAATTTACAATAAGCATTAGACCGTACCTCAAAAAAAAGTTCGCGGTGAACCCTTCAATATCACTGTGAGACAAATGGTAGGGATCAGTGATCGGGAAGGGTTCAAACTACCGGGGAAAGTTATATCGGTAAAAAAGAAGTTATACGTGCCCCGGCGTTTCGCTGGGTCAATCCTAGGAATCAAGATATATCGATTTGACCTTTGGTGGTCTTTTTTTTGACATAACTCGAGAACCACTAGTCCGATTTTGCTCAAACAATTTAAAAAAAAATTAAAAATTACAATTCCTTTAATCTGTTCATATAACGTTTTTCTATATACTCAACAGTTTTGCCGGTAAAAATAAATGTATGAAGAAAAAAATATTTTTTGCCTAAAATATTAAAAAAAAGTAATAAACAAAAGGTTATTGATTTTTATGGTAGCGGTAACAAATATTTATTTTTACCGGCAAAACTGTTGAGTATATAGAAAAACGTTATATGAACAGATTAAAGGAATTGTAATTTTTAATTTTTTTAAAATTGTTTGAGCAAAATCGGACTAGTGGTTCTCGAGTTATGTCAAAAAAAAGATATATCTCGATTCCTAGGGTTGACCCAGCAAAACGCCGGGACACGTATAACTTGTTTTTGACCGATATAACATTTCCCGTTGGTTTCATCCCATCCCGTTTGACTGTCGCATAGTGTATGAAGTATTTTTGCAACAATTTCAAAAAAAAAAAAATTTTTTTTTTTGGCCTTTTTGGATTTTAAAGTGTGATATATCGATTTTTTTTGCCTCGAGTAGACCAGTGTTTCGCTATAAAGAAAAAAATCCAATGAAAAAAATTAAAAAGGTGACCCCTACGTTCGGCAACCAATATATAAAAAAATTTCTACTGGGTTTATCGAAAAACTTGCTTAGCAAAAGTTTAATAATTTTGTGGGAGCTTTAATTTTCTGACATTAGGGTCGTAATGGCCCTTAGAATATTGGTCTCCTCGAGAGAAAAACATCGATGTATCATACTTTAAGATCCGACTGTAAATGCCAAAGATATAACGAAAAATGTAAAATGATGACCCCTACGTTCGGCAAAAAAAAGAAAAATTTTTTTTTAAACCTCCTTGCATAAATACTTCATATTAAAGGGTGTACGGCGCACTTTTGTTTTTTTGTCTGTAAGGTGGTACGCTCTAATAAGCATGTTCTATAGAAAAAATATCTTAGGATCTTAAAATATATCAGAATTTTAAAATATGTTAGAATATGGAAATTTGTCTATTGAAAAAAATGTACTTTAAATGGCAACAACACTGAAAATATTATTACAGTAACTGACTGTAGTTTATTTAAAAAGTTATCCGTACATTTATTTTTAAATGATTATTCAGTTAAAATACAAAGAAATATATTTTTTAACTGTTTTTGTCGTTTATTTAAAAAATAAATTATATATAAATACGAATTTTCTATTACAGTTAAAATTTTCATTTAAAATGTTTTGTTAAAAAAAGAATTCCCTTTCGATTTCTAGGTCAGTTAAAAAAACGAAATAAACTAAATATCAATTATTCTTACGGATTTAGTAGTTAATTTTTTGAAATTAAAAAAAACGAAATAAATGGAAAATCATTATTTTTTTAAGGATTTTGTAGTTTATTTATTAACATTTAAAAATAAACGAAAAGTTCTTTTGATTTTAATGAAATGTCAGTAGACCGGTTTTCAAGTGATTTTTCATTTATTTTAAATTACATTTTTAGTTAATTTAAACTACAAGCTATTTTGAGTGAAGAAATTCATTTATTTTAAGCATTGTTAACCTCAATATTCTTCAGGGACTTATAGCAGAATTTCATTAAAATTTTATTGTGAAACATTTTAACCCTCTAACCCATCAATTAAATGAAGAGTTAGAGGGTTAAAATGTTCCTCAAAAATATTTGTTCTGATATTGAACTGTAAGTCTCTGAATACATCAATGTTTAAAATTCATGTTCAATGCCAGAAATAAGTATAAACTTCAAATGTGTTTAAGAGTTAATTTCGTGCTTATTCAGAATTGCCGTTCAAAAGAGCACCCATATGTGCAAGAGTGTTATTTTTTCATCTCGCGATGCACTTTCCGGTAGATTGGATGTAAAATATAATATCCCCGTGAAAATTGATTCTCTCGGAATAATATTAGTTCAAAGTTTCTTTGCGCTATAACTCGTGAAGTAAAATTTTTACAGAAAAATACTAAATGGGGATATCTACAGACAATAATATGGCTGACATTTTTCTCATACATACTTTTGACTTATCAAGGAAGTATCATAGTGATTTAAGTAGTTAAGATCAAAGGATTTAAGTGGTTAAACACAAGTTTTGATTTTAACCACTTAAATCACCATGACGCGTCAGTGATACATCAAAAGTGTGTATGAGAGAATTGCTAGCCACATTATTCCCTGTAAATATGCCCATTTAGTATTTTTCTGTAAAACTTTCACTTTAAGAGTTATGGCGCAAAGAAACTTTGAACTAATTTTAGTCCATTTTAAGGGCTAAAAGCCCGAGAGGACCAATTTTTGCGGGGATATTATTTTTTACACCTAATCTACCGGAAAATACGTGGGGAGGTGAAAATGTAACGCTTTTGCACATTCCATACACTTCATGGGTGCTCTAATGTTCACCAAAATATGGGGAAAAATTATAAAAATAATTAAAATTGAAAAAAGAAAAAAACCCAGCAAAACCTTCTATTACCAGGTAAAGGGAAATGTAATAAGAAACCAAAAATGGTAACTACTTACACTTTGGTCGCATAACACATTATTTTAACATGGGGGTGTCATTGGGGGTAAATGGTTGCCTAAATCGTACCGGTATAGGCTCAAATAAGTGATTACGAAGGAAGTACTAAAATAAGTTGTTACTTATAATGAGTGAAATAAGTCGTTACACATTAGTACAAATTTCATTGGTTACAAATATGGAATAAAATAAGACATAACCAGTAATGACATTGTTTAAAAGTACACCGATCCGAGCAATGTAATTAGATTCTAAATTTTTATTAAATCGTACTTTCGCATAATAAGTAGTTATAATATAATACGAATAACTTATTATTTTTACCCTTATTAATAAGTTATTATTTAACACAATATCGGTAATATATTATTTTAAAGGCTCCAAATAAGTAGTGATATATCTCCATATCGGTAACTCATTATTTCATGCATCCCACATAAGTATTGATATATCACAATATTAGTAACGTATTACTTTAGGTTTCTAAGTAAAACCAATGGTAAAGGGGTACCCATTGCCAGGCAATGCGTGAAAAAGGTCAAACCCATTACCAAGGTTTTGCTGGGAACATTACAAAAATGTTCAAAATTAAAAATCTCCAAAAATAATAGGAGCTGAAATTAGAAAAAAATCGGGAAAATTTTTATTTCCTGAAGATGCTACACATTGGAGTAGCGAAATATTGAAAATAGAAAACCTTTTGTATATAAAAACCCACGTTAAGCTCAAGAAAATTGTGCAGTAAAAAATAGAAAAAGACAAATTAAAATAAAATATCTAAAATTATAGAAAAAATCAATAAAATTCACAAAAGTCGTTTTAATTAAACAAAAAAAAATATTAAAAAAAATTTAAATTTAAAAAAACCTTAAAATTAAAAAAACTGCAAAATTATAATATCGGCAAAATAGAAAATAAGAAGGTGACTGTGGCCGTTTTTCTTAATCACTGGATTTATTTTCGGATTTATTTTATTTTGTTAAAAAAATCCACATTTTGGTTTTTAATTTTCAAAATTGAATATTTTCATCAAAATCTAACACTTATTCGATAATATAATGTGAAAGAAAATCATTAAATTTTGTGAAAATGTAAATACAGGAATTGAATTAAGCTAAATCCAAATTGGATTTATAAAATAAATAAATCCGTTTTGGATTTAGCTTTATTTAATTCTAGAAATTGTATTTTCGCAAAATTTTAATTTTTTCTTTCACATTATATTAGCGAATAAGTGTAAGATTTGCATAAAAATATAGAATTTTTTAAATTGAATAAGAAAATGTGGATTTTTTAACAAAATAAAATGAATCCAAAAATAAATCCGGTGATTAAAAAAAAAGGCCATGTTTATGTTGTGAGTCTTGGCCACTTTAACACTTGTTGGGCGCCAGCTGATATTTCCACTAGAAAGGTTAAAGTTTTTACCCTTTACAACAAAGTGAATTCGAATTAACACGTGAAAATTTTTCGACAAATAATTTATTATTTTCGATTTGTAGTATCTAGATAAGAGTGTATAGACAAATTAAATTCAACATTTGCTGATGAAGCTTCACACTTTGCAACTGTGAAACACTGCACCGATAAAATTCCATAGTAAGATAGTTAAACAAATCTGTTGTAGAATTTAAAACAATTTTAATAACTATTATAATTATAAACAACTATTTTTGCCTTTGGTATTAATATTATTTTGGTTGCCCTGTTTATGAATATTTCATTAATTTTAAATTGTCGCACTATAAAATGTCATATATTGTAGTTTTCAATAGAGAAAAGAAAATGTAAAATTATAATTGATTGGGTAAGATTTAATTTATTGATATTTTCACCAATTTAGAACTAATATTTATTGAATTTTTTGTTCTGTAGAAAAAAATTGAATTGTCTTAAAATAGATCCAGATTCAAAGGAGAAGTACAAGATGAGGAAGATGCCGTAAAAGTTTAAATTCATTTTGAAGTATGTGTGAATTAAATTCCAATTATTTTTTAACCATGCATGTGTGGTGTTTGTGGTGTATTTTTGTTATAAATTCAATAAGAAAACGACAATATTTCGGTCAAATGTTTCTTTCTATTTAATAAGGCGGAAAATAACGATATCTGTGGTGTCTATTAACCATTGAAAATAGAATATAGTTGATTTATACCATTTTCTTCAAATACAAAAACTTGGTTACTATCAACTAAATCAATTCAACTATATATTAGTTAGGGGTATTTCACCTATAAGATAGTTGAAATATTCGTAATAATCAACTAAGGAATCTTTTGGGTGTGGTATAACGAATTTAATCGTGGACGTACTTCGCTCCAGGAGGAATTTCGAGAAGGCACCAAAACTGATAATGCACACGCAAAGAAAAAAAAAAAAAGATTAGGTTGACCATATTCGAAGAGCATCATATATTTTTGGGTTTATGATTGCGACAATCATATTATGAAATACCTTTTTCTATTATAATATGATCCAATAATTACTTCATTATGATTCCAAACTGATCCCAATATTATCATATTATAGTCGTGTATATAATATACTATGATACCTATAGTTTTTTTCCCAGCATTATCTTAAAGGTGAGTGAAAAAGCTATGCACGATTTATTTTATTCAAAATAGTACATTTATTTATTGAATGGCTAATTTACAAACTTAAATAATTTAAATTATATAACTAAAAATAAATTATGGAAACATCTGATGACAGCGCATAGAAAAATATTGTTCAAAATACAATTTTACAATGCATCTGAAATAATCATGGCATATTCTCAGTGATCATATTATGTGCCTAATGATCATAATATATTCCTCATGATTATATTATGGTGATGAAGTAAATTTTTTGGCCATTTGAGATCATATTATGATTATCAGGAACATAATATGACCACTAAGAACATGTTATGTTTATATAATTTAGTTTTCTGTTCACCATGACAAAATAAAAATAAAATATGTGCTTTAATATAATATTAAACATTTTCATTTGGGTTAACTTTTTATCATTAATTCAAAGAGCAGTTATGCAAATAAGTAATTTTATGCTAATGAAATCGTCAATTAATTAGTCAACTAAATTAGTTCGCCCTATGTATGATTTATATTTGTGATTCTCTTTTTAATTTTCTACAAATATATAGTATACATTTTATTGCCTACTTTTAGGCTACAGAATTCTTAATGTTACTTATTATAACACTTTTATTTTTTATAACTATGGATTTTCTATTAATAATTATTATTACTTTACCAAAAATGTTTACTATTTTCTTTATCAACTTGTATTGGTATTAATTTTCTTATCACGTGTTAAGACTCTATAAAATATGGTATAGTTTTTTACTAGTACTTATCCTTAATTTTTGCAAAAAACAACAAAATCTTAACAGCTCAATTTATGCTGTAATCAAAAGGTAATCTAAATTTCCTTTTTGCTCTTATAAATAACCGTCAAATATAAATATTCTAACATTTTTTATGGTCCTTTTTTTATTAATAACGCAAAACTGACAATGACCAATTTATACACATGCATGTAATAGAAAAATTGCTAACACATTTTTAGAAGCATATAAAAAAAAAGTAAATTATAGAAAGGAAAACACTATTAAAAAGTCCCTATAAAATATTATGGCATTGTGTTTATGTGTAATGTCCATTTATGGTCACTATCGCTTTAAGCTTTTAGAAAAATATGTTGAGCATTTAGGTTGTTTTTATGCACATTCCGTTTCTGTAAATGTGTATGTGAACAAAATAACGAATATTTAGATGGCTGACTATAGATGGGGAAAACAAATGTGTTTGCGTGTATGTGTAAACGGAAGTTAAGTACTTTTCGCATGTGTGTGGGAAAATATTTAAGTATAAAAATGTTTAACTATGTGTAGGGGCAAAAAGTGTGATGGTGTAGATGTGTGCATGAGTGTGATGTAAGTTCTCATAAATGTTTTTTTTTGTGTTGTCAAACATGAATTTGTCGTTGTTGTTGTTGCTTGTTGCTTGTAAAATGTACGTATTTGTTTACACGCATCTTTACAAAGTGTTTTGTTGTTGCTGTTTAGTTAGTTGCTGATACTTATAACGCTATTGCTGTTGCTGTTGCTGATGCTGCTATTGTTGCTGTTAATATTGCTGTTGTAAGTTTTTAGTGGGTGGTTTTCTAAATGTTTATGTTTAAAAACGGTTTTTATGGTTGTTGCTAGTGGGTTGTTATAACTTAATGACATTGTTAGATGTTTGCTAAATTGTCGATATTAACAACAATGTTTGACATAATGTTATATGTATGTTATTCCTTTTTAAAAACACACATATATTACTTGATATATGATGTGATATTTTAAAGGAATTTGTTAAAGAAAGATTTTATAAATTTGAGGAAAACAACATAAGAGAGATTATAAAGAAATATTTACAACATTTTTCATTTCAATATAAAAACTCTTATTATACACTCTAAAAAATATTTGTAAATTTACTACTATAAAACGGGTAAAATTTTGTTTAATTTTACGAAAATTCGGTAAATATAAACAAAAAATGCGTAAACTCTTTTTGTACACGCTTTCATACGCAATAATACGCACACAAAGTATTTTTAGACATTATGTGCTATTAAATAAACACATTGTGCCTAAAATTACTATTGTTTTGTTAAATAAAATTTTTACGCACAAAGTTGGTAAATATACTATCCAATAATAGTAATAAATACTCTGACATTTCAAATTGGAAAAAATTGAAAAAAAATTATAAATAATAAAAAGAAAAAGCGAAAACGGATTATTTTTTGTGAATTACAACATTTCCACAAACACATTAGAGTCTGGAAATAGCAACATAAGCAAGAAATTGTTTTTGGTAATTATTATTAACGCATGTGGTAGTCTAAACCTCATTTCAAAATTGAAAACGCCGTAAGAGAGACACGGCCTACGCAGGAACTACTGGGTGCAATAACTCCTGCTCAACAAAATGCCTTGTTTGCAAGGGAGGCAGTCAACCAACAACCGTCAACAATAACGGGAGAAAACGCCGTAAGAGAGATACGGCCTAGGTAAAACAACTGGGTGCGATGACTCCTGCTCAACAAAATGCCTTCTTTGAAAGGGAGGCAGTAACCGTCAACAATAACGGGAGAAAACGCCTTAAGAGAGATATGGCCTACGCAGGAACAACTGAGTGCAATGACTCCTGCTTAACAAAATGCTTTCTTTGCAAGTTAGGCAGTACTCAATGAATACTGACTTTGTTGAGTAGGAGTCATTGCACTCAGTTGTTCCTGCGTAGGCCATATCTCTCTTAAGGCGTTTTCTCCCATTATTGTTGACGGTTACTTCTCCCCTTTCAAAGAAGGCATTTTGTTGAGCAGGAGTCATCGCACCCATTCAATAGTTATAACAAATTTTTATATGAATTTTATACAAATGCCTTAAGATCCCAAAACGACTAATTTGGACATAAACGATTATGAGAGAATGACTCGGATATTATTATTAATAAAATACGTACTAAAAATTAATTTGTTATTTTATTTAAAAAAATTTTTGGGTGGTGCTTAAAGTTAGCACATCTGTTGTAAATGTACGCATTATATTTTATTTTTACGCACTTTCTGTGGATTTTTGCGTATTTTTCGTGGATTTTTACGCATTTTATGCGTACATTTACACGTGAAACGTGCTTTTTTACACACAAATTTAGTAAATTAACACACTAATTTCAAAATTTCATTTAATTTTTACGCACTTTCAATGTAAAATTACAAATTATTTGTGCACCAACTTAAACACAATGTGCGTATTTTTTTCAATTACGCACATAGAGTAAATTTACCCAATTTATAGTAGGAGTTCAGTTTCCTACTATAAGTTGGGTAAATTTCAACAGAATTTAATTAGAGTGTAGATAACAGATATAAGATTTTTTCGTTTAAAAATTGCTTCAGATTTGACAGAAAATAATGCCTTTTCCAAAACATAAAATTATTAACAATGGGAATCATGGATTCATGAGGATCGGGTTTGTGGACTGTATTATGGCAAAGAACTCCCTTAATATTTTTGTTATACATACTTACAGTGACAAGCACACAACAGGGTAGCTCTGAAAACTGGCTGGAATGTTTCGAGGGATTGTTCCTTTTCGGATCATCAGTATATCGACTTCTCTGTTGATGTTAGAAATCAGGAGAGGACTCCGCATATTAATAGAAGAAGGGCAAACTGGGATACGCAGTGCGGTACCGTCTCCAGAATCCTGTCACATAATTCACTCCTCATACAGAGTGCGGTTGATGTAGAGGACGCCGTGGCTAACTCAGGCGCTGAACGAGGCGACGTCAAGGGCATGTAAACCAGTTATTCCCAGGACAAAGAGCGCTGTGGTGTACTGGTTAGCGCGTTGGACTGTAAGGTTGCGGTTTCGAGCCCCAACCAAGGCAACATCAATTTATGAAAAATAATAATATGCATGAGTTTTTTCTATCCCTCATATATATCGCAGCGTCCTCCTTTGGTGTTCCCATAACACTTAACCCCACCGAAGTAAAATAATATAACAGGGCTATGACGTTTAAAAAATTATTGAAGGAATATATTTTGCAAAATATCGACGAACTTTTAATGTAAACTGATCTCAAATTGTACAAAATTCCTTTTTTTAGCTAAATTTTCTTTTCATAGTTTATTTTTATTTATTATTATTATTTTTTTGTTAACTATATTTATATATTGTAGATTATTGTAATTAAATCTTGCCAACTCGTCTCAACAATGTCTATAAGGCGCTGAGGCACCACTATTGTAAATTAATTTTTATCTGAAAATAAAGTTAAAAAAAAAAAAAAAAACTAAAATGCTTCAACAAAGTTCACCAACTCTTTATCAGATGGGGCGCAACAACTGTTCTCAGATTCAAGATCTCGCGCAATTACAGTGTTGCCATATTTGAAGCCCTTCTTTTTTCACCACCTTTCACTTCTCCTCTATCCCCTTTCCAAACGAAGCAACACTTTAATTAATAGGAAGAATTTCGTGAGTGTTGCTTCTCTTTAAAAAAACAAAAAAATAAAAAAAGCCACCACAATGGAACTCTGACATTGCCAATACTCGGGCTGACGGCAGTAGACTGTTCAATGAGGCTAAAAGATCGTGTGACTGGCCTGCCTACAAGACCTCAGTGAACAGATTCAAGAACCTGAATAGGAAAGCGAAAGTCTTGGTTAGATTTCTGTTGCGGTGTGGAGAGCTCTTCTGAGACCAGTCGCCTTTGTAAGATCCTGTCTAGAACCGCCATTGCGCCGAGCGTTTTGCAGAGGCAATGCGGCAGTTGGACCACTTCCAGCCGAGAGTTATTCGATGCTCTCATGGATGCAAATTTTGAGGGTTGTCTTACTGTGACTAATACAAACGACTTTTCTATAGAGGAAAGGAGACTGCGCTGGGCTGTCGACAGTTTTGACCCGTATAAGTCACCGGGTTCTGACGGTATCATACCAGTGGATGTGGAGAGGAACGATGGGCTGATTATATTATGGCTTTTCATTATATACACGGCCTGATTGAAGCGGTTCTATATTCCGAGGGGATGGACCGTGAGCAGTGTTGTCTTTATTCCCAAGGGGGGGGGGGGAAGGCATCCCATACGAAGCCAAAGGATTACAGACCAATAAATCTACCTTGCTTTCTATTAAAACCCCTGGAGAGAATTATCGATGTACACCTTAGGATGTCCATTGAACCAGGTCTGCTATCTGCCAACCAACATTCCTATAATAGGGGCAGATCAATAGTGACGACACTTCATTCACTCGATGGCACTTCACTTTCCGTACACCCTCCCCCCTCCTTCCCTTTAAAAAATCTGTGAAAATATTTTTTGTGAACATCCACTAAAATCGGATTTTTATTTTTTTTTAAATCGAACTCTTTGAGCTTAGGCACTTATTTATTTAACACTTTGTTACTTTACATACAACATTTAAACCAGCACACGCAAGTTTACCAACTAAAGCCCACCTGATCTACACCGAAGCTAACGCGAAATTCACTATACAAAGGCTACACAAACGCTAATGCGCGAATGACTAAATAAACTTCAAGTGGCAGCTCTTTTATAGTTTAACTTCCGTGGTTGCAGAGGATTCCAGAAACACTCAGAGTACTAAAATTACATCACTTTATTTTATTCATAACACAGCGCCCAAACACTTAACATAATACTTAAATATAGTACTGCTAGATTGACGTGAATAGTAAATTCGGTTTCTCGGGATATCTTTCTTCTAAAATTCCAGAATTTTCTATATTTTTTCTTAGGTATGGGCTAATTTACAGAAGATGTATTTATTTGGTTCTTAATAAAAATATGGGATAAGTGCGATTTAAGAGTTTTAAACGACCACCACAAAAAGGTTGAAACAATTTATTGTTAGAAAAAAAATTTATTAGAAAAGCAAATTCAATTTCCCTCTAATTATATTTCGAAATTTTAAACTTCGGGTAACGAAGTAGCGAGCATTTTAGCTAGTAGGCTCATATACGAACATAATCCTTAAAGTGTCACATAAAAAAATCATATTAACAATAATATTCAAATATTCATGTAGCAATCTTTCTTTTAATTTGCCTCCAGAGTATATTATCGTATATTTAATCGAAATTTCTTGAATATCTTAGTTAATAACTATGGCAATGACAATGTATATAAAAAATATATGTATTTGTGTTTTTACATGGCCTACTTTAAGGCAGTTTGGCGTTGAATGGTTTCACTAGTAATCATTTATGCGTGTTTATGCAGTATAATTTAGGAAATATTTGCGAACATTAAAACAAAAATTATTCTTAAAGAAAACGTTTAGATACGTGAGTTAAAAAACTTTTATAGTTATGTGGAATGAAAAAGAAGAAAAAAATGTGAACATAATGAAAAATAAGTGTCCTTGTTGTTTGTATATTTATATTTTATTTTTGCATTATGATCATAATATTTGATTGGTTAAGGAAAGTTTTAAAAAGAAAATTAAAACCAAACTTAAAAAAATCAAGAAAATATAAGGGGAAATTGTAAAAAAAAATATTTCAAGGGCAAAGCTTAATATTATTACAATTTAATAAAAATCTTCTTTTATTTATATACAGTCATGGAAATAAATATACTTCCAAGGGTTGTTTTACTATTTTTTACTTTTATTTAATGAAAAACAAGAAACGTGAGTAATAATCCATGTAATAATGGTAATTCAATAACACACAATTCACTATTTTAATGAAAACTGAAACTACTATAATACTACTTAATTAACAAATTTAAAGTAAATTTCAGAATGAAATAAGTGTACTACCAAAATCATTAAATACTCTTTAAAGCAATTAAAAAAAAAAACTAAGAAACAGTAATGGGCACCAAATGCAGCACAAATGGGCACAAATATTCAGACTGAGGGCTAGCCATTTCATTGTTGCTGGTGCTTTTGCGTTAATCGCGTGATATGTTCGTTTGCTTGAACTTGGGACTCGACATTGTGGGCAATTGACCCCCTTCTAGGACAACTCCATGTAAAATTGAGCGGTCCCCTTCATATAAAAAATCCGCCTAATGATCGGTCCCTGTCACCAAGGTCCATTTCCGTGACATGTGCTGTGATCGGTTCCCTTTTGCACAGGGTGGTTACTTGATTGATTGAGTTTAAATGTTGTTTTAAATTGGTCATATAAAACGAAATATATAACTAATCTATAACGCAATCACTAGATATTCACCGGTTACATGATTTTAATCACATTTTCAGATACCAACCCAGTTCCAAAATATCATGTTATTTCATTGTAAACTGATTTTGTTCTTCATTAAATACAATTTCATTTAGAAAATACCATGACTATTACAGTTCATTAACCATCTTTGAATGTCTCACTTTATGTCATGTTTAGACACTAATCTTTTGATTTAATTTCATACAAAATACAACACAACGCGAATTACTTACCAACACTAAAGACAATTTAATCCTGTACAACACAATGAATGGTCAATACATGCGATAACATGTTGTACAATTCAATACTACGGATTGTGTGTCACATTGAGTGGTGTGATTCAATAGTGATTATATGACCATGTTGAACAAGTTGGAGCTTTGAAGCCACTAAAAACAAAATGACAGTTATAATACTACTGGTAAGATTAACTTAATAGAACATTTTTGCCAAGAGACATTAAGAGAGACAGAGAGAGATACATGTTTTTGATTTGTAATTACTAGGGCTAGGAAGTTCAGGTAAATACGTAATTGTTATCGTGAGTTGAAGAACAACGTTAACGAAATATCGCAAAGATATTTGGGTAACATCTAAACAGCAAATTTTCAACAAAATGGTAGATTCCATAATTTTTTTTAAATTTTTGCATATTTGGCTATAAGTGCATAATTTAATGCATATTTGAACAGATCTTGTTTTATATTTTGAATATTATTAAGCAAGTTTTTAAGCATTTTTTTTTTTTGATATTTTACTAAAATCTTTTTTTTAATAAATAATTTTTAAAATTATAATTTTTTAATTAGAAATATATTAATTCAGTTCGAAGCCAATTTCCTTATTATGAATTAACATAATAAGTACTTTTTTCAAAAACTGCTATTTTTCTTCATCAGGATATTCTCCTAACAAATACTTCACAGAGTTTTTGCTTTCAAAAACCTCTAACACTTTCTGGAATGAAAAGACGATCGTTTCGGGGATTTTCCAAGTCCCCTTCTTCAGTTTTCTTTAGAATAAGGAAATTGGCTTCGAACTGAATTAATAAATTTCTAATTAATTAATAAAAAGGTCGAAAAAACAATTTTTATTTTTTTGAATAAAAATTAAAACCCAACATTTTGATTATAATTTTTTTTACAACGAAGACAAAAAGACAACTTTTTGACTACAATCAACGGTAATTTTTAATTTTTTAACCACTTTTCAAGATAAAAAATTAACACTTAATTGATAATATTTATTAAAATTATTGAAAGAAAATCAGTAATAAATGCATATTTCCAAACTTTTTAATGCACAATTTTCGACTTTTGATACATAATTTATAAACGTAAAACACTATTATAAAGGCCGTAACTTGCTAGCCCTAGTAATTACACTTATGTTTGCTTGATTAAATGGCAAATTCAAAGTCACACAAATGTACAATAATCGTATATGGCCATGTTGTGTGTATGTGTGTGTGTGTGTGTGTCCAGAAATGTGTTACCAAAAAACATAATCAAGTTCATTTTGCGTGCTAAGAATTCTCTTTTTAAACTTGCGAATCTTTTTAAAGTGGGTGTGGGGGTCTTAATATAAAAAATACTTTTCACCTACATACAAGGCTACATACAATTTGCTTTAATTGTAATTATCTATTTTGGTCTGTTTTTATTCATTTCATTTCTAGTGGACATGCAAAATCAATGTCTATGTTTTTAGATTTGAACACACAAAAAATTCATATAAACCTTTTCGAAATGCTTGTAATTTCCGGGTGATTTTCTACTTACTGTTTGTGCCGTCACCAACCACTATTAGTGTATTTGTTTTGGTCACGCAACAAAAATGTTGCAACATTTGTTGAGGTGCATAATAGAAAAACAATGTACACATAACATGACACAATACACTACGTATTTTGCTTTAGAATCATAAAGTGATGTGACAAATTTCAAGAAGAGAAGAATGCTTTGAATAAGCAGTTGTAATAAAAAAATAATTTATAATATTGCATACTTTGTGGATTTTATAATATAATTTTTGCCTACTTCAAGGATTGTATAAAATTCGTTGCCGAATTAAAATAAAAATAATTCTGAGATAAATCTTAAAGCCCTTTATTACATTTAGAGTTTTTGGCTAAGCAAATTGATCTATTTTCTATTGATTTCACTGTGAGACAAATGGTAGGGGTCAGTGATCGGGAAGGGTTCAAACTACCGGAGAAAGTTATATCGGTAAAAAAAAGTTATACGTATCCCGGCGTTTCGCTGGGTCACCCCTAGGAATCGAGATATATCGATTTGACCTTTGGTGGTC
Source organism: Leucophora obtusa (assembly GCA_949987735.1). Classification (NCBI taxonomy): domain Eukaryota; kingdom Metazoa; phylum Arthropoda; class Insecta; order Diptera; family Anthomyiidae; genus Leucophora; species Leucophora obtusa. Next base: position 15,307,986 of record OX465298.1, on the reverse strand, counting down.
TTTTTTTTTTGACATAACTCGAGAACCACTAGTCCGATTTTTCTCAAACAATTTTAAAAAAATTAAAAATTACAATTCCTTTAATCTGTTCATATAACGTTTTTTTATATACTCAACAGTTTTGCCGGTAAAAATAAATGTATGAAGAAAAAAATATTTTTTGCCTAAAATATTAAAAAAAGTAATAAACAAAAGGTTATTGATTTTTATGGTAGCGGTAACAAACATTTATTTTTACCGGCAAAACTGTTGAGTATATAGAAAAACGTTATATGAACAGATTAAAGGAATTGTAATTTTTAATTTTTTTAAAATTGTTTGAGCAAAATCGGACTAGTGGTTCTCGAGTTATATCAAAAAAAAGATATATCTCGATTCCTAGGGGTGACCCAGCGAAACGCCGGGACACGTATAACTTGTTTTTGACCGATATAACATTTCCCGTTGGTTTCATCCCATCCCGATTTTGACTGTTGCATAGTGTTATTGAAATTCATGAATTCTGAATTTCGACTGATGTTTTCGGAATTTCAGTTGACGATTTCTTTATTTCAATTTATATTTTCTGAATTTCAGTTGATATTTTCTGGATTTAAATTGCCGTTTTTCTGAATATCAACTGATATTTTCTGAATTTCAAATGACATTTTATAAATTTCAAATGATATTTGCTGAATTTCAAATGATAAAAATCTGAATTTAAATTGATGTTTTGTGAATTTCTAAATATTTTCTTTGTAGTTTTATTACACTGTAGTTCATTTTAATTTTAGACAGGATCACTCTAAATATTCTTATCTGAATGCATAATTCTTTCAATACAAACCAGAACACGAAAAAATAATGTTTGTATTCTATTGGGGTTATCTTCGAGAATACTTCCCTCATGTAGACTATAACAATGACAAAGCTACAATTTTAGAATTGTACTTAAAATCTATGGTAAAATAATTGAAATGCTATATCAACCGTAATTGTAAAAAAACAGGGGTAAATAATTAATTTGTTCTTAAAACCAATGTTTTGTTGCAGGTTTTTTTTTTCTAACTAGAATGCAGTAGTGCTTTTTACATTTTTTTTTTTGAAAACTCATAACAATAATTGTTTAGTCCTTAGTTAAAACAATGTTTTAATTAAAAACAACCTCTTTGAATTAAAACGAAAAAAAGTGTCTGAAAAAAAAGAAAAGATAATATTTACAACATATAATATTTTTGTTTAAATATTGTAATTTTAATAAACCAACAACACTTTGCACTTTAGTTGAGTAAATTTACAATACATATTTTTGAAAATATTTTTGTATAAAAAGCGATGATTATCATACATCAGATAATAGTACTGGTAGAAGTGGTAATAGTAATTATGATGGTAGTATAGTGGTTGTTGTCGGCTACTATTGTTGTTGTCTCTGTTGTTGTTGCTGTTATTATTGCTGTAGAACAAGTTGCAAGTATGCATTTTAAAGTGCAATTAGTCAAGCATGCAAATTCATAACCACTTATGTTTGTATGAATGGCTGCTTTAACAGTGTATTTATATGTATGTGTTGTATATATATTTATATGTTGTACATATGGATGTATGTGTATATAAAGGTTCATTTATAAACATACACACAGAGACGCACACATGTGTATATGCACACAAAATATAAATATTTTGTTTATACATGCGTGCAAATGACAACGTTACGTTTTATGTATTTGTTTCACAAATTAAGTTTGCATATTTTACTGCTTTCGAATTTAAAATAAACAAACAAATGCACACACATATGCACACAAATTTACACGCATACAAATATATATTTTTATATATGGAAATACACCTAGGAAATAGATTCGGTGCTGACAACTCAATTTATTCACATTGAATAAATCAATTGCATCAAATGAATTTTTCGGTGGCGACTACCGAATTTCTTGATAGAACTGAAATTCCGTTGTCACAGCTAAATTATTCCTGTCTCAATTGGTATTTTGTTTGCACAACTGAAAAACTCAGCTACCACAACCGAACCACTCGATTGACAAATTCGGTTGTCAGCACCGAATCTGTTTTCTGGGTGTATTTACACGTAATAAACAAATGCATGTACATATGAAATATACTAACACATACACTTGTATGCATTATAGGTACTAACAACAACAACAACTACACTATAATTTTGTGTCAATATTAATTGCTTAAATAAGACAAGTGTATAAATTTATATTTAAATAAACTTTCCATACTTAAATTTATACGTAATTAAAATAAATAAAGTTAAAATTCAACATTTTTTATAAATCTACTTCCCATTGTCTTTTTTTACTGATTTTAATTTTGAAGTACGCATTGTTTTTGATTTAAATAACATTTTGATGTTTTTGATAAACAATAATAAAATTTTAATATAAATATCTATAGAATATTTTGAAATTTTATTTAATTGATCTGTAAATATGGCTTTAAATAAATTTATTATTGTCATATGTTTAATAGAGCTTAACACTACGACAAGATTAAGTGTGAATGACTTTAAAATGAGATTTATTTTAAAAATAATATACATTAGGGTCGATCAATTTTCTTTTATCAAGAATCGTATAGAGAAAATGTAATCTGAGGAAAATTCTAAAAAGATTTTTCCAAGAAACCGTGGTTCTGAAATGAAAACCTATTCCGCATTAATCGACATAAATACTTTCTGCTCACAATCTTTTGAAAAAAGTATAGCTTTATTAGAAAACACTTGTCATATGCAGAGACTATTAATTATAGAGATAGGAAATCAAAACTTACACTACTCCCCGGTAGAGGGCGCTGAAATTTAGTATTTATAGTGTATTTCTATATTTATTGTTGATTTTCTTCGAACACTAATAAATGAAACTACGCAATTGATGGTTCGATCAAGAATGAATCTGTTTATTAAGACGGTTATTTTCAAAGTGTTGTTTTTCTCATAATACAGAGTTGTATATTATGGTGTATTTGTACCAGAGCTGCCACATATTACCTGAGCAACTATTTAGTATCCGTTTAATATCAGCTAAGCCTATATTTCAAAACTCAAAAATTGCTGAAAAGTGCTCAAGAAAAAAAAAAAAAAAACAAATGGCGAATAATAAAATTTGAGATATCCGTTTGTTTTTTTGCTTTGTTGTTTCTTATTATTTAAATTTATATAAAAAAGACAATTCCCATGTTAAAATCGAAATATATATGAACATACATGATCATACATTGACTAGTATATGATCATGCATAGGCATACATGATTATATACGTATATGCATAGTTCAATGTATGACCATACATTATCTCATATATTTCAATATATGGCTGAAATCAAAAAATGTGATAAATTTTTGGGGCAAATTTTTGAGAAGCAAAAAGTGTTAATATTTCGGTTTTTTCTTAATGGAATCAGTAAGTTTAGTCATTATAAACCTAATTGCAAAAAATCTCTTCTACAAGTTGTCGCAATAACTTTTTTTGCACAATTTTAATTTTTTTTGTTGTAACGGAGTTTACATTTCTGCAAGAAAAAGATATAACAAAAAAAATTGCGTACGAATTTTCTTCAGTTTATTAGTTTTTCGTATTTGGGTTTTCAACTTGCTTTCCAATGATATATTATTTGTGTTTATCAAATTGGCGGGCTGCTTCGCGAATAAAAATACAATTCATTCCGCGAAAAAAATAATAAGTTTTTTTTTTTAATTTTGTATTTTTGGTCCTTTTAAATGTTTTTTAAAAATATAAAATTTTTTAAAATCCAAACAGCGGTTGCGGAGTTACAAAATAATATATTAAAAAAATAACATTTCACGATCAAAAAATTCTTAAATTGTGTGAAACAAATTTAATTTGTCAAACTAATTGACTCGAAATATCAATTCAAAACCAATGAAATGCAAAATCAATCGTTTTTCGCTAAAGCAGCTTAGGGTAAAAAACTGATAACTTTTTTTGATTTGACGCAAAATTATTAGTTGAATCGTCTTTTGACGCATAAATATTAGTTGAATCACCTCTGTTTATGGTTATTTTAAAATATTTTAAACATTTATCTACATTTATTTGAATGAAACCTGATGCAAACAATTGTGGTTACGGAGTTTACAGTTACGGAGTTTACATTTGGTTACTTTTTTCGTTTTCTTTCAGAAACGCTTTAACAGAATTTTTTTTTCCGAAACAAAATCGCATGATACCTACAAGTTGAATCCAAATATGACATTGTTTTTCTTACTCGTTAAATAGTTTGGTGTAAAAATTAGGAACGGAGTTTACAACATTTTTTCAAATCTTATTAAAGACATCTTTTTTCATCTCGAGAATGTTACATGCTGCAGAAAAGCTTCAAGTCTATTATACTGGATGATTACTTACACTCCAAAGATCATTTGCGTATAAATAACATTATACTTTTCGCAATATAAATAACACTATGCGACAGTCAAAATCTGGATGGGATGAAACCAACGGGAAATGTTATATCGGACAAAAACAAGTTATACGTGTCCCGGCGTTTCGCTGGGTCACCCCTAATAATCGAGATATATCTTTTTTTTGACATAACTCGAGAACCACTAGTCCGATTTTGCTCAAACAATTAAAAATTACAATTCCTTTAATCTGTTTATATAACGTTTTTCTATATACTCAACAGTTTTGCCGGTAAAAATAAATGTTTGTTACCGCTACCATAAAAATCAATAACCTTTTGTTTATTGCTTTTTTTTAATATTTTAGGCAAAAAATATTTTTTTCTTCATACATTTATTTTTACCGGCAAAACTGTTGAGTATATAGAAAAACGTTATATTAACAGATTAAAGGAATTGTAATTTGTAATTTTTTTAAAATTGTTTGAGCAAAATCGGACTAGTGGTTCTCGAGTTATGTCAAAAAAAAGACCACCAAAGGTCAAATCGATATATCTCGATTCCTAGGGGTGACCCAGCGAAACGCCGGGATATGTATAACTTATTTTTTACCGATATAACTTTCCTCGGTAGTTTGAACCCTTCCCGATTACTGACCCCTACCATTTGTCCCACAGTGTAATAGATAACTCCAAAATTCTGGTATATGCATTTTTATTTTTTTTTTTTTTTTTTTTTTTTTATAAAGAGAAGCAACACTCAGGAAATTCTTCCTATTAATTAACGTGTTGCTTCCTTCGGAAAGGGGATAGAGAAGAAGTGAAAGGTGGTGAAAGATGAAGGGCTTCAAATATGGCAACACTGTAATTGCGCGAGATGTTAAATTTTTTTTTTTAGAACAGTTGTTGCGCGCCATCTGATGGTGAGTTGGCGAACTTTGTTGAAGCGTTTTAGTTCATAGCCCTGTTATATTATTTTACTTCGGTGGGGTTAATTGCTATGGGAACACCGAAGGAGGACGCTGCGATATGTATGAGGGATAGAAAAAACTCATACATATTACTATTTTTCATAAATTGATGTTGCCTTGGTTGGGGCTCGAACCCGCAACCTCACGTGTAACAGTCCAACGCGCTAACCATTACACCACAGCGCCCACAAATCAAAAATTATGACGAAAAATCGTTACAGAGTTGAAGTCGTGATAGCTAAGATACACGAAAAAGTTTGTAAAATGTATTAGTTTTTGTTAAAAATGGCACTTTTCCTCTTCATAAAAATTCTTACAGTTTTTCTTTTTTTTTTTTTTTTTTTTTTTTTTTTTTTGTTAAAGAGAAGCAACACTCAGGAAATTCTTCCTATTAATTAACGTGTTGCTTCCTTTGGAAAGGGGATAGTGAAGAAGTGAAAGGTGGTAAAAGATGAAGGGCTTCAAATATGGCAACACTGTAATTGCGCGAGATGTTGTAACTCGAATGTAATCCATGCTTTGAAATTAGGTGGTTACACGGTTTTTATCACATTTTTTATATCACCCATATCTTCGGATCCGAAATTTGAGGGTATATGGCCATATATGATCATATATGAGCATACATGAATCATATGTGAGTATATATGGTCATATATGAACATGTACGGTCATATACCCTCAAATTTCGGATCCGAAGATATATGGAAATATATGAGATAATGTATGGTCATGCATTGAACTATGCATGTACGTATATAATCATGTATGCCTATACATGATCATATACTAGTCAATATATGATCATGTATGTTCATATATATTTCGATTTTCACATGGGTTGTCAATTTTTTGAACAAAGTGCCATTTAGTGATAACGATGTTTCTATAACTTAGTTTTTTGGTGATGCCATACCCCTGGTCATATGTATATATATGACCATATATTGCAATAACTTTTGGAAATGGAAACTATTTTGCTTAAAATTTAGCAAGAACAAGAATAGGTGACCCCATATTATACTAAAACTTGCACTTGGGGGACAACTTCGAAAGCTATGCTGCCATATAAATTTTTTAAAAGAATCGCGAAAGATGAATACATTTTTTTTGTTCAAATATTTTCCTATTAATTGATTTTTTACTAAGCCATAACATTTATTAAGGTCGATATTGCTTCAGCATTACCATTTTTTGTATATAAGCAACTAAATGAAAAACCACTAAATTTTAAAGGCATTTCGCGGAAAATCTGTACCTTAGATGGAAAAATAAAATACGCCATTGTAATCAGTAGGGCAAGGAATTTCATGCAAATGCATGTTTTTTGTCGATAGTCCAAAACTAATATGGACTAAATATTTATCCGAATCATCAAATTTAGAACAAAATGGCATCGATTTGTAATTGCATATTTTTGCATATTTTTTCATAAATGCATGTTTTTGCATATTTTGACTTTAAATGCATATTTGGTGCCTTTTTAATGCATATTATGTGCTTTTTAATGCATATTTGTGGATATTTTTAATTTTTAGGAGCATTTTTAGGAACATTTTTATTTTGTAAAAATATAAAAACTCAAATTTTTATATTTTGATTCAATCAAGATAAACATTCTTAAAAACCTTATTGACCTATGGAAAATCTTCGAGTTCTGTGTCTGTTTGCAAAATAACTAACTTAATTATATTTTTAAGTTTTAAATTTCATTATTTTTGCAAAAATAATAGTTTTTAGTGCATATTTCTTATATTTTTAATGAATATTTTTCTTTTTTAGCCGCATATTTTAGGCGCATATTTTCCATTTTTAAGCGCATGAAATTCCTTGCCCTAGTAATCAGTATATCCGAAATATATAGAGTTGATGGCCAGATCTCTATTAGTTTTTAAAAGTTGAGATTTTGTCATCCTGTGTTATAAATATGAAAAAAAGTAAAAAAAATAAAAAACAAAATATAAAAAAAATTAAAAAAAAAAATAAAAAAAAAATAAATAAAATTAAAGAAGTATTGGTCCCTCCAGGAATCGAATCCGCAATCATCTATTTAGAAATTCCAAATAATACCAAAATAACTCTTAGGATAATTTTTGGATAAATTATGTTTTAGAAGCAATATTTAAAATATACTAACCCAGCAAACAAAGATGATAATTAATGACTCAGAAATGAGCTCCAAAAACATAAACATTTTTCTACTTTTTTCTATGAAAGTGTTCCGTTCAAAAGAGGCCCTGTGTACTCACAAATGATTCAAAAAAAGAACGAAATTTTCTTCATAAATTTAAATAATTTTGGAATCTTCTTTGAGTCCAAAAAATTAACCCTCATTTTGAGACATCTTTTTAGATTGTAGAGACAACTTTTTCGATTGTTTTCTGAGGGTTCATATTTTCTACCAAAAAAAGAGTGTTTTCGGAAAAACAATAATCATTTCCATGAGCCATTTAAGAATCCTATTTACGAGCGCTCCGAAATTGCTGGCTGGGAACTGATATTTTTGAAGGAATGAATCACTTCTAAAAAAGCGGTAAAAGTAAACTAATGGATGCTTGTGAAGCAGTGAAGAAAGTAGTATGTAAGGCATTACTTAATTTTTTTTTTTGGTAGGTGATTGCTTTGAGGCATTGGTGTACCGCACCACCTTACAGGCAAAAAAAAAAATGCGCCGTACATCGTTGAATATGAAGTATTTTTGCAATGCAGTTTGGAACAAAATTATTCTTTTTTTTTGCCGAATGTAGCGGTCGCCTTTTTGAATTTTTCGAAAAAACTTAATAAAATCTGAATAAGTTGGTACCTTAATTTATTTGAATGAATTTTTTTATCTTTAAAAATTTCATTCAAACATATTCACAGCAAAAAATAAAAAATCAAGTTAGCATCGCTTTAAATTAAGCCATCCAAAATTTTTTAATTTTTTAGAAACCTGCACTAGGAATTATTTTTTAACGATCAGTTAACAAACCTCCCTTAGATTTTAAAATTTTAATAAATGAATGATCTAAACTTTTTTTTTTAACACTTTCAGCCCCAAAGTTCTTTAAAAGCAACTTCGTGGTTATGTGCATATAACTCCCGTTATATTTATTTTTTTATAACGAATTTTATAACTCATTAAGATTGCAGTTCCACAATGCCTATGTATAATTTCCCTACGGGAAATTTTAACAAACTGTCACCGAACTGGCCCCTTTGTATGAAAAGGACTGGTCACTTTTACATGGCGTTGTCATAGGAGGGGGAAATTGACCCCTTGTGACATGTCACAAGACAAATCACAGGACAGGTCCCTGAACTTTGTTTTTTATGAGAGTTCAGTAAGCTGTCCTAGGATTTGTCTTGTGATATGTCACAAGGGGTCAATTTCCCCCTCCTATGACAACGCCATGTAAAAGTGACCAGTCTATGTCATATAAAGGGGCCAGTTCGGTGACAGTTTGTTAAAATTTCCCGTAGGGTTCATATAGCAGGCTTTTTTTCATAGTGTCCACACAAATTTTTTCTTACACACTCAAAATAATACGTCTGTTGGCTGGACAGAAAAATTTATTACTTTAACAAAATTTATTGCTGTTTTTTGGCTTAAAATAAAATTTGTTTATTTTTACACTTTATATTGTTAAATTTAACAAATCTAAATTTAAGTAAAAAATTTGTAAAACTACAGTTTTAGCTGTAATTATACCGAGTCATAGAATTTATCCAAATTTAGGGTCTCGGGACACTCGCCGGGCCTAGTCCATATCAGGTGAGGGCATATAAGGACGCTCCAATGGAGCAAAAATTTTGTCCGTTTTGCTCTATCTCACTTAGTTTTCGAGATATGGGCCATTTTATGAAGTAAAAATTTTGATTAAAAATTTTCGAGGGTCACAGGCCCCGCCAAGGTCCATTTTTGAATAAAGATAACCCCTTTCGCTGTATTCTATGGTTAGGGGTAGTCGAAATTTTCATCATATTTGCTCTATCTCTCTTAGTTTTCGAGATATGGGCCATTTTAAAAAATCGGAGGGAAAGAAATAGCGCTATCTTTAAAACTTCGGATACATTGGTGGTGCCATCTACCGGGCAATAACAGAAGCATGAAAATATTATATTTCAACAACAAATTCTGTAAAATTTAACGAATGGGTTCTTAAAATAAGTTATAAATAGTTTTGAAAATTAACACACAAAATTAGTTAAAGTATTGAGAATTTTTAGTATATTGTTAAATGAAGACAACTAAAATCTTTAGTTAAGTCACTGCTTCAACTGAAATTTTGTTAAAAATTTTTCAAATCGATTTGAAACCCGTTTTACAGATTTTTTCACTGACTTATTATTTTAAGTGTAAGTATCAAAGTTCAGTTGGCAACAAATTCGGTTACCACAACGAATCTGTTCTCTGTGTGCAACTATCAAATATTAAATATTTCACTATATTTATTGGGCTGTTAATTAAAGTTCCCTTTGCAGAAATTCTTCTTCTTGCTGGAATATGAATCAAATCTTACCTATATTAGGATTTCACATAGACAGCGTGCTTGATTTCAATTTTATTTATTTCTTTATTTTTTATTTGTTTATATTTTTATTAACAGTACTGAATAACTATAATTGTCTATGAACCCTTTCGTATTCCTTGCAAATCTCTTATTTTTAATGAAGTCATCCACAAAAATATTTAATAGCTGTTTATAAATATAAATAATTACCTTCATATAATGCATAGACCTATAAAACTCAATAAGTTTTTTTCTTTAATCGTTATTATTTATAGCCGGATATAAAAATCACAAATCATCATTAATTTAGTTATAAAAATTTGAAAAATACTCATACCAGCAACATCATTGTTGTACTAAAACCCTAACGGAATGTTGTTATACCCACATTAGTGGGTATTAACGCCTTTCCCACCTTTGGTTATAAAAACTCTAACGCCTCTTTTATTGTATAAAACGTATGTTTAACAATAAAAAGCCATATGTACAACATGTTGTTGTGTTATTTTGTTGTGTGTATATCAACCAACCCATACATTGATATTAGCTTAGTAAGTGTGAAAATTTATTTCCCATCATCCTCGTTAATGTTTAAACGTCAAATGTTATTAAAATAGCGCCTAGAAATATGCTTTTTTTTATTACATTTAATAGACCTCCTATAAACAAGCAGCACGTGGTGGTGGTTAGTGTTGTTTGTATCACGTCGAAATTGTTGCCGCGCCGTTATATTATCCGAAACTTCTTTAATAGCTCAACACGCTTATTTTTTTTTTATAATTATTATTGGCTTATGTGACAATTACCAAGTGTGGGTGTTTATAAAATTGAATGAATGTTTTAACATTAAAAAAAACACGTTTTCTATTTCCTGGCTCTACTTAATCGTTTAAACATTTTAAAAGGTTTTATATATATTTTAAAGTGCTTATGCATAATAATATTAACATGTTTATAAAATGAATATAATATGAAAACTTTGTTTTATAAGCCACTTATAAATTTAAAACCGATTATTCATATCACCTTAAATATTTATAAAGAAAGCATAAAACATGTTTAGTAATTTAATAAAAAATATTTCAAATATTTATGAGTGTCCAAAAAGGTTTAATAGTAAAACAGTACTAATGGGAAACTAAATTCGAATATGTGATTAATTGATTAATTTGTAAATAATTGTTAAATGAAGATAAGAACAACCCAGCTGGAAAATATGTCTTAAAAACATTGTTAGCAACGACGCACAGTGCTTCGTCCCCATATAACGATTGGACAAAAATAGAAGGAGTGGATACAGAGTTTTGAAATTTGGTATACTGACATAGAACCCTTTAGTTAAGAAAAATTTAAATTTTTGGAAATATCGGGCCAAGGACACGCCCACCTCCTATATGTCCGGAAATTTATAAATAATATATTAGCTACATAAATGGACGTAAAATTACAAAAAGTATCCCTTGAGATGCACATAAAACTGGAAACGTTTGTGTCAATTTTTATCAAAATCGAACCAAGGACTTTTAGTCCTGCCATATAAATCGTTATAAAACCTGCAAAAATTATCCGATTGCGATGAAGTTTAGCACGTGAATTGATATAAGGCCATATTTGTGCCCAAGTTGGGTAAAATCGATTCATTAATAAAAATAAATGCCTTTCGCAAAAAATGGGTTTTAAACGCTTAAAATAATTTTTCCACAAAAAAAAATTAAATAGGCTTAATATAGGAAACCATGTCAATCCTCCATTTTAGGCATACAGTATGTTCAGCGAACTTATGTAAACCACTACGAGGAATATTTTTGTGGAACATTTTAACCTTCTATCTCTTCAATTAAGGGATGTGCTCAGCGAACTTATGTATGTAAAATACTACGCGGAACATTTTTGTGGAACATTCTAACCCTCTAACTCTTCAATGAAAGGGAATTTTTTGGCTCCTTTTTAAAAAGGGACAAAAACGACCCGTAAGTTGAAGAGTTAGAGGGTTAAAATGTTCCGCAAAAATATTTGTAAGTGCCAGTAATAACTAAAAACTTAAAATGTGTTTAAGGGTTAATTTCGTACTTATACAGAATTGGCGCTCAAATGTCCCACAAATCTGGATTTTAGGATGTCCCACATTTTTGTGGAACATTTTAATCCTATAGCTCTTCAACTTACGGGTCTTTTTGGTCCCTTTTTAAAAAGGGGCCAAAAAATTTCATTGAAGAGTTGAATGTTTTACATAATTTCGCTGAGCAAAATGGAAGATTCCCATGGTTTCTCCCTAAAATCCAGATGTATGGGACATTTGAGCACCAATTTGTAAAGTGCCAAAAATGGTGATTTTTTGAAATGTTTGTATGGGGAACCCCCCCAGGGGGTTCCAGGGGGTTCCAGGGGATGTGCCACTGGCATGGGTGGGTCGGCCCTCCAAAGTTAGTGGGGGTCGGTCATACATTTGGACTCGATTGGGGCACTCTAAATGGGTCAAAGTGGTATTTTTCAAAATTTGACCCTACGGGTCAAAAGTTGAGACATCAGAATCCGTTTTAGAGGTATGGTTCCTCCGGCAAGTATGCAGGATAAAAAAAAATCGCAAAAAAAATGTGTAACGGTTTTCAAATGTTACGGTGGTGATGACAACTTACTGACCCGTGCTGATTTGTGGTGACATTTTTATTTGTGCGAAATGATTAGCAGGTATCTATGTATAACTATTTTGTATGCGAGTGGTTGAGCAAAACAGCAGTGATAATGACATGTCGCTGAGACGTCAGGAAGAGGTTTTTACAAAATTTCCCACTGGGAATTGTCTGGAATGAAATTGTGTTTTTACGGCAACACACATTTTACTGACTAAATAAGCGAGTGGTGAATTTAATTGTCTTGGCATTGCATTAATATAAATTTTGCTGAAATTAATTGAAATACCATTTTCTAATCAATGATTAGATTAAATTGGTCAATGCAAATAGATATAAATTCCGTTTCAATGATTTAAAACATTACGCCGTACACTACAATTTTTTCTAAAGAGAAACAACACTTAGAAAATTCTTCCTATTAATTAACGTCTTGCTTTATTTTGAAAAGTGATAGAAAATAAATGAATGCTGGTAAAAAATTAAAGGACTTCAAGTATGTCAACGCTCTAATGGCTCGAGATGCTGCATCTGAGAACAGTTTTTGCTCGCCATCTGATCAATATTGGGCAAACTTTTTTGAAACTTTTTAATTAATAGCCCTAATGTATTATTTTCCTTCGGTGGGGTTAAATTCTATGGGACACCGAAGGAAGACCCTTCGATATGTACGAGAATAATACATATTATTTTTCTAAATTGATGCCTATTAATCGAACCAGCAACTTTGTGCGTGACCAGGCTTGCCAAATTTAGGGATATTTTGTTGGTCTTGTTGGCAAAAATTTTCATTTGGGACAGGAGTTTTTTTTTTTTGGGGGATTTAAAAAATGTTTTGGGGATTTTTTGGGGATATTTAAAATCCTTCATTAATTTTGAAGATTATATTAACTCTGTGTAGTTTTCAAAAAACATCAGTTAAGTTTGTTCGCATAATTTCAAAAAAGTAAGAAATTCACCCTTTTAAGGATTTTCTATATTAATTTAAAGCTTTTTAACACATATAAATCCTTTTTGCCTGAGAGTTTTATAGGATTAATGTCTCAGAATCTAAAATATTGTTTTACAAAAAAACAACATATCGATTATGGATAAAAGTCTATTGTATTAAACAGACAAACTTGAAAAATAAACTCCCAAAGTTCTTTAAAAATTGCCTTAAATTCTTGAATATTTCAAAATAAAATATGTTTAGAGTTTGATTGGTTTCTTTAAATAATTTAATAAAAATTTGTTATATTTGATTGTAGTTTTTATGCGGATAATGTTCATTTTAAGCAAATTAAATAAGCTCTACTAACTTTTTAAAAAATTTTTCTAGTTGGGAATTTTTTTGGGGAAATTTTTAGATTTGTTTGGGGACAACGCAAAAAAATATCTGTTAAGCCTGTAATGTTCATAAACATACTACGATCTGCGTCACATTCCGGGAAGCGGGTGTCGGATTTTAGCCCGCAATTAATACAAATATTAGGGATACCTTTAATAGCACTCGTACGAATGAATAATATAACTTAATTTTGTATTCCATATTACTCATACGTTTAGACATTTTTAATTTTTCTTTCTTGTAAATAAAGCCAAAACATGTGAAATTTGTTTAAAGCATATTTTATTTTGTAAAACATAACATTTTTAATTCAAAATTATGTTAAAATATTTTTTTTAATAGATTTTGCGTTAAGTATATTTTATTTATAAAATATTTTATATTAAAGAATTTTTAACAATATTTGAGGCTTTCCATAAGAACAGTACCGCTACAGGAAAAATATGTCGGACTAATGATAAGCTTGCAGTCGAAAAAAGAGGATGAAAAGTTTGGCAACAATCACGATTTAAAACGAATTAATTATCCTTTCAGTGTTGCCACACATCAGTTTAAAAATTACAATGTGGGAAGTTTATAAAAAGCTTAAAAAAATTAAATTTAAAGCATAATATTTTTTAATCTCATCCGAAGAATCGTAAAGGAATGCTTTCTTCGTACAATCATAGAAATAAATCTGTAAAAATAGCAGAAAGAGCAAATAAAATTAGCTAAAAAAATGATGCTGCAGAAAAAACTGTTAAATTAGTAGATCTTATTTTCATGGATAGTAACCGAAACGATGCGGTTATCGGTAAGGGTAATGCTATTTTAGATTATTTCGGTAACGGTATTTTATGGGTAACGCTATTTCATTTATTTCGGTATCGGTATTTTAAGGCTAATGAGTTTTTAATTATTTCGGTAATGGTATTTTAAGGATATTGGTAGTTAGATTATTTCGGTAACGCTATTTTAAGGTTAGTGATATTTCAGTTATTTCGGTGACGGTATTTTAAGGATAACGGTAGTCAGTTATTTCGATGCATCCCGAAATTTTTTTTACAAAAAGGAAATGAGATTAAAAACAAAACCAATTAACCAATTTAAAGTACGAAAAATACTCAATACCCATGTGCAATTACCAAAAGCAGAAAATTAAAAATAACGGTAACGGTATTTCATTTATTTCGGTAACGGTATTTTAAGGATAACGGTATTTCAGTTATTTCGGTAACGGTATTTTAACGATAACGGTATTTCGGTTATTTTGGTAACGGTATTTTAGGGGTATATCAGTTGAAATGCTTTTGAATCGATAACGGTATTTTAGCGGTATTGCCTGCCAACCCTGCTTATTTTACTAGTATACAGCAAAAATAAATCTGTTAAATTTACTGAATTTTAGTTATATTTAATTTAATTAAAAATGACAAATTGCAGTGTAAAATCTACAGCTAATTTTGCTAAATATTAGTAGACTAAAAATAGCAAAATTAAACTGTTTTATGAATGAGGGGTATGTAAACATAAACACAAGCATTCATTAAACTGTTATATCTACAAAGTTTTTTGTTATTTTTAAGCTAAATTTAGTTGAATGCAAATAACAATCTCTCCTATTAAATTAGGAGAAATATTTACTAAAAAATTGGAAACTGCTGTTTTCAAAAGGCTGGATTTTTATTCGCTTAAAAAAATATAAAAAACTTCAAATATTTTAATTCTTTTGTTTTTTTTTTAGGCTACTAGTTATTTAGCAAAATTTTTCGCTGATTTAGCAAGATAATTTGTTACTTTCTATAAACAGAAATTTAACCCTAATATAACTAAAATTCTGTATATTTAAGGGGGTTAAATACTGTAACAACAGAATTTTAAGGGGCATATTTAAACGGTTGTCAAAAATTCAAATAATATTTTTACTATATTATTTTTTTTTTAAATATATATTATTGTAGCATTTTTAAAAATATTAGTTTTAAATTTCTCAACCCAAACTCGCCAGGGTTGCCACTTCATTATTAGGATTTTTCAAAAAAGGCAAAATCGGCTGTCACTGTACAGCCTTCATTAATTAATGGAAAATAAAAATGGAAAGTGATTCTTAATGCCAGATAAATTCTCTAGTCCCTATCGTGGCGCGATTTTTATTTAAAACATTTTTTTTAACAAAGTTATCACACAAACTTGAAAATTCCAAAAAAGACAAGAAAAAATAATTTTACTTGGGAATATAAAATTTATTTGACTCAAATTCAAAAAAGGGCCAAGATAAGGGCTACATTTTTTTTATTGACTATAAAAGAAAAAAACCGGACCGAAATCGGTTAACCCAGCTTAGCTGTATAGTGGCAGCCGATTTTGAACTCATGGTTGTGGGAAAAACGCGTTTGAAGCCTAAATTTAATTTTAAGCTAAGAAAACAGCAACATTTCAAAAAATTGTAAATGAAGAAAAGTTATATCTCCTAGCTTACTATATGTCCACCAAATTTGGGACGAATCGGTTAATGGGTATTTGATATAGTAAACCTAATGGTCTTAAAGACGATGGTAGATATATAATTATTAGGCCCTTTTTCAATCCCGCAATCCCGGGAATTTCATGCGGGATTTCCCGGGATTTTTTGTATTATAGAAGTTCTAGCTAGTATATATTGCAAGTTCGCAAGCTTTATTTAGATTTACAGCATTGATTTTTTGAAATCAATTTAAATAAAAAAAATATTTAAAATAAAAAATACGATTTAAAATTTATTAAACTGAATTAGTACAATATAAAAAAAAAATATTATTTAGGCCAAATTGTTTTTGAATGTCAGCTGAATTTGGTTTAGTTACCAATAAAAATACTCGTACTTCGGGAAAAAAATTGTTTCTTTAAAACGATGATCTTTGTTCAAGTAAAGCAATATATACAACAACATTCAACATCATCATTCCAAATACATCCAAAAAGCCTGTGCGTTAAAATTTAAAAAATTAGTAATATTTTCATATTTTCAGCTGAAATAAATAATTTGAATGTTTTTTATTTCAAATAATTTCATTTAAATTTCAATTGTTACTCCTTTATTTTAATTGTGTTTTTTAAAAATTATTTATTTTTCAAATAATGCATCAGATGCTTTTTCAAATTATTTTGGATTTTTTATATGTTAATTTAAAATGCAACTATGAAAACCCAGCAAAGAAAAATGATCATTAATGACTCAGAAATTAGCTCCAAAAACAAAAATTTTTCCACTTTTGCCTATGAGCCAAGAAAAAGAATCTTATTTATGAGCGTTCCGAAATTGCTGGCTGGGAATTTATTTTTAAAAATTTCTAATCAAAAAATACCAATTGAAGTTAAAAGATTATTTAATATTTTATATTCTATTTTTATAAAAAGATCAAGGCCAATTTGCCTAAAAATTTGTGTGAAAAATTCTCCCTTTTAAACTTTTTTATAATTCTAGACGAATTCTTCTGAAAATCTCCATATAAACAAAATATCTAGAAATAGAAATTTTTGGATTCCATACTTCAGAAATGTTTAAGCAAAAAAAAAAACCATCTTAGTTCTGACTATAAAACTGGTCCGACACAAGTTTGCACCCATGAACAATTCGAATATGTCCTAAAAGAAGGGATGAAAATAAAATACCCGTGTCTTTCACTTTGTCTATATTAATTCGTTTATAAACGGTTTATAAACGCGAATTAATATTCAGTTATTTCTAAGAGTTTTTTAAAATTAAGACGGCCTTCCATATAAATATATTACCTCAATATTAATTCGCGATTTAAACTGTTAGACGAATTGATCTAGAAAAAGTGGAAGACATGAATATTTTATATTTAGCCCTGCTTTCAGAATATATTAAGTAGATTTTCTCTAGGTACAACCAAAAAATGAACTTTGTCGGACGGTTTTGTAATAGAAATCGAGTTTTTCCAATACAACATATGTCGGATTTATTTATTTTCGAATGAGCGGCAATTCCCGGGATCCCGGGAAATTCAGAAAAAAATCCCGCTGTCCCGGGAAATGAAAAAGTCCGGGAAAAGAAAAACCCTAATAATTATAGATAATGCTACTCATATTATTTTTTGAAAATGCTATAATTTTGTACATTTCTTAATTTATTTCGTATTTTTTTCCCATTTTTATATATATTGATTACTTTTATAACTTATATTAAACCATCAGCACCTGCCACATATGACGTGTCTTCAACATCCATCAAGGAATCATCATTGGCTTTTCTTTTAAAACTGCGTGCAATTTTACATCTTTTGATGTAGTTTTTATCTTTTTATTCTGCCCTGTTACGTTTTCAAATAAAAACAAGTTAATAAAAATGCAAACAAAAATTCTTACACACAAATTTACCACATAGATTATTACTTTGGGACTAAAACATATTTTACAAAAAAAACATGTGAAAATTTAATTTCTTCGAATTTTTTATTGAAATTTTTCGGATCGTATAGAGAAAAGTATGTTCCATCCAAATAAAATATAAAAAAAATTCGAAAACAAAAATTTTCCTTGAGTCGATACCCCCCTTAACAGTTTTATTTTTCTTGTTTCTATCTTCCTAATATATATCGACAATAATCTGCTAATTTAGCAGTTTTCTTTTGCAGCATAATTTTTAACTAATTTTTATTAGTTTTATATTCCATTTTATATTCATTGATGGAAATGCCGAATAAGGAGCAATTTTTGATAGAAATGTTTTTGCTGGGAATGTGTGCAAATCCTTAAAGATAGAAATCTGAAACCTAACACTAAATCATGTTCTACAAAAAGCTTAAACCAATTTCTTTAAAGAGAAAAATCTAGAAAAGAAAACTTCTGACTATATTTTGATATTTTAAACTACCCGTAGCGAATTATTGGGCTTTCATGGTAGAAGATACCGCAGAAACTTACTTTCCAAAAGAATTTTTAAATTCATTTGAAATGCCAGGTCTACTTACAAAAGAAAATTACATTTAAATAAATTTCAAGGCACTCTTAAAATGTAGCGGGCTTTCCCCGCTAGTAATAATAAAAGTAGTACAAAAATCCAAATTTTTTCAATATTTTATGGCGCCTACTTCTAACACTTCGGACATTTATTTATTACAATAGATAATGTATGTTTGATACTGAGACGATGTACTCCTTTTTCAACTCGAGAGTGTGGAAAGCCTGATATTACTATTTTTGACAATATTAAATCAACCACATAAAAATATTTTTCATATCTATTCAAATAATTTTGAAACTTGTTCTAAATCCATAGATGATGTATGTATACAACTTTTTTTTCGATTTTAGTATGCAAACTAATTTCAACAACCAAATGCGGTTTAAATAGTATATTCCATATACATGCAAATACATTGAGTCAAATATTAGGGGGTAGAAATATAACATATATACAACACGTTTATGAATAAAACATGAAAAAACGCATTAGAATATCCGGCTAAAATTGAGTAATGACATACAACGATAAATTTTAGAAATTTGTGAAATGCTTAAATGTAAATATTTAACACAACACATACATATTTACATACATTAACAAATAAAGTTATGTATTTATTATAATGTATATACAACTTTTTTAATATGCAGGTGCATTTACACAACCCACAACTTTTTTTTCGAGATATATTCTGTGGAAATTGCAAATCAATCAATAAATAAATAAATGAAATGAAAATCAATTTGTTTGGTATTTTTTTTTTTTGTTTGGTAATATGGTGGTATATATATTAGGTATAAAATAAAGTTTTGGCAACAACATTTTATTAATCTATAGCTTAAACAGCTTTGAATGAATTTTTTTACAATTTTAAAAGCGCATTTTTAAGCAGTAAATTGTTAAAGAATCGATTGCCTCTGCAGCTTTTCTGGAACAGGTTTTTGTATTTTTGGTGTTATGAAACAAATTATATAACTCATTCCTGGGAGTTAAAGTGTTAGGTTTTACTGTTCTAGAAAAAGTTCTATGACTGGTTCTAGAATCGTTGCCTAAACAATATGTGCTAGTTTTTAAGAAAATATCCTGTTGATTACACCGTGCTACCACGGTGAGATACACCGTTTTACAATATATAATGAGATACCCAGTCATATATATGCGTACTAGGGCGGTTCGATTTGTAGGGAGGCAAAAAAATCGCTCAAGTTACAAGGAAAATCGTCGTCTTGGGATCAAAATAAGAAACTTTTCCCGAGGAACCATACCTCTAATGCCAGTAGCACACCCCCTGGAAACGTCCTGGGGGGTTCCCCATACAAACATTTAAAAAAATCACCATTTTTGGCACTTTACATGAACAAATGTTTGTATGGGGAACCCCCAGGGGGGTTCCAGGGGGTGTGCCACTGGCATGGGTGGGACCCCCATTAACCTCCAAAGTTAGTGGGAGCCGGTCATACATTTGGACTCGATTGGGGCACTCTAAATTGGTCAAAGTGAGATTTTTCAAAATCCGGGACATCAAAAGTCGGGACATCAGAATTCGTTTTAAAGGTATGGTTCCTCGGGCAAAGTTACTTATTTTGATACCTAGAATACGATTTTCCTTGTCACTTGGGCGATTTTTAAATCGACCCGCCCTAATGCGTACCCAGTTGTTTTGCATTACGTGAAATTCCTATTACAAATAACTTAAAAAAAAAAAAATATTATGACTTTTATCTAAAATAAGCATCAAATAATTGGGCAGAATCACCACAGTCCAATGATGGAACATAAAGCAGATTATTTGATATTTATCTATCTTGTCATTGACTAATGATCTAACATGTCATTTGATAAGGATCTACTTTTTCTTTGGAGTTCACTTTTTTACATCACCCTACTGTTATTTAAAAAAATTCTATTTTAAAGCAATCCAAAAACTTAGTCATCCACCTCACAGCTTTTATATTCAAAAAACTGATCTGTTTCTGTGTGGTTGTTGTGTAAAAAGTAATAAATATAAGCAAAGGTCTCATTTTATTGAATACAGGGAATTATTTCCATTTATTCTCCATTTTTTTTTTGATGTCAATGTAGGTGTAAACAATTTTAAAAATATGTTTCACTTTTTATTGCAAACATATAATTTTTTCTCTACATTTTTAATATATATTATTAAGGTGTTGTATATAAATATTTTGTAATATTTCTTTTTTACTTAAATATTTGAAATAAACAATTTTATTTATATCGTTGTCCAATTTTGAGTATGCCCTATATAATACTTGCTCCTTAAAAATATTTAACACTTATAAATAAATCTCAAGTTTTTGGTATTCTCAACCACATTTGCTATATGTACATAAGAGTACTTTACTTTAGCTGCATTTAATTTTTAGCGAAGTTGAAATTTTCACAGCTGTTACCACAAATTTGTGGAATTTATTTCATTTTCATAGTTGTTTTTGTTTTAAGCAGATTTTGAGTTTTTTGTTTTTATTTGGAATTACAAAAGGTTTCTGTTTTTACTAAAGTTTAGTTAACTAGCGAAAATCTAAATTAAAAGCAGATTAAAATTGTATTTAGTTTTGTAAAATGGTTTTTTGTTTTAACTTTTATTAAACATGCAAATGACCACTATATAGAATTTTTAGAATAAATTAACATTGACATAAATATAGTAAACTTTAAATAAATAAATTGAAATATATGCCATAAATATATCTAGAAATCTCCAATTAAAGTTAAACAAAACAACTTGATATATGAGGAAAAATTAGTCTACTCCGACCCTAGGACTCAAAAATAAAAATTCTTGAAACTTACCATTAATATTAAACGCTTTTTTAATCACTTGGAATTAATAAATTCAAAAAGTAGCTCTAAAAGTGCTCAATAGATCAATTTCTATCCGACATTCTATTTTAGTAATAAATATAATGATGCAGGATTTTATTGTAACCCCAGCAAAAAAGGAGATGCTGAAACAGTAGAAAAAACACTACAATTGATGATCAAGATCTACTTCTTTTTTAACATTAACACTAATGATTTTAACATTGCGTTGTCATAAGAGAGGAGTACTCCCACTTCAAAATTTTTTCAGTACTTTTTAAACGAGTACAAAGGAAACTCTTTTTCACCAATTAAAAGTTAAAAAAAAATTCTTCACAAAAAAAATTATATTTTTTTATTTTAGAAAAGTTTTTTTATTGCCGCCACCGGGTATCGAGTTTGCGACCTCACGATTGCTAGTTTAGCGCTCTACCGCTGAGCTATTCTTTGATGTGAAAGTTGACTGGCATAAAAACACCACTTTGTTAACGCGAGATATTGTTCCTTTTTCTCTTCAATTAAAGTACTTATTATTAAACAAGTGTAAAAGCTGAACTCCAATTCAATATTGTTTTCAGTACTATTTTTACAGGTGCATAAAAAGCAATTTCTCACAATTTTTTTATATATACATATTTTTAAAAATTAAAAAAATATTGAGTTCAAACAAATTAATTATAAATAAAAAAAAAATAATAGAATAAAAAAAAAAATAAAAAATATTGGTCCCGCTGGGAATCGAACTCATGACGCTCTGTTTGGAAATGCCAAATGATACCAAAATAACTTTTTACGATCACTTTTAGAGCAATTACACCTTAGAAGCAACACTTAAGTGATTTTTTGGATACTGTTCAGAAGTAATTCTAAAAAATCTGTACAAATATACTAACGGATACTTTGGAAGCAATGAAAGAAGTGATTTTTTGAAGTTGTTCAAAATAACTTCTAAAAAAGCAGTAAAAATACAGTAACAGATACTTGTGAATCATTGAAAAAATTAGTTTGTAAAGAATTACTTGCAATTTGTTTTGCTGGGACTTTAAAAGCTTTTTTGTATTGTATACAAGACAGCAAGAAACAGTCTTTCTTTTGAGTTTCATCACTTCAATTGATATTTCTACACAATTAAAGTATTCCACTGCAATATCTAAAGCTCACCAATTGGATTTAATTAAATTACTTACAGTAGAGTGAAAATATCCATTTCTATTTCAGCTATTTCTTCTTGTCCTGGATGGAAAATAAGCATTTGGTGAGGTGAAGACTTTTTTCTAAACATATTTAATACAAAAAGTTTAAATAAAAAGTTTTTGGTTGCTAGTTTTAAAATTTTTTTGTTTCACTTTTAACTTTTATTCATATTTTTTTATGACACTAAATTAACAGAGTGTTTCATATATTTGTGTTTTATTATTATGTGTAAACCCAGATAAATAAATCCAACTATTTTTTTAAATAAATTTACTTTTTGTATGAAAAATTATAAATCCAGGTTATTAAAAAATGCGTTTATTGTTTTGCCTGTTATAATTTTTGTTTTGTTTTGTAGAAAATTATTTTCCATTTTTATAAAAAAAGAGCGAAGTTAAAAATTAATATCTATTATACTGGCCCTTTGTGGTACGGGCGATTTTAAAGTTGCTCTAAAACCCGCTCCCCGAAGTTTAATTTGTGGGGTTACTAATACAGAAAAAATTTCAGCTCAATCGAAAAATTTTTCAGCTAATTATGGCCCTTTAAAGGTTTGAGTTGCGATTTACAAGTGGAAAAAATTACTTTTTTGGCCTTTTTTTTTAAGTAACTGTATTAACTGGAAAGTGCCAATAGAGTCGTAATTTGGACTGAATTACATTTCCAACGAGGCATAAAAATCCAAAATCGGTGGGAAAATATTTAAGTAACTACAATTCGCCCAAATCATTGTAGGGTTAAATGGGATAAATTATGAAAATCGTAACATTTTAAAATTTTTTTCAAAAACTTACAATGTTATACTCTAATTTCATTTCTAAGATCTATGAATATTAAAATATAAATTTTTGTTTCCCTTGGATAATGCTACCCTAGTCCCAGGTATGGTGAAAGATAGGATTTATTTTTGCAAAATTCCAAAACTCTAAATCTGAGTTTTTTAAATTTTCTTCAACAAAATATAAAAAATAATGGTTAAAGCATAGAAGTTTTTTAACTGCACCTCGGAGAAGCCAACTGATTATGGTTAAAATCGGTCCAAGTTTAGACCCATATAAAGGACATCCCAAATTTGATTTGTTTTCACGCTACAGGTCGCAAATATGAAGATATTTTAATGAAATGACTCACATGGGCGCAAGAATAAAACTTATTAATTCTAGATTGGATCGGTCCATATTGCATATTGGGATCAAAGGCACGTATGGTCCATATTTCCAATTTTCTCTTAACTACACCTAACATTAGGTAAAATCAAAATTTCTTAACGTGTTTCTAATTTCGTTTTTTAATTTTATAGACAAATTTTGACACAAACCATTTGACAGAACCAATTTAAATTTCGGATTGAAACATTAGTTGGCTTTAAACCAGACTGTTGCAGGGTATTATATAGTTACCACGCCCGACTTTAATTTTTTCCTCGTTTTAATTTCTATTGACAAGTAATTATAACCTTATGATGCTTTTTATTTGCATTCTGTAGTTCGATATTAAGTGTAGGTCAGAGATGTTGTTGCCTCGGTTCAAATTTGAGTAAATAAAATTTGTAGCCATCAAATAGAGCAGTAACTACCCTACGGGAAATTTTAAGAAACTGTCACCGAACTGGCCCCTTTATATGAAATAGACTGGTCACTTTTACATGGCGTTGTCATAGGAAGGAGAAATTGACCCATTGTGATACGTAAGGATAGAAAGGATGCAAAAAGGGGAGGCGGAACGGCTATCTTATTAAAGAGTGGCATTAAATATCATAACTTTACCAACAAAACTATTAATTCGTTTAAATATTTGGAAACGTGCATTGTGAAAATACCATTTTTACCCAATAAAATGTTATTTGTAATTTCTGCTTACTATCCCTCGGGTAACAATAGTAGCTATTTTAAGTCTGAATTACTTCAGCTTTTTCAATCTTTGGATTTGCAAAATCCAAATAACTTTTATATTCTGGCAGGAGACTTAAATGCTAAACACGGTGATTGGGGCAACGTTTCACATAATACAAACGGAAATAAATTAATGGAATGGCTTTCGTGCAATGAAATTTTATTCAGATGTAGTTTGTATGCTTCTGTCTCACCTTCATACCCACGTTGTGGTTCGTATCTGGATGTATGTATTGCTGACTCCAGATTAGTTATTCATAAATTGAATAATTCTCTTAATTGTCTTCAAACCATCGATTATGATAGTGATCATAATGCACTACAAATTCAAGTTATGAATGTAGGGAAGGATCATCCTTTAACATTTATAAAGGAATTACCCGAGTTAAAATACAATTACAAAAAGACTAATTGGAAAAAATTCAAAAACATTATGATTACTGAAATGAATCATAACGAATTGATTCCGAATGATAGAAACCTTACAAATTCCGAAATAGACTTCTATCTCCGTAGATTGAATAACTATATAACTGATTCAATGGAAAAATCGACTCCCAAGTTTAAAAGTGCCAATTCGGTTGAGAAATTTACTAATACAGTTATAAAGAAATTACAAGCCGAGAAAAGTAGAATGGTTACTATTATTAAAAAGCATAATAGACTGGAATGTTTTTTAACACAAATAGAAATTAATTTAATAAAAACTCAGTTGAAACTAATAAAAAAACTGATAAATGATAACTTTACTTCAGCGGTTAATAAACATTTTCAGGAGAAACTCGTGAGCATTGATAAAAAAAACCCCTCAAATATGTTTAGTGAGATTAGGAAGCAGTTTAGACCAACACAACGCATGAACTTAGATACGATTAGAATTCAAACGGAAAGTGAATCGTTAATTAAAAACGCGGGAATCAATCCCAGGGAATTGGAAAGAGAATGTACTAGTAATGACTTTTTAGTTAGGGAAAATGATCAAAAATTAAATGTAATTGGTGCCTTTTTAGAATCGGTTCACTCTTTTAAGGAGATTGATCCCGAGAATGATCTGCATAATGAGGTTGATAGCTGTTTCACCAAATTTTTAGATGATAAATATGAGTATGAATACAATAAATCAACTTTTACTACATTTAATGCATTCAAAAGGGCTAATGAATTAGATGAATATCTTGCTGAAAACTTTTTCACAACAAAGGATACTGTAATCTACATTTTCAATAATCTAAGAAGAAAATTATCGTCAGGTGTTGATAACATCCCAAACATTGTGTTAAAAAACATTCCAGAGCAAATAGTTCTTGAATATTGCACTCTTTTTAACAACATGCTTAACAATTCGTACTTTCCTCACGCATGGAAGCTAGCTAAGGTTGTAGTTCTACCAAAAAAAGAAAAAGACACAAGTAATCCAAAAAATTTGCGGGCAATAAGCATGCTGCCGAATATTAGTAAAATTTTTGAGGTTTGTATTAACAACAACATAATTCAGTTCTGTGCAAGAAGTAATCTGATTAATGATAGACAATTTGGGTTCAAGTACAAACACTCAACAATACATTTATTTGTTTCGAATGTCCAATGGAATTTAAACAAATCTTTATATACTGGGGCTTGTTTAATAGATTTTGAAAAGGCATTTGATAGTATTTGGATTCCCGGATTAATATACAAGCTATTGGATTATAAATTTCCTTTTCAATTAATTATACTGATCCACAATATGTTGAGTAACAAAACCTTTTTAGTTTGTGATAAAAACTCAATTAGTTCGAAGAAATTCGTTATTGTTAATGGTTTACAACAGGGGACTGTTAACTCTCCAATTCTGTTTAATATTTTCATATATGATCTATTAAATAAAATCGAAAATATGATTGGTTTTGCTGATGATATTATTATATATCACTCGGATAATAAAATAGAAAAAATTAATGAAAAATTACAACACTATTTTTATATAGTAGAAAAATATTCCACAGATTGGCAAATGAAAATAAACCTTACGAAATGTGAGACTATACTCTTTCGTCCTCCAGTAGGTAAATGTAACAACAATATAAAAAAAAATTGGAAGTCCTTTGGTATAAAATCCAAAGACAATATAAATATACCGAATAAACAAATGGTTAAATATCTGGGTGTTCACCTATATAAATTTTTATACTTTAACAATCACATCAGTTCACAACTCATAAAAGCAAGAAAAGCGTTTTTTATGTATAGTAAATTATTTTTTTCAAAACACCTCACAACGGAGGTAAAGGCCTTAATGTATCAATTATTAATACGACCTATTTTGACATATGGTTGTCAGATATGGTTCAATATTGCTCCCTCGTACATGGAGAAAATAAAGATATTTGAAAGGAAATGCCTTAGAAGCTGTACTTCTCTATACAGATTTTCAAATAGCAATTATGAAAAATATATATCTAACAAAAAATTATATAATAGGGCTAAAATCAGTAGAATCGATAATTTTATTATCCATTTAATAAGAAACCATATAAATAAATGCTTGGAATGCCACGAGAATAATCTAATTATGGCTCCTTATTATGCAAGTGATGAATACATAGATAAAACACTGCAAAGTGGATATATCCCACCTGAGGCCTTTTTATACCTCGATAGAAAGGGATTTATTCAGAATGAAATCGGCATTCCTATATTTTACCACATTTATAGACGGGCCAATGTAAAAGCTGTTAGCAGCAATGTGCTCACTATTGAAAATCAAAGGTTCGAAACTAGTATATACTCGGCAGATAAAAATATGTTTCCAAACTTAAAGATTAAGAAGTATTGGTGGCTCACTAAATAGTTCTACCTCTTTTTTTTTTTTTTTTTT
Source organism: Leucophora obtusa (assembly GCA_949987735.1). NCBI lineage: Eukaryota > Metazoa > Arthropoda > Insecta > Diptera > Anthomyiidae > Leucophora > Leucophora obtusa. The sequence goes on along the minus strand of OX465298.1, from coordinate 15,280,470 downwards.
TTATTCCTTGACCTTAATCTTTTATTTTTTGTAATATAAAAGTAAGGTTTTTTTTTCAAATTTTTCTTTACAATTAATTATAATAAATTACATTTTTACTTTGTAAAATAATAATAATAATAAATAAGATACAAAAAATTATATAATGCTAATAGATATTATACTTGAGAGCCCCTATAAGGGACTGTGTATTATAAGTTATACTAACTACTATTTGTTTATTTATAGTTTAATAATATGAATTTAAGACAAATAAACGATCAAAAAAAAAAAAAAATATATATAAAGGGGCCTGTTCGGTGACAGTTTATTAAAATTTCCCGTAGGGTAGTGTTAGAGGCTCATTTATAGGAAAAAGAAGAAATCAGTTTTATTGCACAATTAAGAGACATATAGGAATTACCAGAATGCCGCAGTTTCTTCTCGTCGATTATATATATATTCCTCTAACTCCCACTGAAGCATTGTGCGCCATATGTCGATTGGTCAATATTATTTACTGATTTGCACACATAATCTGACAAACTTCTTAAAGATAACTTGATTAGAAAATATAGTTTACTTTAGTATATCAAGACAGGTTTAAGTAAAAATTCGGATTTACATTCTTTCGATCTCACTCCTTGTACACTTAGGGAAAGATGTAGGTATAATTGACTGCAAATGACAGTTAAAATAACTGCATTTTCAGTTAAAAAGTGTAGACTATATTTTCATTTAAATCAACTGCAATATGAAGTTAGTTTTAACTGTTGAAAATCAACTTACAAATGTAGTAAAAATAACTACTAACTGTAGTTACAACAACAGTCATGAAAAAAAAACACTACATATCAGAGCTGGAAATGAATCATTCTTTTTGAATTAAATCGCTGATCAATCATGCACTGAATTAGCGAAATTTTGAATTAATTCTTTTCACGAAAAAAAGAATTGAATGAAATTGGAATCAATTTGGTAAAAATGTATATTGTTGTAGATGTCTGCCTGCGGGTGATGAAATATTTTTTTTTGAAGGTGGAAGATAAATATATTAAAGAGCTTAAAGGAAAGAAGTACAATATTTTATAATATTTAAGTAAATAAATATAAATTTTCAGTTATATAACTCACCTTATTTTCTTTATTTAACAAAATTTCTTACTGTGAAATTTTCAGTTTGCTTTCTTCAACGTCCTTGCTTTGACTAAAGACACAAGGGAAAAAATATTATTCTCATATTCTTTCACTAGATTTTTCTAAACGACATATTTTTTTTTGTTTGTACGTCACTTATTTTCTATGTGTGAAATATTTGTTAAAAAATCCAACAAAAAAAACTGTATAAAGTAATTGTAACGAAAACGCAGTAGTTTCTGTGGGTTATTTAACAAAATAACTCTCAGAAACGTTGAAAATTTCTTCCTCAATTAAAATAACTGCAAATGCAGTTAAAATAACTATAACAGCATTACCACACAAACAACTGTCATGTAAAAACTGCAGAACTTTAATCAGTATATGAAAATTCTTTTCTACATATTGTAAACAATTCTTCTATTGAGCTAACAGACATATAATTGTGAGTGTATATAACCAAGTTAAGTAACTCTTAAACAGTTTTCATTATAACAATTTCCCTTTCCTTTCTGTATGTTTGAAAACATTTATGGCAGCCACAAAAACCACAACTTCCTTAACATCAGACTTTTCACAATAACACAAAAAATATCCCTTTTAACAAACAACAAACCACAAAAACCAAAAAAAAAGTAGCCTTAACATGAAAAATGGCCACTTAGGCCGATGAATTCATTTTGAATAACATTTAAACTACACTTGTAATAAGCTAAAACATAGCAAAAAGCATATAGATTAGGGTGTCCCGGCAAATTTTTTTCTTACGAATTGGTTAAAGTATTTAATGGCACTCAAGCGAGTTAATATTTATAACTTTGATTTAGTAAGGTTAAGGAGCCATCTCAAATTCTTTATCAGTGATTGAAATTGCTGACATAAGTTTTTTTTTTTAAATTAATATCAAAAGCTTCGTAATGGCGACTTTGTTATAAGAAAATTAGTTAGAAAGTTTTCTTGCAGTGGTCTTGACACATCATAAAAGTCCTAATGCATCATAAAAGTTGCGGGTTGACGAGACTTTAGTGTTATAAGCTCTACGAAATAGTTCCAGTAAAGAATAAAAAATTTTGCTAACCTTTCAAATAGCCCATTCCCACAATTTTTTTATTCCAAAGTTTAACACTTGCTTCTATTTATAGCTCCAAAGTGGAACCGGTTTCTCTATAGTCAGTTATGAAACTAGTTCTGCAACTGATTCTCCGTTAGTTATACTTTACATATAATGTCGGTGGCACGGGTTCCTGAACTACTTCAATGTTGTATTTGACAACCGATTGTAAAAAAATTTACTGGGTTACTATGCATTGTTTAAGTGCTATTAGTATCAATTTTTTTCTCGGTCAGCCCTAATACACATGTAAATTTCATAATAAATTATGAAATATTTTTTTCCCTAAAGTTTTCTTCTATAAGAAAAACAACAAACTATCCACTATCATCAACAACCGCAAGTAGAAAGCAGAGGGAGAAAACCATCAGTTTTGTTTGCTAATATTAATTGAAATATCCAAATTTAAGACGAATTGTTAAGGTCAGGCAAAACTAAAAGGTCAAATTTATATTAGAGACTCATTTAAATAATAGTTTTTTTTTCTAACCCTTTGTATTTATAAATTTATTAGAAAATAAAATCTAAATAAAATGCTTGTAAAAAAGCCTTTAGTCCTAAGAGTATAATATTTTTGCATAAGTATTATAGTTTAAAAATACAATTTGTTGCTTTTTCTTAAATTGCTAGTAATTCATCAGGGCCTTAACATTTGGTTAGGTCATTAATTTGTGTATATTTTTTTTTTTAACAGGAAGTGGGAAAAGAAAACTAAGAATTTCCTATGTTTCTTTTTTCTATATTACTGTAGCATACTTTAAGGGGCCAATGAATTAAAAATGGCCCATACAAGTTTATGAATGTGTTTATTAGCTTAAAATTGAAAATAATGTGGCGTGAATTATGTTTCTAAAATATGAGTTGGCCTTTCAAACCATCTGACATACAAAATAGACATGGGTCTTAACATTAAAGGATTAACATTTAGATAAATTATTTATAGGATTTAGAAATGTTTTTTGTGTTATGGGAATGTTTGGTCAAAAGTAAAACTAAAGTGATTAATGGATTGTATTTTGCCATTATGTTGAAAGATTTTAAAAATAAAATATGTTAGTAAATAGTAAAGTAATAAAAGGCAATGAGGTTATGATAATAAACATGTGTATGCAAATCCTTATATTAAGAAATATTAAGGTTTAGAAAATATTTCAAACCATATTTTTTCTTAAGGTTAGAATTAATAAATTATTCTTAACAGGAAAATTTACGCAATTTTTTATTAGAAGGTTAAACTCTTTGGTCAAGGATTACTCGACAACGGTGATCAAATTTTCCATAATCTTCAAGATATATTACGGTGGTCAACTTTTTGGTCTAGTGGTAGAGGGTGGTGCAATCGTCAGTCGTCCGCTAGCGATGTGAAAATCGGCACTTTATAGCTGATTGCCAGTGGAAATATTGAAGCTCGCTAATTTGATAGGAATTGTTTGGGATACCAGTTAACAGAAATTGTTGAAGACCACTCAAGCGAAGTTGCTGAAGAGCTGTCAACCGAAGTCACAGAAGAGCTCTTAACCGAAGTTTAATAAAAGCTGTCGGCTACAGTTGTGGGAGATCAGTTAATCAAATTACTGAACAGCTATCAACAAGTGTTGCCACTTTAGGGCTTTTTACCCTAGATTTAAGGTATTTTTTTTCGTTTGGCGGCTTTTTATGGTGAAGAATTTTGTTAGTGGATTTTTTAGGGGAAAGACAAAAATATCTATGGTTTAATTTCGGGAATGTTTTGTAAACAAATGTGAAAACGTAAATGAATGTTATTTTAGTTTGACTCAAGATCATAAATTAATATCACTTTCTGTTTAAATTATTTTTCAAATCAAAGAAAGATGATACAATTTTTACAAGTAAATTACAAAGAATAAATATTATTGAAAAAATTCGATAAGACCAGCAAGGCAGAATGCGCATTTTCGGCTTTCACTACAAAGCCATCATCAGTGCCTTTCGCCTTTTAGTGGGTTAATATTTGATAGTCGTCTACTTATATGACTGTTGAAAGCAAATCGAGTTTGTTATCAACAACTCAACTTAGACTAACATCAACGAAATTTAACAATGCTATTTTTATCCTTTTCTTATTATTACTTTTTATAAATATAGCAAAATTAATAATATTTTATTTTTAAAGGGGAAAAATATAATTTTATGTTTTCAATAAGTCAAAAAATAACATTAAGCTTATAAAAATTCATTTTTATAAATTTTCTTTGTAGACAGTTAATTAAAAAAAAAATTCTAAATTTTTACTTTCTTTTGTTTTGTTAGAAAAAAGTTAAGGGTATTTTTTTTTTGAAAACTCCTAAATCTATGGTAATTTTCAAATATTTTAAGGTAAATCTAAAAATGACGTCGCAACACCGTGGGCAAAAGATGTTGCTGAGGAACAGTCAATCGAAGTTACTGAATAGCATTCAACTGATTTTACCCAAGAATTGGCAACTAAAATTACTGAAGAGTAGTCAACTGAAGTTGCTGAAGAGCTGTCAAGAAAAAACGCATAGAATTTATGAACCCGCTTACCCGCTGCATTACAAAAGTATATAAAATAAGTAGTTACCAAAATAAGTAGTTATTCGTGTGCTTATACGCAATTGAAAAATAAGTGGTGACAAGTTGATTATTAGAGGTACTGAGGGGCAGTCAAACGAAGTCGCAAGAGAACTATCAACCGAAGCTAATAGCTCCCTTACAGAACAATGGTTAAAGGTGATAGATTTTTGTATCCTATGAATCCAATACTTCTACTTCCCAAACAAAATCACTAATATTAAATTTAAGAATAAACTAAATGAGAATTTTTTAACAGTACTAGTGTAGTAACTAGTGTAGTCATTTTTGGTGTATGCTGATGACTAATTGTTAAATATTAGTAAGATAGGAACAGTAAAAATAAAACCGTTAATTATACAGAATTTTAGTTATGAATAAAATTTTAGTTAATAGAAAATAACAACTGAACCTGCTAAAATCAGCAAAAAATTGTGTAAATTATTGGCCGGCTAAAAAATCAGAGAAAAATTTAAAAATTTTCAAAGTTTTTCTTTTGATTTTTTTTCAGTGCAACTAAAAATCAAGCCTTCTTTAATCAGTAGTCTACGCTTTACCTTATAAAACGTTCGTTTATCTTCCTCAGATAAACCGGCCTGGTGCTCTCTCAGCAAAAAGAACAACCAATTAGAAGAACCAAACACAAATAGACTTAAGTTTGAAATGGCTTAAACACTTGTATTTATTTACACACTATTACTTGTACACAAACTCTCTTTAGTACAACGAATAATAGACTGCTACTAACTCTAAACGACACTCAAACTCTTAGAGCAGTCTTAAACAACTCAAATGTTTATATTCAACTTCACTTCTACTAATATTAATGCGCGACTTATATAGTAACAGCCATGTTTCTACAAAAGTATGAAAAATTATAGCATGCTATAATTATAACACTTATATTGGCGCTGTGGTGAAAGGTTAGCGCGTTAGACTATTACACGTGAGGTTGCGGGTTCGAGCCCCAACCAAGGCAACATAAATTTATGAAATATGGTAATATGTATGAGTTTTTTCTATCCCTCATACATATCGCAGCGTCCTCCTCCTTAACCCCACCGAAGTAAAAAATAATATAACAGGGCTATGAACTAAAAAGCTTCAATAAAGTTCGCCAACTCACCATCAGATGGCGCGGAACAACTGTTCTAAAATTCAACATCTCGCGCAATTACAGTGTTGCCATATTTGAAGCCCTTCATCTTTCACCACGTTTCACTTCTTCTCTATCCCGTTTCCAAAGGAAGCAACACATTAATTAATAGGAAGAATTTCCTGAGTGTTGCTTCCCTTTAAAAAAAAAAAAAAAAAAAATTATAACACTTATATTGCTTAACTCTACATTACACTATACACACATACACAAACTCTAATAATCAACCACTACTTAACATTATTTATGGCATTTAACCTTAGCATATGCTTAGGTGTATAATTAAATGTAATGTTACGTTGCCAGAGTGACGTATTTTGTACATCCCGTCTCTTGGGCTATTTGCTTCCAGAAAATTCCAGAGTTTTCGATACTATATTAATCCAAATTCGTAACAATATAATAGTTTGTTTTTTTATATTTTTAGTCTACTAATATTCAGCAAAATTTTCTGCAGATTTTACAATATAATTTGTCATTTTAAATAAACTAAAAGTTAACTCAAATATAACTGAAATTCTGTAAATTTAAAAGCTTTATATTTGATATTCTTATTTTACTAGTATTTAGCAAAAAACAGTCTGCTAATTTAAACAGTTTTTTTTAGCAAGCTCTTTTCTAACTAATTTTTCGTAGCTTTTTCTGCTATTTATACATGTATATTTTTTTCAGTGTATATAAAAAAGACTAATGTGACTGACTGATTCGCATGACTGACTGATTTCTAGGAACTTAAAATTTCATATCTGGTCGTAGACGTCAACTAAGGCAGGATTTTTGGCCTCAGTTGCCTGTCCAAACACCTTCGGCTAGAAACTTTAAATTTACAATATATGTTCCCTGGAATAGTAGCTTTTTGGAATTTTGTTCAGGAATGTGGTAAACATGGGAGTTGAAAAGAGTAAAGTTTATCTCTCCACGGCTTTCTCATACTGATAGAACTAGAAAGTTGAAATTCGTTATGAATATTTCTCCTCTATAGCAGACATCTGGTAGATGGGATTTTTAAAAATTCCTAGGGGAGGGTCGCAAAAAAAAATTTCCTCTTTGATAGCCTTTTCAAACCGCTAGAAGGAGGAAGTTGAAATTTGGTATGCAGATTTCCTTCCACGGTGAAAATTAATAAAGACTGAATTTTTCGAAATTCCTACCGAAAATCTCATAGGTTCCCCGGAGCGGGACTAACTACGGACATGTTAATTTTTGGGTTTTGAACAGAACATGGTAAAAATGGTGGTTAAAAATTATTGAAATGCATCCCTCCATGGCCTTCTTATACTGCTACAGATAGGAAATAGAAATTTGCTACGAATGTGTCTCCTCTATAGCAGACATTCAGTAGGATCGGATTTTTAAAATTCCGCTGGAACGAGGAAGTTGAAATTATGTATGTAGTATTTTCTTCCGCCGAATTGAATTGACTGAATTTTTGAAAATTTCTACCGGGAAGGGCAATAGTGGGGAAGTCTCTCCTGACGGCTTGTTCAAAACCCCGTGCCTAGAAACATAAAATTTCAAACATAGGTTCCCCAGAGCTCGGATAACTACTCAGTAAAGTACTTTTTGGGCTTTGAACAAGAACTTGGTAAGAAAAAGGGTTAAGAATTGTAAAAGTTCCCCTTAACGGCCTTCCTAAACTGCTAGGAAGTTAAAATTTTCTCTGTAGGTTCGTCCTCTGCCGCAAACAGCCGCAAAGCTGGATTTTTGGAAATTTCTACAGAGAGGGGCAAAAGTGGGAAAAGTATACCTTGACGGCCTATCCAAACCACTTTGACTAGAAACTTAAATTTCTGACAAGGCAAGTTTTTGATTTTTGGACTAGAACGGGGCCAGTGGAATTGAAACTCTAGTTGAGTGACAAGAATTCGAATGGAATGAGAAGCGATGCTATTGAAACAGTAGATAATGAAATGAAATGGGGAACGACTGGAATTGGAACACTAAAATTTGGAAAACGAAATGGAATAAACCGGGGTATGAGTGAAATTAAAACACTTGAGAAGTGAATTGAATGGGAACAGATTTTTGATGATTGAAAAACTGCAAAATGGGAATGAAATTTAATGGAATGAGTGGAATTGGAACACAAAAATTGGGAAACAGAATGCGATGGAACGGGAAACGAGTGGAATTGAAATATTAGACATGTGGGACGGAACAGATTGAAACGGGGGACGATGAAAAAGGTAAATAGGTTTTAAGCTTTCTTCTTTACACATCGAGGGCTTATATTCAATAGGAGTCATCTGCTGTTTTTAAGAAAATTAGTTTTTACTTGCAAACGTTTCAGTTGTATTGCTGTTATCTATGATATTAATTGTGGACTGAAAAAATTAATTCTAGATCCACTTTCTGTATATTTCAGTTAATTTGCTATTTAGCAAACAATATTTTTGAAATTGTCGCAAAAGCAACCGCTTCTATAGCTCCAAATTGGAACCAGTTGCTATAGAATCCGTTCTGGAACTAGTTGTCGAACTGATTCCCCGCCATTCACACCTTGGTATTCCCAGTAAAATTTTTTACAATCGGTAGCCAACCACATAAATTCTGCAACTGGTTCCAATGCGACCGATTCCATGGAACCGCTTCCGGAACTAGTTCCACGGATCTCATATGGAAGGTATGTCTTTCGTAGAATCAGTTCTAGAAGTAGTTCCAGAACTGATTCTAGGGCAACCGGTTCCACTTTGGAGCTGTAGAAGTGGTTGCTTTTGGGAAAATTTCAAACTAAAACGAGTAAAAAGATTAAAGTCGGGCATGCCGACTATACAATACCCTACACCAGTCTGGTGTATTGTTTGGATCCGAAATTCGAATGGGTTAAAATGGGACTTGTGTCAAAATTTTCTATAATGTGAGTCAGCGCACCAAATTTCATTAAAATATCTTAATATTTGCGACCTGCAGTTTGTAACCAAGCCAATTTTGGGGGGACCCTTATATGGGCACTAGTTCTAAACATGGACCGATGTTCACCAAAATCAATAGGCTTGGTCCTTGGGCCAACATAGGTCTATGTACCAAACTTCATCGAAATATCTTAGTATTTGCGATCTGCAGCGTATAAACAGTATAATTTTGGTAGGACCCTTATATGGGCACTAGTTCTAAACATGGACCGATGTTCTCCAAAATCAATAGGCTTCGTCCTTGGGCCAACATAGGTCTATGTACCAAATTTCATCAAAATACCTTAATATTTGCGACCTGCAGCGTATAAACAGTATAATTTTGGTAGGACCCTTATATGGGCACTAGGTCTAAACATGGACCGATGTTCACCAAAATCAATAGGCTTCGTCCTTGGGCCAACATAGGGCTGTGTACCAAATTTCATCAAAATATCTTAATATTTGCGACCTGTAGAGGGCGCACAAGATTGCATGGACAGACAGACAGACGGACGGACGGACGGACAGACGGACATCGTTAAATCGAAATAAAAAAAAATTCTGAACCGATCGGTATACTATAAGGTGGGTCTACGACCAATATTTTTTGGTGTTACAAACATCAGCACAAACTTATAATACCCTGACCACATAGTGGTGTAGGGTATAATAATCGGTGTTACAATTGGCAGTTGTGAAGGTTGTAAAGGAAAAGTAGCTATTCTACAACCGATTCTTTTGAACAGAAAATTTTCCTGGGTTGTTTAGAGAATTCATCAAGTAAAAACAAATATGTAGGTAACAAAATTTTCCACTTTAAAAGGATCACAAATACGCGAAAAGACATAAAATATTAAAGAAATGTTTTATGAAATATATTTGTTTGCCCGGCTAAAAATCTACATATGTATATGGATTCATACAGGCACATGAATGCTTTTCCAGACATGGATACCTAAATCTCCATATATGCATCCAAAATTGAGGTAATATCTACATCTATGAATATCAGGGTTGGCAGGCAATACCGCTAAAATACCGATATCGATTCAAAGCCCTTTCAACTAATTACCGTTTTTCCCTAAAATACAGGTACCGAAATAACAGAAATACCGTTATCCTTAAAATACTGTTACCGAAATAACTGAAATACCGTTATCCTTAAAATACCGATACCGAAATAAATGAAATGTCGATACCCTTAAGATACCATTACAGAAATAATCTGAAATAGCGTTACCCTTACCGATATTCCATGATGAATATACATGAAGATGTATGAACGTGTATGACAAATAGGGTGACCGCATTTTGTTCATTGTGTTGCAATTACCGAAATATTTTCCAACCGATTCCGGATTTTTATACATTCCCAGAAAGGGAATTCAGTTTACATTGTGATTCTATTTACATTTTCAAAAAATACAGTTATTTAAGAGCCTGTATTTTCAAAAAAGTTAAAAAAGTGATTTTTTCGCCTTGTAAATCGTATTTCAAATTATGAGCCCTCAGCGGCACGGGTTAACATACTCCAATCGAGCTCAAATTTCGGCTATCTCAATATCTGGAAAGGGGTCCAGACGAACAAGATTCTGACATTTTTTTCCCTCTCTATGAGATCCGGTCACCCTAATGACCACACATGCAGTGATATCTGCAAAATTTTTCAAATTTCGTTAATGTACAAGTATGCATATTAAATCGTACCTCATAAAAAAAGTTCCCCGTACACCGTCCAATCTAAATTATTTTTCAAAACAAATTTTTTTTGCCGAATGTGGGGTCGCCATTTTACATTTTTCGTTATATCTTTGGCATTTACAGTCGGATCTTAAAGTATGATACATCGATGATTTTTCTCTCGGGGGGACCAATGTTTTTCATCTAAGGACCATTGACCTCAAGTATGCCGTTCTAGTATTTACCCACCAGATCTCAGTGGCTACAACCCTAATGTACCACCCTAATGTTAGAAAACTAAAGTTCGCAAAAAATTAATAAACTTTTTCTAAGGAAGTTTTTCGATAAATCCAGCAGAAATTTTTTTTACCCGGGTGCTTAAAAAACGTTTGCCTTTTTCAAATATCGTGCTCATCTCAATTACCACAACTAATGTAAAATTTATATTTGCTTGATTTACTGCTGTCTTACGTGTCAAAACTGATTTTCTCCTTTTTAGCACTGAAATTATTCTTGTATTTCTGTTTCGCTATGTATACCTTGCATGTGGTAAACTGTTCATTTGTATGTATGTAATTTGTTGATGTATGTGTGCATGCAAGTGTTTGCTTTATTTAAATTTATAAACAATGTTCACACGTTCCTACTCACACAAGTAGCAATCCACTGATATAGAAACAACATTGTTTTGTCTTTAGGGAATAATGGCAGCAGCTAACGTAAATGTTGATTAATATTATTTATAGAAAAGAAAAAAAAACAATAAACAAAAACTGAGTGAAATTTTATGTCAAAATTAAGAAATTACAAATTAGGGGAAAATGCATAGAAAAATACATTTTGATAAAGTCAAATATAAATTTATATATTTTTAAAATAAATATATTCAATCCAACGTGCAAAGGCATTAGCAAAAACGCTTATTGCCATATGCATAATCAATTTTAAAATTTATAAATGACTTATAAAACAAATTTTTCATACGAAATTCATTTTATAAACGTGTAATAAGATTTTTAAATTATTATGATTAGGCACTTTAAACCTTACATGCCGTTTTATTCCGAAACATCAGGAAGAAAAAATTTTTTATTCTCACAAGTACAGGACAAAAAAATACTACAAATTGTTGTTAATGATACAATCTACTTTTTTTAGGCTAAAAACTAGGTATGGAAAGCCTTATATGTGGAATGATTCCTTTCTCTACGACACTCTCAAAAAATTTTTACATTAATTGTATCTAAGTTTTTTTTTATTCCATTTAAACTAAAAATACGCGTTAAAGTAAAAATAATTATTTCTATGCTTATTTAAAAATATTGACTGGTAAAAGGCAACAATCTTCTTTGTTTTTATATTTGTCCGAGTTATCACATAATTGAAATAAAATTTTAATATAAAATTAATTATACAGTCATTTTAATTTATAATGCTCTTAAAATACAGATCTCTGTTAGTAATTTGTATGTTTAACTTTTTTTATTTTTGTATTTTTAGGGTTTTAATTTTAGAAAATTATTTAAATATTTATAAGTACTTTTGTTGAAAACACAGTACAACAAAATATGAAAAATTTGAAATATGTGTTGCCTGGAGCACCAGGAAATCTACTGAGAACTACACAGATAAAATTTAGATGGACGAGTTTTAATGAAATTTTTTAGTAAACTAATGAAGCTTTCTTTATAAAATAAATTAAAAATTTCTTAAATTTGATGAAAAAGCTTCATTCATATTTTATGAATTTAGCTTTAATAAAACTTTTTCATAAAGTGTTTGAAATTTTTAGTAAATAAAATGAAAATTTTCACAACAATGGACGAGTTTCATTGCATTTTCATTGATTTTATCCAAAAATTCATTACTATCATGCGGATAATTTTCTCAGTGTACCTTTTGGAATTTTCGAAGAAAACGTGGTAAAAATGTGGGAAAAGTCTCCTCCCTAAAAAAAATTTTTTTTTAAAAATTAATTTTAAAATTTGTGAATAATTTTAAAATTGGTGCAAATTAAAAAATTTGTTATTTATATGCATGATCTATATCCCTAATTCAACTGGAATTGAGGGCTCGCATGTCGGATAACTTTTGAGTGTTTAACTGTGTTATTTTTATATAATAATTTCCATACATGTATTTGTTAGTAGAAAACATTGAAAAGCATATTAAATGAAAATTAATGGCGGTGGAATATTATAAATGCTATATTTGCACAGTGAGTTGTAAAACAAAATATTCAATATATACTCCTTTGACATTAGCATTCCATTAGGCTGATCTTATTAAAACATGTATCATAGATATCTAAATTAAAAAATTACAAAATAATTGCGAAGTAGGAAAAAAGAATTTGTACCGCAGAAAACGAATTAAAAAACTTAATCAGCGATTAGCATTCTGCAAACGACTATAAAGATGGAAAATTTTTAATTTATGTAAAAATTTTTTTGGGAACTTTTTATTTTTTTTTTTTGAAAACTAACCATTAATTTTTGGTATAAAATATGGATATTATAGTCCTTGGATTATGAATTTCAAAAAACCTAACGAGCGAGCCTTTTCCATCCCTGATTAACAACTATGTGTTCGTTTTTGTCACATTTTTTTTATATTATTTAATTTTTATGACAAATATTTTTCTCACATAGCTCACTGTATTTTCTGGGTTTAAAAAATTAAATGACTATTTTACCTGTTAACATTTATTTTAGTTTTTCATTTTATTTCTAAATACATATATAAATATAATGTCATTGTATAAAATTAATCAAATTTAAATTCTAAACGTTATGCAAACAAACGAAAACATTATAAATATAACTGCAAATATATACCAGTGCGATCTATTTTAATATCGTCATTTAAATTATATATAAATTTAGAGATAAATACTTAACAATAATGTAAAACATTACATAGAACAAGTACTTAAATGGTGTCACAAATTAAATTTTAATGATACACAAAAAGGTGCTTAACATTAAACAAAAATGTTTAGAATTAAAATAAAAATCTAAATACATACACATTTGTTGGTATGCGTAGAAAAAGGGACATTTGCATATACGAAGTATTCATCAGTGGGATTCTCTATTTATTTGGTAGGGTTCTCAATTTATTTTAGTCTAATTTTTTTTATCATATGTTATTAGATATAAGATTTTGTTAACTTCCCTAGTAAAAATGATTTTTATATATTCATATATGATTTTTATACAATCATTTATGATTTTATGAAATTATAACTTGTCGAGTATCGTGAAACATATATTTTTATATGATTATATCAAAAGATATTTAATTATATAAAATTATATTAACCAGATCCACCATTTTTCAGATCAAATAATATATTTTTATATAATTATATTAACCCATATATGATTTGATCCGGAAAATGGTGGATCTGGTTAATACAATTTTATATAATTAAATATCTTTTGATATAATCATATAAAAATATATATTTCACAATACTCGACAAGTTATAATTGTATAAAATCATAAATGATTATATAAAAATCGTATCTGATTATATAAAAATCATTTTTACTAGGGTTACTGGTAAAATCCTCTAATAATCTAATATGATTGTTGCAATAATGAAAATACATGATGCTTTTCGAGTATCCGAAACATATTTTCTTTACATGAATCCCATAAGGAATGGCTGAATTACTTACAATAATCTTATTCTGCCCCACTCTGCTCTAAGAAGAATCTAATAGGAATTCTTTTGCTGTAAATACTTTTTTCACACAACTATCTAAAAAGAGTTATTTAACAATCGCATATTCTTTAGATTTTTATCTAATTAAAATAGTTTTCAAAGGCTATGTTCTATAATAATGCAGTGGTAGTAATTAACATTCCTCTGTTTTTGAGTTGTAAAATTTGAATTACATATTAATAACAAATATGCATTTATATATTGAGAAAGCTAATTAACAACAATTATAATCGATCGAATTGCTTTATAAATTTAATATAATAAGAACAAATTAATGAAACGGCTTATTCATCAATAATAACCTAATTACGAGTATTATAATAAAACAACACATTAGTTAAAAAAGTAAATGTGTAGTTAATAGGACTGAACTTAATCAAAGTAGAGTTAAATCAGATCCTTGACTGAAATGATTAATAATACATTAGTTATAGGTAAAATAGTGATAGTAAACAAAAAAAAAACGTTCCATCAAAATGTTCATTTGTCCACAAAAATGAATGCAAGGTACCCAGTTTTAATTTATTTATCATTTCATATTAAAAAAAAAAAAACATTTTTATCCAAATCGACGTTCTTGAGCATTTAAGGGCTAAGTAATTATTCTGATTGAACATAAGCATTAATCACAACTTTTATATGAGGCTTTTTTTATCAACTTGCCTGCTATAGGTGAAAGTATGTCAGATTAATGTCAAACTTCCAATATTTATTGTCCTATATGATATGAATACACTCTAAAAATGTTTGTAAGTTCACTACTATAAAAAGAGCAAATATTTGTTTAATATAACGCATAATGAGTAAATATAAACACAAAATGCGTAAAATTATTTTGTACACACTGTTATGTACAATAATAGACGTTAACTGCTATTATAATTTTTTATTTTGCTAAAAAAATTTAATTTTTGCGCACAAATTATGTAAAGCTACTAACTTATAATCCCAGTGTAGAAAATCATTACCAGATATGTGGTTATGTAAGTACATACTTGGTAATGGTAACTAGTTACTTTTGTTATTACATTTCTTATTACCTTTATATGGCGATGTCGCGAAAAATAATGAGTTGTCGTTACACAGCAGCATACGAAAAATCAAAAAATATATCGTCACCTATGTGCTTACCAGTACTGACAAAAATAATGAGTCCAAAAATAGATCTTCAAAAAAATAAATTATATAAAAAAAAATATTTTTTATTGTATTTTTTTTTAATAAAATTTGCTGGTGCGGGAATCGAACCTGGGTCTACAGATTGCCAGTCAACAGCTCTACCATCTGAGCTATATCGACATGTAATATTTAATAGATAAAAACACAATTGACCTGCTGCACACAAGTAAGCTTACTCGCCAACATACAAAAAATCTAAAAATATGTGGTTACATATATCCTTACCAGTGTTTAAAAAATATTGAGTCTAAAAATAGATTTCAAAAAATTTTCAAAAAATCTAAAAAATTATTTTCTATTTGAAATAATGATAAAAATAAGTCATTATCAGTAACTCATTATTATATGTTTTAAAAATAATACAGAAGGTAAGTGGGTGTCATTACTAGTAGTCCAAAAAATAATGATATGTCATTACCGTTTCTACACTGCGATTAAAGAAAATATATTAAAATTTATATTTGGAAATATGGAAAAAAAATTTTAAATTATAAAATAAAATATTATAAAAATAAATTGTTTTATAATAAATTTTTATAAAAACGTGTCCCAATGTTATCGGCGGATATTATTCCTATAGGAAAAAAATCTCAGCAGTTTGTTCGGATACTTAGGACTTTTCCCATAAAACAACTATAGATTTCAAAAACTTTTTTTTTTCCAGGAAAACTCTCGAATTATGAAGATTTCTTTCCATAGAATATCCCACACTTTCTAAGAATTTTTTCCTATAGAAAAATTTTACTAAATTTGAGACATTTTTTTAGGAGGAAGTACTAGAACTTTGCATTTTTTTCTATAGAAGAAATTCTATGAATCTGATGATTGTAGAAAAAGAACAAGAATAGTTTTTTGTACAGAAAAAATTTCTCATAATATGATGTTTTTTAGGAAAAAGTCCTCAAAATCTAAAGCTTTTCCTATAAGAAAACGTACTCAGTAGCTGACGATTTTTCATTGAGAAAAAGTATTTTAGAATCTAATGTGTTTCGAGAGTAAATTTAACAAATAAAATTCTTAATCTCAAACCGACGAAACTAAAATTTAAAAAATGCATATTAATTACAATATTAATTAAAGCTGTCTATATAACGTTAAAACAACACTGTACTAAAAATACATTATGAAATTGCCTCGTGGCAACCCGTCTGCGATATATGTAAGTTGGCTTATTTTGAACGTAAAAACCATATTTGGGAAAAAAAGGAGACACGGAGGAGATTGTAAGACAAACCAAAAATCTAAAAATAGAATGTTTTTGTGCGTGTGTGTGTTTGATCACTTCTGAGTAAAAACAACAACAGAAAGATGAATAGGAAAAATAACTATGACTTAGTTACATTGCATTCAAGGCCTTACTTGGGTGAGAGATGGCTAAGCATATCATTTTCGTTACGTTTGTGTGTAATTACAATTGCGTGTAAAATTTCTAGGGCGTTATGAACCATATTTTTAAGCAAGTTTTAAGTTGACTTAAATCACTTTTTCAAAATGAGTGGTTCATATGTTTACTTTATATCACCATAATGCTTACTTCCATTTATTTTAAATACTTGTCTACACCTCCTAAGGACAGCAATACTAAACAACAACTAAATGACATAAAGTACATGCAATTTGTAATGTACTTTATGAAGATGGCTTATCACGCAATTGACAATTGATGGATACAACTCACACTTGTAAAAGTAAATAACAACTACGAATATAAAGCAAAAAAAAAAAAAAAAAAACTATACACTCATAATCACAACATATATTCATTAAATAGAATTTTTTTATTGTAAATGCATTTCTAAAATTCGTAATTACTTACAAGCACACTGTCTACATTTTTAATTGACAGTTTTATAAATGTGTTTCTTCTTTAATTTAATTTTTTTGTTGCCATTGCACAACTACACAACTATTCATCATTTTATTAATTCTGCTATACAGAGATTTAAAAAATATGGCTTATTATTTGACAGTTAAATGCATAACAATTTTTTTACTAAAAGACTAGTGGAAGTAAATTAAGAAATCCAAAAGGCATAATTCAAAGGGCTTAAACATTTGAGTTTAAATTCTACACACATTTTTCGTACAATGACAGAATTTATTATCCAAACCCAGTAAATTAGCAAAAAGTTCGAAATTGTTGTACAGTGAAATTATAAACACATTTTCAAATCACACTAGATCTAGTTTCCGCCTCATCTGTATGTAAAAAAAACTGTATGCAAATCACTTCTTAGGATCACTTTTAGAACGATAATGCTTTAGAAGCAGTAATTAAGTGATTTTTTGGATGTTGTTAAGAACTACTTCTAAAAGAGCTGTAAAAATATACAAAGGGATACTGTGGAAGCAAGGAAGGAAGTGTTTTTTTTTGAGTTGTGCAGAATTACTGAAGCAGTAACCTACACATTAATGGATACTTTGGATGCATTAAAGAAGTGATTTGTAAAGCATGACCTCCAATTTTGTTTTGCTGGTTACACAAACTAACGTATACCTTGGAAACTATAAAGGAAGTGGTTTGTAAAGCATGACTTCCAAGTTTTTTTCTGGGTACATTTATTTCTTCTTACAAACCCTTTTGTTGGGACAAACCCTGTAAGTATTGACTAAGTTTAAGAAATAAACATGTGCATTGAAAATCTCCACCCAATTAGTTAATTGTAATTACAATTTCTATTTTCTATTTTTATATTTATAACCATTTATATTGGCCTTTTTATTATCGAGTAATTTCAAATACTTTACGATCAATTTCTTTAACAATTTTCCGTTTGTCTTTTTTTTTTTTATAATTACAACAAATGGCACTTAATTTGTGTGTCAGTTGTGCTTTTGAAATGTGTAGCAACTAATTAACAACTAATCCTTAACTAAGATTTTCCAGCTTATGATATTTCTTTTCTTTGTTTCTTTACATTCCATTTACTTAGCAAACGTTTATGTTGATGATAATGATGATTATGAGTAGTAGAAACTTAAAGATGAGGCTAGAAAACAATAAACACTTAAGAAGATATAATAGCTTACTTAAGCTTGTAGTATTTAGATGAAAGAAATAGAAAGACAAAAAAAATTTAAGGAAACGGAAAAGGAAATTGACAACAGACGTAAATTGTGATCAAAATTTAATGTGCTTTACTTACCCAGTGTAGAAATAGTAATGAACAGGGAGGAAAATTCATTTTTGTAGTCAGGAAATTTAATTATTTTTCATAAAATTAGTTTTTGTCTATAGCGATTGTTTTATTTAAGAAAAATGTAATAAACAATTTTTTTCGAAGTAAATTTGGTTTTCAAAATAAATTTTTTTTTATCAAAAAAAAAAAAAATTTTTTTTAAGCCCTGGCCCTGGGGCTCTGGCTGACGACCTAGTGGCCTGGGTTTGATTTCCACAAAAATCATGTTTTTAAAAACACTAAAAACTATTTTTCTTGTTTTTTTTTAATTTCTGAAAATCTATTTTAAGACCACCAAGTTGACAAAGTTGCAGGTTTTCAAGATAAAGATTCTTAATACCACGTTCTGCCAACACATAAGCAACCATCACCAACGGTTTGCCAACATTGTACCGATCGTATTTTTCTGCCTCGGTATTTTTTGGACTACCAGCAGTTACACCAAATAACTTCCTACATTATTTTAAGGGCTCCATTAATCTCTGCGTTCCGTAACGTTTTCTTTATAAAAATGGTGACGCTTCGTTAAAAAAGGTTTGTAGTTAGAAGGTTTCTAGTTCAAATCCGGTTGCAAGCACACAATAGTTTTTTTTTTAATTTTTTTTAATTTACAAAATTTTTTGTTTTAGAAAATCTTTTTTTTTTGTTTATGGGCCACCAAGTGTTGTATGCCCGTATTCAACTCACGGAAGAACCAAAACAAAAATGAAAAAAAAAAACTTTTTGCTAAATTTTATTTTGGAAAATATAATTCCAGATTTTCTATTTATTGATTTTGACACAATTTTTGCCAGCGTTGAAAATTCTGTCTCTCCAGTGCTTTTCCGGCGTTTTTTCAATAACCGATCCTTTTGTCCAATGATGTTATCATTTTGGGAATGGGAAAGCAACTTTATAAAACAAAAAATTAAATTTTTCTAAATTAAAAAAAAAATAAAAAACAAAAAAAAATAAAAAACAAAAAAAAAATTTTCCTTGCAACCGACTTTGAACTCGGAACCTTCCGACCTCAAACTTATTTAACTAAGCGTCATCATTTTTGCAAAATCATTACTGTGTCACCTAGCAAAAAAGATTGGATGTAATGCTTTACAAACTACTTCTTTCACTGCTTTACAAGTATCCCGTTAGAGTATTTTTACTGCTTTTTTTGAAGTTGTTCTGAACAACTTCAAAACATCACTTCTTTCATTGCTTCCAAAGTATCCGTTAGTATATTTTTGTAGCTTTTTTGTGAATTACTTCTTAACAACATCCAAAACATCACTTAAGTATTGCTTCTAAAGAGTTATTGATCTAACAGTGATCCTAAAAAGCAGAGTTGGCAGGCAATACCGCTAAAATACCGTTATCGATTAAAAACCCTTTCAACTGACTACCGTTACCGCTAAAATACCGTTACCGGAATAACCGAAATATCGTTATCCTTAAAATACCGTTACCGAAATAACTGAAATACCGTTATCCTTAAAATACCGTAACCGAAATAAATGAAATGCCGTTACCCCTAAAATACCGTTAGCGTTATTTTTAATTTCCTGTTTTTGGTAATTGCACGTGGTTATTGAGTATTTTTCGTAATTTAAGTTGATAAATTGGTTCTGTTTTTAATCTCGTTTGTTTTTTGTAAAAAAAATTGCGGGATGCATCGAACAAACTGACTACCGTTATCCTTAAAATACCATTACCGAAGTAAATGAAATATCGCTAACCTTAAAATACCGTTACTAAAATAATCAAAAAACCGTTATCCTTAAAATACCGTTACCGAAATAACTAAAAAACCGTTATCCTTAAAATACCGAAACCGAAATAAATGAAATAGCGTTACCGTTAAAATACCGTTACCGAAATAATTTAAAATAGTGTTACCCTTACCGATAACCGCATCATTTCGGTTACCATCCATGCTAAAAAGTGATTTTGGAATCATTTGGCATTTCTAAACAAAGGGTCGCTGGTTTAATTTTCGGAGGGACCAATATTTTTTTTATTAATTTTAAAATTTTTTTATATTTTATTAATTTTTATTTAATATTTATAATTAAATTGTTTAAATTCAATATTTTTTAATTTTTAAAAATATGTGTATATAAAAAAAATTATGAGAAATTGCTTTTTATGTACCTGGCAAAATAATACTGAAAACACAATTGAATTGGAGTGCACCTTTTACACTTGTTTAACAACCCTACGGGAAATTTAAACAACTTGTCACCGAACTGGCCCCTTTATATGAAATAGACTGGTCACTTTTACATGGCGTTGTCATAGGAGGAGGAAAGTGACCCCTTGTGACATATCACAAGATAAATCCTAGGACAGGTTACTGAACTCTCATAAAAAACAAAGTTCAGGGACCTGTCCTGGGATTTGTCTTGTGACATGTCACAAGGGGTCAATTTCCCCTTCATATGACAACGCCATGTAAAAGTGACCAGTCTATTTCATATAAAGGGGCCAGTTCGGTGACAGTTTGTTAAAATTTCTTATCAAGTGATTATTTTATTTTCTTAAAGATTATCGTTTTTAATTTATCTGTTTGTAGAATTGTAAAGAACTTTATTTTATTTTTTCCATCTTATCTTTTAATCTAATCTTTTTGTCCTTGTTTTTATACAAGTTTGATTTCAATTCATTTGAAATTGTGCAATTGTTCATTTATAGCACGTTTTTTAATTAACTACTACTCCGTAAAGTAAAAATCATATACAATTTTATTTTTGGGTAACTATAAAACGTGTTGTCATTGTTTACGCATAAAATCTCTACACGTACATAAATACGAAAAAAAGGGGATTCAAAGTAAAAAGAAAATTCTCGTAGGGTAAAAAAGCAATTTTTCAAAGATTGACTTGTAATTTGAAGAACTTTCTTTTAATGCTTCTACTCATGTTGAAAACATAGTAATATATTGAACATAATTGATATTGGCATCAAGTCGTTATGTTCCCTTGTTGCTGTGATAGGGGATTATAGAAAATGAAGTTAATAAAAAAAAGTAATTGAAAATCATTCAATAAAGTTCCAATAAAATTTGTTATATTTCTGTATAAATTTAATCTCACCTACAGAAAAATATAAAAATTAATTTCTAGGGATGTAGTTCATTTCAAATTTTATTTATTCGACCTTTCAATTTCTAATTAAATAAAATATTTGGCCAGTTGTTGTTATTAATTTACTTCTCAATATTTCGGCATTCATCGTATGTCATCCTCAGGAAAATTGTCTAAAAGATTTTAATAAAAACAATAGAACAACATTTAGAATAATTTAGAACTACATTGAATTATAAATATCCGTATAGTAAAAAAACTAACGAACTAACTTCAATCACCATTAACCTTAACTCTTTCACTACCCTTGTACACTACAGTGCACAGTAGGGTGGGTCGATTTAGCAACCGATATTGTGGCATCGATTTTTTGATAGCTTTTGGCATGAGAAAAAAAAAGTTTTACTACGACATATTAAAAAACTCATTTTCGAGGCGTCCAAATTTCAATTTTTAACAATTTTATAATAAATGCGAGACTAGCGCCATCTTGCGGGGCGTTTTGAAACAACTAATGAAGTTGTAAACGATATAACATTACAACCTTTCCAGAAAGGTATTACTTATAAAAATCGGATAAAAAATGTGGCAACTAGAGGTAAAAGTATATAAGTAAAATTATTTTCTGCTTGTTTTCATCAACATCATCATCATCACATTTCATCATCATTATCATCATTTCATCATCAAGCAGAAAATAATTTTACTTATATACTTTTACCTCTAGTTGCCACATTTTTTATCCGATTTTCATAAGTAATACCTTTCTGGAAAGGTTGTAATGTTATATTGTTTACAACTTCATTAGTTGTTTCAAAACGCCACCGCAAGATGGCGCTAGTCTCGCATTTATTATAAAATTGTAAAAAATTGAAATTTGGACGCCTCGAAAATGAGTTTTTTCATATGTAGTAGTGGAACTTTTTTTTTTCTCATGCCAAAAGCTATCGAAAAGTCGATGTCACAATATCGACAAATTTTTGTCCTTACAAATCGGCCCACCCTAGAGTACACGTCTTTAAAATAATATATAAAATTTAATATTGCAAAAAAAAATTTATACCTTTTGTAAATAAGTTTATTAGGCTCTTGCCCTTCAAATAAAATTCATTATTTTTTCAATATTGATTAGAAAATCCAATATTTTGGATAATGCGACAGTGTTGTGGTTAATCCTATAAATTTTCTCTTCATAAATAAACTTAAATTTTCTGATGACGAATTTTAAGTAATTGTAATTATTTTTTTCATTATTAAATAATTTTATCAATAACGCAGCCTATTGATTTTGGTGAACATCGGTCCATGTTTAGACCTAGTGCCCATATAAGGGTCCCACCAAAATTATATTGTTTATACGCTGCAGGTCGCAAATATTAAGATATTTTGATGAAATTTGGTACACAGACCTATATTGGCCCAATAACGCAGCCTATTGATTTTGGTGAACATCGGTCCATGTTTAGAACTAGTGCCCATATAAGGGTCCCCCCAAAATTGGCTTCGTTACAAACTGCAGGTCGCAAATATTAAGATATTTTAATGAAATTTGGTGCGCTGACTCACATTATAGAAAATTTTGACACGAGCCCCATTTTAACCCATTCGAATTTTGGATCCAAACATTAGTTGGCTTTTACCCAGACTGGTGTAGGGTATTGTATAGTCGGCATGCCCGACTTTAACCTTTTTACTCGTTATTGGCTATGTTTGTGTGTATGAGTAAAGAATTTCTTGTAAGTTGAATGGAAATAATTTTGTATATAAACAAACTATTTTAACAAAAAAGAAAACCGAAAATATTTGAATTTTTTGCTTTAAAACAGAAAACAACGAAATTATTTAAATTATTTTTTCTAAAAATAGAAAACTAAAAATAGAACATTTGACTGAAAATATCAACTCCTACAGACGATACATATTTTTTTGTGGTTTGTTTTTTATTGACTGATAAAAAAAAAATTAAACAATATGTTTCAATGTATTTTAATTGATTTTTCAATTGAAAACAAACCTTACCTATTACTTTTCAAATAAACCTCAATCGGTTATGGAAAATATATTGTGAGTGTAGCAATGGGAGCTTTGATAGAATTAATAAATATTTTTTAAAGCAGAATATGAAAATTTTGTAAGCTAACTTGCGTTGCGAATATAATTTTCCATACTGTTCAAAACTTAATTTTATTTTCATTCCATAGTTTCTTCTACAAACCTTTTGTAGTAATAACCTTTTCCTTCGTCTTATGGAGAATCAATACTTGAGAATTTTGCATATTTTATACTACCTCTTTTTGTTGCATTTTCTCTATAGCCCTCATCTTTAGATAAATTTAAAATTCTTGGTAGCTCTTTATTTGTTTGGTTTTTTTTGTTTCTTTTTTGGTGAATTGTCATCAGATAGATGTTTTTCTAAAGGAAATATGTAATAGCATATTTGTTGTATAAGCCTCCTTAAAGGCATTGAATTCTTGTTTTGGAAAACTATGACATTTCTATGAATTTTAAAAACTTTTTCTTTAGATATGGAAATATTTTTGCAGAGAAACGAAGATATAGGTAGATGGGTATATAGTTTTGTTGTCATTGTTTTAAACTTTCCGTTTAAATGCATACTAATTAAGATGACAATAACTTACAGGCACTATTAAATTTCAAATTATGGTTAAAATTGAAACGTGCACTAAAAAACAAAAATATTCACTAAGAAACAAAAATAAGTACTAGAACTAAAAAAAGCACCAAAAGTCTGTCGATTTTCAAAAATTATGTTTAAAATACAAATTCTTTTAGTCTAGCCCCAAAAATATATGTTGATTAGAGTTGTTCACCTATATGTGGATAATTTTCAAATGAATTTTAAAAGTTCTGAAGGGTGCTCCTAGAGAGGTCAAATGTATAACCGATTCCCAATATTTTTTCAACCCCAACATTTTCTCGGAACATATCTAGCCTCTTCAACCCTTAAGGTAGTCCCCATAAAAGTTTTTTTTTTATATAATTTTTTTTTTAAATCAGCTCCTACTTCCTCCATGATGCCTCCTAGAGGGGTGGAATGTAAGACCGACCTCCAACAGTTTTTCCCTTCAAACACTTTTGCTCAATATAAGTACCCCCTATTACCACTCGGTAAGGGGGATCCCATACAAAAATATAATTTTAATAAAATTGGGTCCCACCGCTCTAACTGCCCCATGGATGCCCCTAGAGGAGTTAAATATATGAACGACCCCAATACTTTTTCAACCTCAATATTTTCTGGGAATATAACTACCCAGGAAAATTTTTTACAATCGGTAGCCAACCACACCCATTCTACAACTGATTCCACTGCAACCGATTCCATGGAACTGGTTCCGGAACCAGTTCCTGGGGTCCTGTATGGAAGGTGTGGGTGACGTAGAATCAGTTCCAGAACTAGTTCCAGAACTAGAGCAACCGGTTCCATTTTGGAGCTATAGAAGGGGTTGCTTTTGGGACAAATTCAAACAAAAAGAATCGGTGTTAGAATCGACAGTAGAAGGGGTTGTGACTGAAAAGTAGCTATTCTACAACCGATACTTTGGAACAAACAATTTTCCTGGGCTCCCTCTGTTTTTTTCTGTGTGGAAAATTTTTAATTTTTTTTTTTTAATTTTTTTATAATTTGTTTCATAAACTAAACTTATATTTTAGATACCAAAAAACTACAGGTATAAAGAAAAAAAAGTCGCCAGGAGCCATACTTGGATGAATATGTTGGTGGAGTGCACATTAGGCCGTACACTCAACCAAAAAAGTCTGTAATGGCTACTGAAAATTTTGCTGTTATTACGGGATTTTTAACTGTTTTGAGCCCAGCGGTATTTTTTTTGCTAATTTCAGCAAACACATGTCTGCTGAACTGTAGTACAATAAAATTAGTAGAAAAAATTAGTAGCCGCTACTGAATTTTAGTAAAATTTATATAAAATGCAATTCAATATCGATTTGCTAAAATCAGTCAAAAAACTTACTAAATAAATATCATAATTTTAGAACAATGAGATTAGTATAAATAATTAGTTGCAGCTACTAAATTTCAGTAAATTGTTGTAAACTGTAATTTAAAATCAATCTGCTGAAATTAGCAAAAAAGTGTACTAAAAAATAAAAAAAACTGTAAAACCTAAAAAAAAAAAAAATTAAAAAAAAAAATTTTTTTTTCTTTAGATTATAACAAGCGTATAATTACTGCATCGTACTTGAAATTTGGAGTCAAAATTGCAAACGGTTCTCCAGTTATTAGCTTTTTATGTATTGGAGATACAATAAAATTTTCTGAGTGTTATTTCCAAACTAAGAATATATCAATAGTGACAAATATAAACTAAACAAGAATTGTAAAAAAATAAATATTCAGCACTCGGTTTTGAAAAATTAGTAAAATGTTTTGCTGAAATCAGCAGCGAAAATTAGTAAAAAAAATCCGTAATTTGTAATAAGAGAATAGCAAAAATAATTACTAAAAAAAAACAGTATAAAACGAGTAAAAAGGTTAAAGTCGGGCATGCCGACTATACAATACCCTACACCAGTCTGGTTAAAAGCCAACTAATGTTTGGATCCGAAATTCGAATGGGTTAAAATGGGACTTGTGTCAAAATTTTCTATAATGTGAGTCAACGAACCAAATTTCATTTAAATATCTTAATATTTGCGGCCTGCAGTTTGTAACCAAGACAATTTTGGGGGGACCCTTATATGGGCACTAGGTCTAAACATGGACCGGTGTTAACCAAAATCAATAGGCTTCGTCCTTGGGCTGATCTAGGTCGGTGAACCAAATTTCATCAAAATATCTTAATATTTGCGACCTGCAGCGTATAAACAATATAATTTTTGGGGGACCCTTATATGGGCACTAGGTCTAAACATGGACAGATGTTCACCAAAATCAATAGGCTTTGTCCTTGGGGCAACGTAGGTCTGTGTACCAAATTTCATCAAAATATCTTAATATTTGCGACCTGCAGCGTATAAACAATATAATTTTGGGAGGACCAAAAGGTTCACCAAAATTAATAGGCTTCGTCCTTGGGCCGACATAAGTCGGTGTACCAAATTTCATCAAAATATCTTAATATTTGCGATCTGCAGCGTATAAACAATATAATTTTGGGGGGACCCTTATATGGGCACTAGGTCTAAACATGGACCGATGTTCACCAAAATCAATAGGCTTCGTCTCTGGGCCGACATAAGTCGGTGCACCAAGTTTCATCAAAATATCTTAATATTTGCGACCTGTAGAGTGCGCACAAGAATGCATGGACAGACAGACAGACAGACGGACGGACGGACGGACATCGTTAAATCGAAATAAAATCAAAATTCTTAGCCGATCGGTATACCATAAGGTGGGTCTAGGACCAATATTTTTTGGTGCTACAAACATCAGCACAAACTTATTATGCCCTGACCACATAGTGGTGTAGGGTATAAATAGTAAAGTACGATTGGAAACTTTTTACACATTTTTTTTACTAACTTTTTTATCTGAGCGTACCTTAAAAAAAGTTCTCCGTACACAGTCCAATCTAAATTATTTTTGCAAGAAGGTTTCAAAAAAAGATTTTTTTTTGCCGATCGCAGGGGTTGCTATTTTACATTTTTTGTTATATCTTTGGCATTTACAGTCGGAACTTAAAGTATGATACATCGATGTTTTCCAATCGAGGGGACCAATGTTTTTCTTTAAGGGCCATTTACCTCAAGTATCCCGTTCTAGTAGTTACCCACCAGGTATTACTTTCTGCAACCCTAATGTACCACCCTTATGTCAGAAAATTAAAGCTCGCAAAAAATCAATAAACTTTTGCTAAGGAAGTTTTTCTATAAACCCAGTAGAAATTTTTTTTATTTTTTTTAATTGCCGAACGTAGGGGTCGCCTTTTTAAAATTTTTTTTTCAATGGAAAATAATCGACATATCACACTTTAAAGTCCGACTTTAAATGCCGAAGCTATAACGAAAAATTAAAAAAGTCGACCCCTATGTTCGGCAAAAAAAAATTTTTTTTTTTTGGAATTGCCTTGCAAACATCATCACTTCAGTAATGAATTTCTTCATAGTTTCAATGAAAATTGTCACTGGAACTCGTCCATTGAAGCTTTTCATAGAATCTATAAAACAGGTTTCTTTAAAGTCAATGCTTATGAAAAGTTCATAAAATTAATGAAACTCTTCATAAAATTAATTGGCCACTCTTCCAATGAATAAATCATTCATCCAATGAAGAGCTTCATAAAATCTATAAAGCAATTTCTTTACTATTATTTATTATAGTTGGTTGTTGTCGTTGCTAAGCTGGAGTGGATAAATAAAAAGTACTTAGCAAATGCAAAAGGCGTAATAAAATAAACAATTTCAGAACATTTTCATTAAATTTATGGAGATTTAATTTATAAAATTCAATGAATTTTTTTAATGAAATTTTGAAATTTTATGAAACAAAAGTTATAAAAAATTTCATTATATTAATTAAATAAAATATACATAATGAAATTCTTCATTGGTTCTACGAAAAAAATTATATGAAATTATATCATTAATATCATGAAGGATAATTCTCTCAGTTAAAATACTTCATATTGGAGGGTGTACGGCAAACTTTTTTTTTTTTTGAGTTACGGTCTACTGAAAATTAAGGCAGGTATACCATTTGACTTAGCTGCGTTTTTGGCTTACCTGCACAAAAATTCTTGCAAAAGTTGGTTGTGCAGCTAAGTCAAAATTACTGTATAAAAGTTTGGCTATAAGAAAAAATATAAAAATTTTTTAATGCAGTGTTGTTTTAACGTCATATAGACACTTGCTATTAATATTATATTTAGTATGTATTTGATCAATTTTAATTTGGTAAGGTTTAATTCAAGAAGCAGAATTGTTCTCTTAAAATTATAAATATTAATTTTCAAATCAAATTTTTTAATTATATTATCAGGATTGGCAGATATTGATTTTGAAATCTTAATGTTGGATTTCTTTTAAAAAGCTTCAAAAAATCACAAAACATAAATTAAAATAAATTTCCTAAAAATTAAGTATTAATTTGCTTTACTAAGATCTTGATTATTTTCGTACATTTTAATTTAGAGAACAAAATAAAAATATAATTTTGAAAAGATTTGGATCCATTGATACACACATAATAATCCATGCATAAAAATACGAAATTCATGTCAAAACAACAAAAACTTTTGTAAAATAAACCATTTTTCGTATATTTTACAAAATTTTTTGTTATTTTGATATTTTTTCGTAATTTTATGCATGGATTATTATCAGTGTATAGCTAGAGGGCGCGGTGTAGTAATAGCAAATGCATAATAATTCTCGTTCAAAAAAATCTTAATTCTGGTGAATGTGGGTTAAGCCAGAGATATGAAAATATCATTAAAACATACTTTACAAAAAGGTTAAACAAATTTATTAAAACTGAAAAATCCATGGAAACATAATGTAGTTTTCTCCTATTTATATTCTAATACTTAAAATTACTGCTAACGAAGTATCGCGCTTTAAAACAAGTCATAAATGTTAAATTTCAAAGTAAAGTTATGTTTTATTTATCACAGCTGATTATTCACAATAAAACAAATTGCAACATTAAACTACCTAAAATATGCAACATTTTAAATGCCGAAATCTATGTTGTCATTTTTAAAAAAACTGTTGGGATATTAACTGAAAATCTCACTTTTGTTTCTCTTTAAAAAAAAGCTTCAGTCGCAATTTTGTACATCATTGATTTTAAAGCCTAGTAAACGCAATTAATTTTAAATCGTTAATCAAACAATTGAATTAAAAACACCACATTGAAAAACAATTAGTTTTAACTATACTTTTTAAATACAGCATTGCCAGGTTTAAAATAATTACTAATATTTGCCGCTAAACAATTTTAGTACAAAAAAAAAACATGCGCAGTTAATAACAACTGAAACTCACGTGTTTAGCCTATACAAAAAAAAAAAACTCTTCAGAGAAGCCGGTTTGCAAGAAGACTCTCTGAAGAGTCGTGTGCTCAGAGCGTAACTAAATGTGTTTACACTCTCTATAACGTTATGAAAACGTTATAAGCATACACACGATAACAAGTTACAGTTAATGCCTTAGCTTACTATATTTAACGAATAACAACACACAAAACACAGTCACTGGGACTAGGACAACATTTTTACTATTGAATGAAAACAACAAAACAATAAAACGTAAACTACTGCTGATGATGAGAGTTTGTGAGAAATTTGAGTACAAAAAATTATGTCTTAAATAAATTCTATGTTGCATAAAATTTTATATAAAAACATGATTGTAAAAATTATAGAAATTTTCTTTCTATATTCTTTGGTTGATTTTTTATGAAAGAGTACTAAAATTTCGACTCTCGTCTGAGCAAAAAATATATATATAGCCGAAGTTTTGCTATGGAGTAGAAAAGTAGCAAAGAATCAACAAACCTACTACATTTTATATGTGTCGTATACAAAAACTGCGACAATTTTCGTAATACAAATTCAGTACACGGACGTTATTTGCTAACGAAGCATTGTCAAAATGGTACGGAACGGTTAAACTAAAAAAAGAAAATTATAATTTGTGTTTATGGATTTCGGTGTAAGTGTGTGTTTTTAGTAAGAAAAAAATGCAAGAAAAATAAAGCATTTTGAATATAAAAATTAAAAAAAAAAAATATTTAATAAAAAAATATTTTAAAGTTTAGGAAAAAATTATTAAAATTATAAAAAGTAAATAAGGAAAATATTTTTCAGTTACGACCTAAATATTAAAAAAAAAATTCTGTCATATAACATATAAAAATGTGAGAATAATAAAATGTGTGTTTTAACCCAAAAAGTTTTTTAAAATAGTTATGAATTATGAATATAGTATTTGAATTTTTTTTTAAAAACCCTAAAAGTATGCTTTATTACATTATGGTTAAATTAACCTTAAAAGTATGCTTTAGATTATAAGAGATTCTCCAACCTTAAAAGTATGCTTTAAATTAGAGTGTGTATTTTATTTCAAGTTTGTGTAGTTTAAACAAAAAACAAGATAAAAAAATTCAAAAAATTAAAATTCTCACAATATACCTGTTAAAGGTCTGATAAAATTAATTTTCACTACCATTAACCATCCTTAAATAAAAAATATATCTATATATTATAACTACATTATAACATTGTAAAGCTGTGTGGAATATGATGCTTAGCAAGTT
Source organism: Leucophora obtusa (assembly GCA_949987735.1). Taxonomy (NCBI): domain Eukaryota; kingdom Metazoa; phylum Arthropoda; class Insecta; order Diptera; family Anthomyiidae; genus Leucophora; species Leucophora obtusa. Next base: position 15,249,566 of record OX465298.1, on the reverse strand, counting down.
TCAAAAGAAAATTTTCTAATATCAGCAAAGAAACAAAGTAGGTTAACAATTCGTTTTTCTTTTCTTTAAGAAATATATATATATAAAAAGTTATGCAAAGACCACTACCTATGATTAAATTTAATAATAATAATTTTCTACTAATAAATATTTTGGAAAAATATTTAACAAATATGTATTTAAAATTTAAAGCAAATCTCTATAATTAAAAGCAAATATACGTTCATGCATATATATTTCAATGTGTTTTATGTTTAAACATTTGTGTATATATTATGTGTATGTGTGTGTGGATGTATTTTTATATACTATTTGCTTATAAATCCTAAAAGTATGCTAAGCAAATAATTTATAAATAAATTGTTTAGTATTCAAGTATTTAGTTATGTTATTTGTATTGGGGTGTTTTTTTGGTATTTAGATTTGTTATTTATTTGTTCACATTAATTCATTAGATTAATTTTTAACAAAATGTGTATTTCATCAAAAGTGTTTATAAATATTAGGGCGGCAATGAAAAATGAAATTTGAATTTCCGCTGATACCCGCACGGATACCACTTGATCTTAAACTGCTGAACACAAATAAAAAACAATTTTTGAAATCATTTTTTTACATCAATCTTTAACAAAATTTTCATGACAAAACTGCTTAAATATTTTCATATTAGCGTTTGGCTAAGTAAAATTTACTAGAAAAATTGACATATGTAATTTTTATAATCAATAACACTTCCTAAAACAATCCCAAAAAAAATTTATAATCCAAAGAATCGGTTGTAGAATACCTACTTTGCCTTTAACACTGATTATTTTTGTTTTAAATTGTCCCAAAAGCAACTACAGTAGACGCTCGCAAATTAGAACCGCTTTGTTTTTGAGGCAATTCTAATTTCTGAATTATTCTAGTTTCTGGACGTTTTTTTTCGAAAAAAAAATTGAGTAAATTTACTTCCAAAAACTTAAATAAAACTCTTTTTAATATTTTTTAATTCAATTTTATTTTATAAAACCAAGAAAAAAAAACACAACAATTCATACAACAAATGTATTTTTTTAAATTAAAAATATGAATATAAAAAAAAAAAACGAATGGCAACAAAACATAGCAATGCAGTCCAATTACATCACATGTATTTTTTTTAATTAAAAACTAAAAAACTGTATTTAAAAAAAATTAAACAATTAAAATTAAACAATGGCCAAGTTAACAACTAATCTTTGTTTGACATATAATCAGTTATATTTGTTTGTTTTTTTGGTTTCTTTAAATCCGAAATATCATTACGGAGAGCCAAAAGATTACTTATGTGCTTAGTTGAAAACAATTCACTGTTATTGCACCATTTTATTAAATTATTTACGCTTTCAATGGCTGTAGTATTAGAGACAACTGATGATACTGCAACAACGTCGTCTTCGCTGCTATCTGATGACTCACCATCGCTACTGAGAACATAAACAGATCCGTCATCAAACATATCTTCATTCCATCTGTCGATGTCTTCTATACCGATGCAATCGTTGGGAGCTATTTCTTTTAAAAGAGCTTGAGTTATCTGAATAACTTCGTTGCAGTCCTGATATATTTGCAACAATTGTGCTATTGGCACGTCATTGTTGCTGTCGTATTGGTTAGAGTCCCAATCGGACAACTTTGACCAAGATTTCTTCATAACACTTTGTGGTACCGCATCCCAAGCTTGTTTCAGTAATAATATAGCATTGCGGATCGAATGGGATTTCAAATGATTCTTCAGTTCACCACCTTCAGCAATTAACTGAGAAAGAAACATACTTCTGTAATTGAGCTTTGTTAACTTAATAGGGTTTTGATCCATTGGTTGTAAAGCTGCTGTCACATTTGGTGGAAAGAATAATGCAACTATGTTTCCATCGTCACTTTTAAGTTTCTCAATGGGTGTATGAGCGGAGCAATTATCTATAAGCAAAATGGCTTTCGGAGGCAAATTATTTTCCTGAGAAAAGCGGATCACCTGTGAATTGAAAAAAATTTTAAAATTATGTACTGAACCTGAAATCAATATTTTTGTTTACCTCTTTAATAAATATTCCGTGAAACCATTCGTGAAAAATCCGAGAAGTCATCCAAGCATTTTTTGAAAAGTTGTAATGCAGAGGATTATTGAAATTTTTAAAACGCCTGGGTTTTTTTGCTTTTCCAATTACCAATGGAACTAATTTGTGTGATCGATCAGAGTTTGCACCAAGTAGGACTGAAATTCTGTCTTTTTGAATTTTATGTCCAGGGGCGTTTTTTTCAAAAGCAGAGACATAGGTTCTGTCTGGTAGGCAACGAAAAAATAATCCGGTTTCGTCTACATTATATATTTGTGACTCCATTAAACCCATCTCAGCGATCTTTGCACGATATCGATGAATAAAAGGAGTGACTGAAGCAACATCACTGAATCTCGCCACAAATTTTTAAAAAACGGATACCGTGTCGCTTCTTAAATTTGGTAAACCATCCATCACTTGCCCGGAATGCATTTTCATCTTTATTGGGATATTCCTCTCTAAATATTTGTTTAGCTTTCTCTTTTAATATTGGCCCAGTCAATGTACACTTTTTTTCTCGTTGATTTAAAAACCACTCATACAGACGACTTTCCATTTTTGTACATTCAGCGCTGTGCAAAGATTTATTGTTTGCCTCCTGATATGTGTTTGAAACAGCATTTAATATTGCTGTTCTATGTGATTTGATGTAGCTGATTGAAGATGTTGTCACATTAAAATCTAGGGCTAACCGGTTCCCTTGAACGCCTTTGTCAAGCTTTTCTAATATTTTGACTTTAGTTTCCAATGATAAAGTGTTTTTTTTACGTTTATTTAACATTTTAAATGATACACTTTCACTATTTAATAGAGACTGCCAAATAATATGTACACGCGTATCAAATTTCACAAATAAACTAGCCAAAAATGTACATAAATGCGACAAAAAAAAAAACAAATAGGAAAAACAATTTGGTGATTCCCCTTTTTAGTTTTACTTTATTCAAACAGAATAAATGTAAATTGGGGATTTCCTGTGTATTCAAATAATCAAAAAAAAAAAAAAAACGCTCAGAAATTAGAATTTTAAATTCGAATTTCAGAGCGTTTAATGTATTGCAAACATTGATTCTAATTTCTGGACGTTCGAATTACTGAAAGCTCTAATTTGCGAGCGTCTACTGTACTTCTATAGTTCCAAATTGAAACCGGTTGCCCTAGACTCAGTTCTGGAACTTGTTCTAGAACAGGTTAGTAAACAAATCAGGCTAGGAAAAATGATATGATTTGCTTTCGTAGTCAAAAATTTAAAGCAAAATTTCTGAACAAACTGAACCCTCTTACACTTTTGCTCGTCAGTGTATATTAGAGACCATCGTACGGGTGGTCAAACCAAAACGTACGATGTTAATTGTAAATAAAACAAAAAGTTTTCAGAGAATTATCTTAATATTTTGCATTATGATAGAAGGATCTATGGAAATTATGTGTGAAATAAAATATCGGTCAAATGCTCGCCACGGCTTCGGTGGCATAACTCTATCCGATGGTTTATATTTTCAATGACTCTGAGACATAATTGAGGTTCTATATCATTAATGTGCCGAATTATCTCATCCTTTATCTCTTGAATTGTTCTAGGCTTATTGACGTACACTTTTTCTTTTAAATATCCCCAAAAAAGAGAAGTCCAACGGTGTCAAATCACATGATTTTGCTGGCCAATTAACATCGCTAAGACGTGAGATAACACGGCCATTGAATTTCTCGCGCAAAAGAGCCATTACTTCGTTGGCTGTGTGGCAAGTGGCACATATCGTCCAGGTCCATATCCTCAATTTCTGGCCACAAGAAGTCCGTTATCATCTCGGGATAGCGAACACCGATGACGAGTCGAGGTTGACGGCTCTTCTGCTACACTATCGCGAACAACAGCAATGTTTTCCGCAGAACTAACTGGGCGAGTATGCACAGGTGTTTTCAAATTTCCTACAGACCAGGTTTGCTGAAATTTGCGCACAATTATCCCGATTGTGGACACACTTGGTCGATTATGCTGACCAAACAAGTGCTCGAAATGCATTTTGATTTGAACGCCCATTTTCGTAAAAGGCTTCAACAAACTTAACTCGCTGCTCGATTGTGTACCTCTCCATGGTTGAATTTGCCATGAACACTGAAGCAAAGAAATGTCAAATTAAGTTGGGCAAATAACTTGACGTTAAGGTGTGGCTCACAATTAACATCGTGCATTATGGATGGACCACCCTCTATATCAATTTATAAAATTACATATAATGCAATAACATGAACAATGTTGCCTCATACAGTCAGTCATCTCGTGTGACAGTGTATGGCTGAGTGGGTTAAGGGGCTGATTAACAATTTCAGCAATCTTTGTTCGAATCCTGTTGAGGGTATTTTATTTCTTTTTATTTGTAATAAAGAAATATTTTTTTAATTTAAATAATTCCAAATATATTATAGGATGAACTTGAATCTCAAGGTATCTAATTCGATCTGCCAAATTATATCATTCATTTCTATTTAATTGTATCTAAATTATTCGAAGGTGATATTTTGGAATCTATCAGGATCTTAGTTTGATATTTTTGGAGCCCCCAACTTTGAGATAAAATTTGATCTAATTTAAACCTGTAACATATTTGAGGGATCTAAATGGATATTACTGGATACTAGACCGTACCTTAAAAAAAAGTTCGCCCTACACCTTCCAATATGAAGTATTTTTACAAGGCAATTTCAAACATTTTTTTTTTTGTTTTTTTGCGGAACGTAGGGTTCGCCTTTTTCAATTTTTCGTTATAGCTTCGGCATTTAAAGTCGGATTTTAAAGTGTGATATATCGAATTTTTTTGCCTCGAGGAGACCAGTGTTGTACTATAAAGGAAAATCCAATGCAAAAAAAATTTAAAAAGGCGACCCTACGTTCGGCAACCAATATATAAAAAAAAATTCTACTGGGTTTATCGAAAAACTTCTTTAGCAAAAGTTTAATGATTTTTTGCAAGCTTTAATTTTCTGATGTTAGGGTGGTACATTAGGGTGGTAGCAACTGAGATCTGGTGGGTAACTACTAGAACGGGATATTTGAGGTCAATGGCTCTCAGAGCAGAATACTGGTCTCCTTGAGGGAAAAACATCCATGTATCATACTTTAAGATCCGTCTGTAAATGCCGAAGATATAACGAAAAATGTAAAATAACGACCCCTACGTTCGGCAAAAAAAAATTTTTTTTTTTTGAAACCTCATTGCAAATATACTTCATATTAGAGGGTGTACGGCGCTTTTTTTTTTGTTTGCCTATAAGGTGGTATGCTCTATTGGATACCCCAATTTTAGGATGAACTTAGATCAGATATACAGCTAATTTTTAGTAACTTTTTCTGCTATTTTTATATATTTATTTCTATGAGTGTAAAAGATACAGATTTAGCGGTAGATATAATGTTTTTTTTTATGCAATACAAAAAAAAAAATAACAAGGATCTGAAAACTGATTCTGGCAAGGGCCAAAAAAATATACGAGTATTGTCGTTTTAAAAGTTAACGTCTGGCCCTTTGTTTTTTTTTTTTTTTGGGTTAAAATTTCCCTTCTTTCGCAAATGTTTATTGTGAATCGGAATAGGAAACCATGTGAATCATCCATTTTAGGTATAGAATCTGTTTAGTGAACACTACGGGGAACGTTTTTGTGAAAGATTTTAACCCTCTAACCCTTCAATTAAAGGGAATTTTTTGGCCCTTTTTTAAAATGGAAAAAAAGACCCGTAAGTTAAAGAGCTAGAGGGTTAAAATTTTCGCAAAAATATTTGTCATGAAATTTTAATGAAGAAATCAAAGTTGAAAATTTAACTTCAATGCCAGAAATTCTGAATAAGTACGAACTTAACCCTTAAACATATTTTAAGTTTTAATTTATTTTTGGTTTTGCTTATATTTTTCTTAAATTAAGACGTATTAAATTTAACAACAACAAATTTCCTTCGAAACTAATTTAGTTTAAATTAACATTTCTCTAGAGCTAATACAATACATTATTTTGAGTAAAGTCAGAGCTTTCTTAAAGTTTTGAAAAATTATTCAAAACAACCGTACTAAGCTTTTTATAAAACAGTCATTAATTGCTTGTAACTATTCCTTGTTGTCATTTTCTATAACCTATCTTACTTTTTAGAAGAATTTAATGTTAAGAAAAATTACATTAGACATTTTTTTTAACAAGATTAGAATTCTCTTATTATTTTAGCCCTCCCGTAGTTTCCATTAGTATAACTATACAGTATTTCCATTTTTGAAAAGTGTTTTTGTGACAAGTTGTTGTAGATTTGTGATAAATTTATAGGCTATCCCAGAATATATAGGTACATATAAAAAAATATTAAATTAATTTCAACATAATTTAATTATAAAAACTTTAATGAGTTTTTATAAATTCTGTAGAAATAAATTAATTAAAGACGGACATGCCGATTATAAGACACCCTGTGTGACAGAGAATTTCAAATTATGGCCAGGGTTGCCAACTCTTGAAGTGGAAAATGGGCAAATTACGAGATCAGAATGGCTAGAAATACCTAAAATTTTAAGTTAATACTAAAACTCAATCGCCCTTACTATCTAAATTTTTCAAACCTATATTTTAGGTAAAGTCGACTTTAGTTAAAATATTGGGTGGCAGTATGGCTTGACTTGGTTTATTTTTGGAGCATTTTGATTGGCTGATTTTTTTTCAACCAATCAAAATGTTTGAAAATACAAATATTTTTGTAGGGTTTTCATACACCAAATGAACAAAACCGTATGATTAAAAATAAAGTCGACTTTAAATTTAAAATACTTTTTTATATGTAGTAAGGGCCAATGATTTTAATTTAAATTATTGATAATAATGAGTTTTAACACGAATTTTATGAAAGCTTTTGGGTTTTAATTTTAATATATTTTCATTGAAATTTTACAAAAACCATTATCTTAAATCGAACACTCAAAAAAGTTTAACAATTACTATATGAGAGTTGTTTGTGTAGTAATCAGTAGTTGTTATTTTTAATTGTAATCTCAGTTGTTTTTCTATGGAAAAATAAAAAAACAAGTATTTATGATTTTGGAAGTTAGCCCAAAAAGAAAATTGCCAAATTCACGATAAATGCTTGTTTACTGTAAAAAAAGGATGAATTCTTTGTTACACGAATAAGTAAATATTTTTGTGAACTTTATGTTTCAATATTCTCGAGTTATGCAGCTTCAGAATTTATAGATATTGTATTGATTATTGAATTTGTGTGTTCAATAGCCAGAATCATGTAAAGCTTGTATATGCCATATACAGTAGAGCGTACCACCTTACAGGCAAAAAAAAAGTGCGCCGTACACCCTCCAATATGAAGTATTTTTGCTAGGAGGTTTCAAAAAAAATTTTTTTTATTTTTTTTTGCCGAACGTAGGGCTCGCCATTTTACATTTTTCGTTATATCTTTGGTATTTACAGTCGGATCTTAAAGTATGATACATCGATGTTTTTCTCTCGAGGAGACCACTATTTTCCTCTAAGGACATTTTGACCTCAAGTATTCCGTTCTAGTAGTTACCCACCAGATCTCAGTTGCTACCACCCTAAAATACCACCCTAATATTAGAAAATGAAATCTCGCAAAAAATCATTAAACTTTTGCTAAGGAAGTTTTTCGCTAAACCCAGTAGAAATTTTTTTTTTATATATTGGTTGCCGAACGTAGGGGTCGCCTTTTTAAATTTTTTTTAATTGGATTTTTACTATATAGCAAAACATTGGTCTCCTCGAGGCAAAAAAATTGATATATGTTACTTTAAAATCCGATTTTATATGCCAAAGCTATAACAACAAATTAAAAAAGACGACCCCTACGGTCGGCAAAAAAAAATAATTTTTTATGATATCGCCTTCTAAAAATACATCATATTGGAGGGTGTACGGTGAACTTTTTTTTTGAGGTACGGTCTAATGTACAGTGTGACCTATTTAAAGTAAATTTTTTGTATATGAAGTTTGACATGTAACTTGTATCTGTTCATTTCAGCACTATTATGTCGTGTATACTGCAGACTGATTTCTTTTTATCAACACGTGTTTATAGACATTTTTCTTCCTTATAAACCCATTACCATATATGCTTTAAAAGTAAAGTCAAATGTCAAAAATATAAAACGTATGCTTTGTAGGTGCCATACATGTAACACTCTTCCCTCATGTAACGTGGCTAATTTATTCGGTCAAAACAACATGCACAAAAAAAAGAAAGCGCTATTTGACACAACATCTTTTATATTTTTTTAAAAGTGGTAGGTTCATTTTGATCACTAAAGGCATCAAAATGCTTGTTAAAATCCCTTTATACGAGGAACGAGTGTAAGCATATTGAAATTAAGGCACCATATTTATTAAAATAATGTATTATTAATCAATCAATCAATCAACAAAGTAAAACAAAAGTAATACATAAATGTTTAACTAAACATGCTTTTACTTTTTCGATAACATTAAAAAATTAAGGGTCAATTTTATATTCAGATACAAATAAAATCAAAACTAATAAACTAAAAACAAAATTTATGATTAATGAAAATTAAAGTAATCACGTTAAGGTACAAATGACAGAATAGATAATAAAATTTAACTAAATATTCATATAAGGCATTCTATACCAACTGTCCAGCTAAAGAAGTATATTGTATCAATATTAAACTTACGGCATTTATTTTTCAATATTTCAAAAACATTTTAAATGTTTTCCAAAAATGCACGAAGTAAGCGTGTTTCAATATTGACCTATTTAGTATGTTAAATATTTATAAAGCTTTAATGGAAAATGCTAGCAATTTGTTTATATCAATTGATATTGTTAGAGGCAATTCGAAAAAATATTTATTTTTTTTTAAATTCAGAATTAGTTCGGAATTTGTTCTGGATTTTTAAAAAATCAACAATTTTTTTTTGTTCATAAAGAAGTTCAATTATATTTCTATAGATTCTGAAATATTTAGCATTTTATTCGGTTGTGTTTTTGGAGAATATTTTCGTTAAATATATTGTAAATAAATTAAATATTGCAATATATTTTCTATAATAAGTTGGCGTATCAATATGTTAAATACGATATTTCTCATATACCGTGATGTTCTAACTAACATAATTGTAAAAAAAATGTTTGAATTTTTTGTAAGTATTTGCGAGATATAGTATTAAACGAATATTTTCTCTACGAAGAAGCATATTATCACACTAAAACTTGGAGATTCGATAGAAAACTATTAAAATTTATTTTATAAATAGAAAAGTTTTTGGCTTATTTTTAGGTTAATTGATTTATCTAAAGGGTTCTTCAATAAGAGTGATACAAAAGTTTTTTTAAATAAAACAAAAATGGTTTTGGATAACAATGAAATTCTTTATTCCTACACTCAGAAAAGTTCTGCAGTTACTACATGACAGTTATTTATGTAGTAATGCGGTTGTAGTTATTTTAACTACAATTGTAGTTAATTTACTTAGAACAAAATTTTTCAATGTTTTTGACAGTTATTTTTTTAAACAAACTACAAAAATTACTACATTGTAGTAACATTTATTTTATGCAGTTATTTTGAATTTTATTTACAAATATTTAAATTTTCAAGTGTGTATGCACACACACGAAGCAAACAGAAGTATGTGTATGAATCACTTGTTTAGAAATTTCTAGTGAAAGAATATGAGTATAACATGTTTTCTCTTGTCTTAGTCATAAAACAACGCCAAAGAGTGAGCACGCGTAATACGGAAAAGGTTATATATTTTTTATTAAATTACTAAAATAATAAGGTCAGTTTTATAATATAAATTTATTTACGGGGAATGTTAAAAAAATATTGTATTTATTTTCTTTCAGTTCTTTTATATTCTCATCCCTTTCTACCTGGAGAAAAAAAAGGAAGCCAAACAACAGCATATTTCATCCCTCACAGACGGACATGTACAACAATATCTTAATAGTGAAAAAAAGTGACATTAAGTGTAAATTTTGATTTCTCAATTTTAAATTTATTATAGAATAAAATTAAGTTAATAGTGTTTACATAAATTTGTTTTTTTTATTAAATTAATAATTAAAAAAAAATTTTTTATTTATTTTTTTTTAACTACATTTGCAAGTTGTTTGTACAGTTTTACAATAATTTGCATGTATGTTGTTTCAATTGCATTTGTAGTTGTTTTTACTACATTTGTCAGTTGATTTTTAACAGTTAAAAATTACTTCATATTGCAGTTAATTTAACTGCAAATGTAGTCTACACCTTTTTAAGTGCAAATGCAGTTATTTTAACTGTCATTTGCAGTTGATTTTACCTACATAATTCCCTGAGTGTATGAAAGTACGTTCGATGCCATTATGTATGGAAATCGATCTCTTTTGCATGGCCACCACGGGCACGCTTGCAGAAGTCCAGACGCTGAACCCAATTTTCGACGGTTTTCAAGCATAAATCGGCCGATATTCGTACGAAGTTCATCAATCGTCGCTGGCTTGTTGGCATAGCCCATATATTTGATGTAGCCCCACAGGAAATAGTCCAACGGCGTCAAATCGCACGACCGAGGCGGCCAATCGACTGGACCATTTCGTGAGATAACACGTTCTCCAAACTTGGCTTGTGGCGCCGTCCTGTTGGAACCGCATGTCCTCTAAGTCCATATCATCCAATTGGGGCCAAAAATATTCGGTTATCATTGAACGGTAGCGATTCCCATTCACAGTAACGTGCCGGTCTTGATCATCACGGAAGAAGTACGGCCCAATGACGCCGCCGGCCCATAAACCGCACCAAACCGTAATTTTTTCAGGATGCAATGATGACTCATGGAGTACGTGTGGATTGCTCTCTGACCAATAACGCATATTTTGTTTATTGACGAAGCCATTCATTATGACGACCATAAATTGGACTTAGCGCTCTTAACGTTGAGGCCACTGACTCCGAATTTCGGAAGTAAATTTTAATAATTTCGATTCGTTGTTGGCTCGTATATCTTTCCATCATGAAATGGCAAACCTTACTGAAGAGAAATGTCAAAAGAGCGGCAAGAAATATGGCGCCGTTTGCTGTCCCTGTCTTTCTACTTTTGTAGCGTCCCTGTTGAAGAACCCTTTATTAAACTAAAAATTCAGAATTAGTTCTGAAAAAAATTATATATATTTTTTTCAATTTGTCTATAAAAATGTTATTTCTTGCAGTTACCAAATACCAGTAAATTATTATAAAATAATGTTCTAAAAATGAGTGTTTAATTTTGCAAATACTTAACCACGCACTCTTTTTGGAGAAATGATAAAAGATGTTTAAATATTTATTCGTGGCATATATAAATACTGTAAATTTGAATTAATTGAATTTGAAAAATTTTTTACATAAAGGGCTGAATGGAGAACCGCCAAACTTTAAAGACATTTAGCGAAAAATCTGTACCATTGATCGTAAAATAAAGTACGCCATTGTAATCGGCATGTCCGAGGAATGTGGAATTGATGGTCTGAGTCCTATTAATTTTTAAAAGTCAAGATTTTGTCATGTATATTTTTTTTTCTTATCTTTTTTCTTTGGAAATTAAAATTTTTTTTGATCTTTTACACTGATGTTTATGTTATCTTTTTTTTTTTGTTTTTTTTTGTAATGTTATAATGAAAAATGTATACCACAAATGTAAAATTCTATACTGTAAGGTCTTGTGTATAGAATTCCAAATAAATAAATAAAATAAAATACAATATACTCTTTCCTGTAGCGGGACAGATGTTATAAAAAGTCACATATATTTATATAAAATAGTAACGTGATACACGCACTGACTGACTATCTCTTAATTGTCCAGCTCAAACCCGTGGTGCTAAATACATAAAATTTTGGGTGTAGATTTCTCCTCGTCGAAGACTTCCACTAGAATTGGGTTTTTGGAATCCATAGGGAGGGATAAAGAGGAATAATGTCTCCGCCTTGACGGCCCACACACGGCCTGCTAGAAACTTCAAATCTCTTAAAAAGATTATGAAAGATGTTATTCTGTAAATTTCCTAGTGGGACGTTTTTGGTCAAAAGTATAAAAATTAACCCCATATAGATCGCGTTACAAAAAATAATTATTTTTATCCAGTTGAGATATTTTTTTTTATCAACATAATGGCTTTACAATCTCGTAGTCATAATTAATATTAAGTTTCATATTTTTTTCTAGTTTGTTTTTTATTGATTGATAAAAAAAGTTAAACAATATGTTTTGAATGTATTTTAATTGATTCTTCAATTTAAAACAAACTTTACCTATTACTTTTTAAATAAACCTCAATCGGTTATGGAAAATATATTGTGGGTGTAGAGTTTTAGCCCGTATAATTAAATATCTTTAAGACTATTAAACTTAGAATAAAATGAGAAAATGTAGAGAAAACTAACGAAAGATTTTAAGAAATTTAAAGAAAAATTCTTAGTGCCAAAATTTCCTTTAATTAAACTATGTTTTTTTTTTGTAAAACTATCAAAAAATTATTAATTTAACTTAAAAAAATTCCTTTCTTAATTTAACATACTTTTACAAGTCGTTTTTACAAAATATAAGTGTCATTAACCTGTTAAATATTTACCAGTACAAAATGTTCTTTTAGTCTTTTTGTTTTGCATATTTACTCGTAGTGCTAAAATTTTTAATGTAAAACTAACTACTACTATTTTTATAACTACCAACCCATGCATGCACACGTACATATATACAATTTTAACAGGTTAAATAGTCGTCTGTAATGATAATTTCAAACAAATTTACGTGCCAATAAAAAACTGCAAAAAATTAAAAAAATAAAATGAAAAAAGCGCTTAAATAACAAGCAGGTATTCATGCAAAGGAAAAACTTAAAGATTTTTTTTAGCAGACATCCAATTTTTTTGTTTGTTTATAAGTGTGTTTACAAAAATGTATGGAAAAAAACTTTAAACTCGTGTATAAAAAAAAAAAAAATGTTGTAGTCACTTGTAAAAGCGTGATTTAGTAAACAATGGTAAACTAGGTTACAACCTGGTATTATTGTTTGCTTTTATAAGACTACTCTTTTACTACCATACATACACGATACATTTTTTTAGGCTTAGGAAAAAAAAATAAAATAAACGAATAAATGGAAGTTTATGTGCTTTTGTATTTGGAGAAAAGAAATACCAGTTGGAAAATTATTAAATGAAGACTTTTGATATCGTGATCTGGATCTGGGTTTCCCACTTTTGATTTTAGGTTCTTTCTTAGCAACCGAAAAATCCTAACAGTGACATTTTTGATCAAATCAGACAATAAAAACAACATTATGAAATAATGGTTTCTAACATATTGAATCCAAAAATTTTGATTTTAAAATTTTCGTTTTCAGATTCCCTTACTATCTAAATTTGTCTTGACTTGGAGCATTCTGATTGTTTAATAGTAAAATATTCTTTGATAACACTGTGAGACAAATGGTAGGGGTCAGTGATCGGGAAGGGTCACCCCTAGGAATCGAGATATATCGATTTGACCTTTGGTGGTCTTTTTTTTTTGACATAACTCGAGAACCACTAGTCCGATTTTGCTCAAACAATTTTAAAAAAATTCAAAATTACAATTACTTTAATCTGCTCATATAACGTTTTTCTATATACTCAACAGTTTTGCCGGTAAAAATAAATGTATGAAGAAAAAAATATTTTTTGCCTAAAATATTAAAAAAAAGTAATAAACAAAAGGTTATTGATTTTTATGGTAGCGGTAACAAACATTTATTTTTACTGGCAAAACTGTTAAGTATATAGAAAAACGTTATATGTAGGGATTAAAGGAATTGTAATTTTTAATTTTTTTTAAATTGTTTGAGCAAAATCGGACTAGTGGTTCTCGAGTTATGTCAAAAAAAAGATATATCTCGATTCCTAGGGGGACCCAGCGAAACGCCGGGACACGTATAACTTGTTTTTGACCGATATAACATTTCCCGCTGGTTTCATCCCATCCCGATTTTGACTGTCGCATAGTGTAATAAAAAAATTAAAATAAAAAAATTGCTTAATTTATGTTTTAAAATATAAATATTTTTATAGGGTTTTCGTACACAAAATGAACAAAACCGTATGATTAAAAATAAAGTCAACTTTAAATTTAAAATACTCTTTTATAGAAAATTATTAATATTTTTAAATTTTTGATCGCCATTTTGGATCCGCCATTTTTAAAGTTTGTTCTAGATTCGGAATCAACGAATCCAAATCTTTTAAAAACAATTGATTAAAATTCAATATATTAAAATTTTAAAACCACTGGCCACCATATTGGATCCACCATTTTGTAAATTCTGATTCAAGATTCGTGACCAGCAACTGTATAAATACCCTTTAGGATGCTTTTTACACTTTTATTCTTCGTATTCTCGTTTTGACCAAAATTCAGGGTTTCGGGCCCACAATATACTGCAGTACACTACATTTATTCATTTACTACCGCCATCTTGGATCCGCAATTTTGAATAAAAAAAAATCTTTGTAAAAACTTTTTAAACTTACTTATGTAGTTTTGGATGCTAAAACCGTATTCGATATCACTTTTTTTATCACCCACAATTCTTTCACAATATGACAGTAGTTAAAAAAATAGGGAAAAATTTGTTAAATAAAAATTAAGTTTCCTATTTGGTTACAGTTCGTTTATCTCCTTTAGATAAAATGCTTTGGTGCTCTTTGCAAATAAAATAACACCATCTCTTAAATAAATTTTTAACCAATACACTTATTTATTTGACGCTATATTACTTTAAATACAACAATATAACACACACACAAACTCTATGCGCAATTCACTGCACACAGTCTAAAGCGCAATTATCTATACCAACTCTAATGCGCAAATTGACAGCACAAATGTTAAAGTACAACTTTAATTCACAAATGTTAATGTGCACCTTCCTTTTCCTTCGTAAACTTCGGTCTTTTATAGGCGAATGGTCGTGGCTGTAGAACATGCTAGAAGCTTCCAATGTTTATTATTTAAAACACTTAACAATATTTATGACATTTAACATTATAGGCTGTGGGGTATACTTAAATGCAGTGTTAATAGATTGACGTTGTCAGTACATCCCGTTTCTCGGGATATTTTCTTCCCAAAAATTCCATAGTTTTCTATACTAGACCAATCTAAATTCGTAATAATATTATTGCTAACCTTATAACACTAGATTATATTGCCAACTTAAAAATATTTAAGCGTTAAAAATATTTGTTATGCATTTTAGTTAATAAAATTTATTATTATTTAATATTGAAATGTAAGAAATTGGTGGGTGATACGATTTTTTTTTGTTATTTTTTCGGAATCAGCACACCAAAGTGCACAGAAACTAGCAAAAGTTATTGAAAAAGTTTTTTCCATCATTGGGCTGTGTTATCAGCGACCTTAAGATTTGCATTAAGGAATAATTTATTTTCCAAGAAATAGAAATTTTAAATTTATGGCTGCCATATTAGACCCGCCATGTCGACTTTTTAAAATCTGATTTCAGATTGGTAATCTGCTACCCAAAAACTGCCGCTGGTGGAGATTTTAACCCTCTTATGTTCTTTCTTCTGATTACAATAATATTCAAACCATATATTTGGCGTTGAAAATCTACTAAGAAACAAATGTTAAAAATTTTAATTTATCGCTTTATTTAGGCGATATTGCACAACAAAGGTTGAAGACGTATCTTGAAACCCAAAGGTCAAATAATTTCGGTTTTTGCTGTAAATAATACTAGCAATAAAATAAAATTACATACCGAAAATTGTTGAGCAATTGTTGTTATTACAGAAGTTATGGCGATTTTCGCTTTTTGAACATTACGAAATTTGGCGAATTTGGCACTAAACAGCAATTAATGTGGATGAAATTAGTTCTGCTTACTACTAACTCTAAGTATATAATCTGTGTTTAATTTTAAGAAAATCTGTTGGCTAGTTTTTGAGTTAGAGAGATATTTGTAAAACGTATCCTGGCGTTATCCTGTGAGTCCTGGAGAAAAATGTTTAACTGATTTTACAATTAGAGACTTTAAGCTAACTTTCTTATTATCAGTAATGTACGCCAGATCGTAAATGTATTTTTAGCAATTTTTCAAATATTTTTTGCTTTTTTAAAAAGTTAATTTTTTCAAATTTACTAAATTTTCACTTTATATGCTTCTTGCTTGAAAACCGTTCCTTTTACAAAAAAAACTTGAAGGCAAAAAAGTGGGTAATTAAGTTTTCTATGGATATAATACAATTTGTTTAATAAAATATTGTTATTTAGCCAAAAACTATTTAAAATGTGAAGACCGCCTTTTGGCGGCCTTGGGCATTAGAGGGTTAAGTGGCATTTTAGAAAAAAATCATTCTTTGTTCTGACCGTAAAACTGGCCCTATTACTCAATAGGTTGGGCGCAAAATAAACACAAACTTGTTAAATTTCCTAGATAATGAAGCTCGATGTCTAAATTGTTTTCATAATTTTTTTTTTCTTATTTTTCTTTATTTTCATAAATTTTTTTTTATTTCCAATATTTCGAATAGCGTCGATATTCATCATCAGGGCATATATTTGGCGTTTTTTTTTAATCACTGGATTTATTTTTGGATTTATTTTATTTTGTTAAAAAATCCACATTTTGTTTTTCAATTTTTTAAATTTTATATTTTTTTCCAGATATAACACTTTTTCCCTTATATAATGTGAAAGAAAAGAATTAAATTTTGCGAAAATGGAATTTCTGGAATAAAATTAAGCTAAATCCAAAACGGATTTATTTATTTTTTAAATCCATTTTGGATTTAGCTTATTTCAATCCTGTGTTCACATTTTTACAAAATTTAATGATTTTCCTGCACATTATATTGGCGAATAAGTATAAGAATTTAATAAAAATTATAAATTTTTCAAATTAAAAAACAAAGCATTAATTTTTTAACAAAATAAGATAAATCTAAAAATAAATCCAGTGATTAAAAAATATGCCTATTGACTGTTAAAAAGAGTTAAGCTATGCTTCTTTAGCCGTCATTCATATTTAAAGCACTGCTTTGAAGCCCAGTGTAGAAATGGTAATGACATATCATTATTTTTTGGACTACCAGTAATGACACCCACTTACCTTCTGCATTATTTTAAAACATACTATAATGAGTTACTGATAATGATTTATTTTTATCATTATTTCAAATAGAAAAAAATTTTCTAAATTTTTTTGAAATTTTTTGAAATCTATTTTTAGACTCAATATTTTTTAAACACTGGTAAGGATATATGTAACCACATATTTTTTGATTTTTTGTATGTTGGCGAGTAAGCTTACTTGTGTGCAGCAGGTCAATTATGTTTTTATCTATTAATTATTACATGTCGATATAGCTCAGATGGTAGAGCTATTGACTGGCAATCTGTAGACCCAGGTTCGATTCCAGCACCAGCAAATTTTATTTAAAAAAAAATACAATAAAAAATATTTTTTTTTATATAATTTATTTTTTTGAAAATCTATTTTTGGACTCATTATTTTTGTCAGTACTGGTAAGCACATGGGTAACGATATATTTTTTGATTTTTCGTATGCTGGTGTGTAACCATAACTCATTATTTTTCGCAACATCGCCATATAAAGGTAATAAGAAATGTAATAACAAAAGTAACTAGTTACCATTACCAAGTATGCAGTTACATAACCACATATCTGGTAATGATTTTCTACAGTGGGAGCTTAAGTTTATTTAAGCTTTTTGTGTGTAAACATATAATATAAGCCTGGATGATGAATAGCAATGCTTTTCGAAATATTGGCAAATAAGAAAGTTTTCTATAAATAAAAAACTTAAGAAAAGAATTTAGATCTCGTGCATGATTAATTAGGAAAATTAATAATATAGGAAAAACGGTGGAAAAAATAAAAATTTTATTATTAAACATAAATAAATTTTTTTAATATGTGTTTCTGCCCAATTTTCTACTGGGTTTCTGATAGCAATATACTGAAACTATCCATACACAAAACGAAAAAAAAACCTAAAAAGAAAAAATCTTCAAAGAAAATACAAAAAAAAAAATTTTGCAAGAAAACTACAGGTTTTGTTAAAATTTCTCATGCTAGTTCTTAAATATATTTTCGTACAACAAAAAAAAAATTTATATTAGGGCGTCCTTCCAACATTTATGTATTTGATCTAAAATGCTAAGATATAAAATGAAAGTTTTTGTGAGCAAGCTGCAGATGAAATATGTGATATTATATAAAAATGGTTTTAATTTTAAAAAATCTCAAATTCGACGATTCATTTTTTAAGGGACACCTTTATATTCCTACATAAACTAACTAAAACTGACATGAAAGCTTATAAAAAGAAACTAAAACTAAATAAATAGAAAACTTAAGAACCCAAATATTTCCGGTTTTATTTTCTAAGTTTTTAGTAGGTTCGTTCATGCTTTTGTAGCAATTACTACTCGTATTTTATACCAGTTAGCGAAAAAACTAATATTTATGTGTTTATTCGTTACAATTTCTTATTTATGGGTTTAAAGAAGAAACATGATTACATTCCAACGCATACACATACACACACACACATACGATTAAATTTAAACACTCACACTTTCTTAATTTTCTTTTTGAATCATTTTTGTGTTTCAACTTATTTAATATTAATGTTTTACTTATGTTTTGATAACATGACAAGTTGTTTTTTTTATATCCGCCGGCAATGGCAAATGACAGTTGTATTTAATTTCTTATAAGAAAATAATTTTCTTTTGATTTTAATTATTTTCCTTAATATTTCCACACGTCTCGGCTTAAGCCTACTCATATTTCCAATTTAGTTTTAATGCGTTCCGTTTTAATAAGATTTAATGGTTAGATTAGATTTAGATTAGATGTAGCTTTAAGTATGTAGTTAAATTATAAGTTAATGATGTTTTGTTGTAATTTTGTAAAGGCATTAATATTATTAAAATGGGAAAAATAAATTATGATGATGAATGATAAAATAACTATGATTTAATGAATTTGAATTAATGGATAAATACTAAGCGGAAGGATATTTGTTTGAAAAGAAATGAAATATAATTAAAATACAAATTTACATGATTTCATCGTTTATCGGCATAGCTGTCCATATATGGTCTCATGTATGAAAATATATTTGGCTCATATATGACTGTATTAGTACAGAATCGAAATTTAACGGTACACTAAGAGAATTAAGTCAATAAAATTAATTAGACTGCAACTGAATTTAGAATTAACTGCTATTGCAATTATTTTATCTACAATTGCAGTAAAAAATAACTGCAAATGTAGTTAATTTAAATGCAATTGCAGTGTGCAGTTTTTTAACTGCAATCACAGTTAATTTTAAAAGAGTTTAGACTATAGTTGAATTTTAAATAATCTGATATTGCAGTTATTTTAACTACAATTGCACTTAAAAATAACTGCAATTGTAGCTAATTCAAATGAAATTGTAGTTAATATTACTGACATATTTCTCTAAGTGTATGTTTTCATATATATAAGCATTTATGATCGTAAAGGATACATATGTACTCATATATAATGCCAGCAAAAAAAGAGATGCCGAAGCAGTAGAAAAAACACTATAATTGATGATCTAGATGTACTTCTTTTTTAACATAAACACTAATGATTTTAACATTAAGTTATCATAGGAGAGGAGTACTCCCACTTCAACATTTTTCCAGCACTTTTTGAAGGAGTGCAAAGGAAGATCTTTTTCACCAATTTAAAGTTAAAAAAAATTCTTCACAATATTTTTTTTTGTTTTACAAAATTTTTTTTATTGCCGCCTCCGGGTATCGAACTTGCGACCTCACGATTGGTAGTCTAGCGCTCTACCGCTGAGCTATTCTTTGATATGAAAGTTGACTGGCATAAAAACACGACTTTGTTACTGCGAGATATTGTTCATTATTCTCTTCAATAAAAGTACTTATTAAACAAGTGAAAAAGGTGTAATCCAATTCAATATTTTTTTCAGTTTTTTTTATATATTTTGCACATCTAACTAAATTAATAAACAACTTTCCAAAAAAAAATTTTAAAAAGGCACCAACAATAGAATTTGTTAATCCAAAAAGCTAAAAAAAATTTGGTACGTTTTGCGCTATCTCAGAGTAGAGATACAACCTAGCGGCTGCGGATTCCGCATACATTCACATTTTCTTTACATGTATCTATGTGTGTATACATTTAGTATATGTGTGGAGAGCATCAGGGTTGGGAAAGGTTTTTGTTTCAGAATAGAACAATTTTAAATTTTTAAAATTTTTTTCATTTTTACTACGGCAAAGATCATTAAATTATACAGATAGGCTAAATGAGTTCGGAACTAGCAATAAACATGAAAAGTAATGATTTTTCAAGAAAAAAAGTTCAATCGTTTCAACTTTTCTATCTCTGAATATCATCAAATATCGGGATAATTTTTGGAAAATATGGCAACACTGTAGAGAGTGTGAGAATGAAAATATTCGAGTACGAGAGAAAATGTAGAGAAATTAAATTAACCCGGGTAAAAATCTTAATATGATGTCATATATAATTATATCTTATTTGATAAGTCCCCATATACAACGACATACAACTTGATCCGAAAAATGGGTCATCTACTTGTGTCTAATTATATCAAATAAGATATAATTTGATACAGTTTGATCCGAGATTTGTCCATATGCAGCACATCAAATTACATCTAATTCGATATAAAAATATCTGATTTTATATAACATTGTCTAATAGTAAGTATACTTTTTATGCATACCGGCTATTAAATTGATATTGAAATTTCTATAGCTTGAACAATTTTAAAGTCTCAAATTTTATAACATAAAATAAAAATTTTATTGCTTTTGTCTTCTAAATCGTACCCATCATTTTTTTAATATAAATTTTATATGCAAAAAAATCACGTGAAAATTATTTAGCTGTGGAGAAATTAACTCTTAATTTATATTAATTTGTATGAGATCATACAGAAAGTTATATAAAATTACAAGAATATATTTTTAGTATGACGATACATACAGTGTTATATAACTTAGTATCGAACCATATATAATCATATCGGTCACTACATATATTTTGATTAGTTTTATATGGCTTATGTGATTATATATGGAGTCAGATGTGGGGATATGTAATAACATCAATTACCGTACAAAAAATTCATTGAAAAAATAATATCAGATGTAGTTGTATATAATGATATGTGTCTTAATGTGACTCCATTCACTGTCAGATATAACCCAATCACATTATATATAACAATATATAAGTATTTTTACTCGGGAAGTTTTAATTTAGTAGGTTTGAGGTTAAGAAGAAGAATAAACCTTCCTCAAAAGTTATAAACACATTAAATTTGCAAATCAGACTAGATCTAGTTTCTGCCTTTTTATGGACAGGCTTCATCAGTGATCTTCAATTAAATTGTATTATTGTTTATATTTTTATTGTCAGATTGTCTCTATGTGAATAATTTCAGAAGTGAATAAACAGATATATACAAACATTCTACTTCAGATTTTCTCTGTTTATCTTCTTATTTCCTCCGTGTTACCTTTCCACAAATATTGCCACATTGACGTATGGTTTGTACATACAAGTGCAGGCAATTTGTGTATATTGGAGACGGACAGCCAATAGGGCATTGTTTATTTTTTTATAGTAAAGTGTTGTTTTTTCAAATGCGTCGTATAGACCAAATACAATTAATATTGTCATTAGTTTTAATTTACTCCATATAAAAAAAAAATAAACGCAGAACAAGCCGCACGGTTGTATCTCTTCATTCAGTTTTACAGATAATGTCCATTTTATAAAAATAGTTATAGTTATAAAATGTCTTGTATTTCGAAAACTAAGATAACGCAAAACGCACAATATTTTTCCACGTTCTGCAATGATTATGCTCCTATTGTTAAGATGAGTTAGGTCCGATAGCGATCGCGAGCAATTAATTTTTAGGAAACTACCACAAGGTCACACATTTTTTTTTGCAATCTCCATTATATTTTATTCCTTACGGAAAGTTTCATTCCATTTCATTCACTGCCGTAAGTCTTAAAATTTCACCTGCTCCATTCCATATCGTTTCGATTTGTACCAATCCATTATCGAATTCTGTTAATTTTTATTATCATGTAAATTCTTAAAAACAAAAATTAAAAATGTTACCCTGTGACTGATGTTAAAAAATGGATCCTTTGTGACCCCTGCCCGACCTGACATATTTGTACTATAAGAGTGAACTTATTCTCCTATGGGGCAAATATTTTGCCCGGACAAACATTTTAATCAGGCTATTATTATTCATATAAGATAGTTCTGGGAGTCATTCCGAGGGACCATTTTAGGAATCGGCTACAGGGTGACTCAATTGATCAATGAAATCAGATCAATTAAAATCTATTTAAAAATTTCCAATCGGCAACAACCTCTCCGGTCAACACTTGGTAACCAACCACTGAATGTGAATAAAGCGCATTATAATATGATTATTACTTGTGAAAAGGAGATAACAATAGGATTAAGAGAGAAAACAGTTGATACGGGCTTTTGTGATTAAAAAATGTACATTGTGTTGGCTGTGATTGACAAAACTTGCATTAGTCGCACTCATCGCTGTGCCGGGCATGGTGTTTCTAGTTAAGGGGTTGCCGGTTCGATTCCAGATTATGGCATACAGAAAAGTTTTCTTATAGAGAAAGTTTACCAATTAAAAATACTTTAATCAATTTACACATAAACTTACCACTGTCGATCTTTTGGGTGATCGTCTTGTGTCTGGTTATTCTCTTGTGTCTGTTAAATTTTTCAATAAAATTGTGTTCTTCTTCTTCTTCCTGTAAACAAGCTTTAGAAATTATTATCATTAATTAAAAATTATAATGAAAAAATTTTATTTCAATTGATATCAATACAATGCTAATGTAAACAGCAATTAATTAGTCCATTTAATTTACTAGTCTTATGTATGATTTGAATACATTTGAATAAATCAAGAATTTAAATTTGAAATATTTTTTTTTTAAATAAACAAGTGATACAATTTTTAATCGGCTTTACTTCAAGCTAAATTTAAAGCACTGAAATTTTTAAAACCTATATGTTTACCGGGTTTTCTCAAATATGTTCTCTTTAATAATTAAAATTGCCCCAAAATTATGCAACAAGTTTTTTAATATAATTTGTTTAAACAACTAGAAGTAGGCAACATACTTTCCTTATCATCTTCTTTCTTAAATATGCTACAATGTTGCTTTAGTAAAAAATCATTTTTTTTCTTCGAAAACAATTTGTTTGTTCGAAAGCAATATTAAACTTATTTTATTATTAAATTCTTATCACCAAAAAATAACAATTTCAAATTTATCCTATAATATAAGCCCTCCCTTGAAAAACCAGAAATACTATCACAATAAAACTCTTACAAACTGTAAAGAAGCAACGATAAAAAATGACAATAAAAATTCGCTTAAATAAACAACCATGACTTGTAAAATGGATAATCACAAAAATAAATGATGATGAGTGGCTTTTTAAATGGCTTTTCGTTAAGAAAATTTACAGCAAAACAATAACAAGGACGTTGATAACAACAAAGACTAAGAAGACAAAAATCACAATAAAAAAAGTCTTAGACTTTAACTCAAAAAAAAAAAAACAAACAAACAATAAATCGTTTTTGCCACCACGCAAAAGTCACTAAAGACAACTGATAAACATTATGACATTCAGTCAAAGATTTTCTTCTTTGCTAAGTTAAATAAATAACAGAAAAACAAACACCACACAAAAAATGGGCCAGCAGTTCAAGGCAGAGAGCTTTAGGTTATTAAAAAGCACTAGAATAAAATGCCAAGAGTCACTGCCAAAAAAATATGACACGCACATTATCAAACCTTCAAAATATCGTGATATAGAAGAATATATAACAAAATTTTGATTGTATTATCCTATTAATATATAAAAAGTAAAAACAAATAACAAAAGTTGTTTAACTTGTTTATCACAGCAACCTTCTTAATTTTGTCTAATCTCTTTACATCCCACAGTGGGGCAAAATCAAATTAATTTGGAAATAATTTAGCCATAACTTACTGGCTGGTCAGACTTCATAAATTCAAAGTAACTGCGATCTTAATTTGATTACCGACCCCAAAAATCTGCCAGTATTTGTCCGGAAATTCAACCGTTAGATATATATCGATGCTAAGATACATATCGTGTACAAAAAGTACTATTGAGTAGTCAATATCTACCACTTTTTCGAGTGCTCAATATTTAATACTACCTACTCAATATTTTTAGAGTTATATTTTTCCAAATATAAAGAAATTAGAATATTTTTGCCTTGGGTGGAATTGTTGCGAAATTCCGGTGAATATTAATTTAATAGATAGG
Source organism: Leucophora obtusa (assembly GCA_949987735.1). Lineage (NCBI taxonomy): Eukaryota > Metazoa > Arthropoda > Insecta > Diptera > Anthomyiidae > Leucophora > Leucophora obtusa. Next base: position 15,225,008 of record OX465298.1, on the reverse strand, counting down.
ACTATTTTAAAATGTAGCGAAAATGTGACATTTGGCTGCGTACGGTTTTTTACAGATTCCAAAGTTTAAATTGAAATAAAATAATGAGATTACATATTTTCAAACTGAAAATTGACTTTATTCGAAAAAATAAATTTATGCCATTAGGGTTAGAATATAACGTCGGGCATGTTGCCGCCCCAGCGGGCGGGTACAATGCGTAATCTGCAAACAATTGCGATTGGTAACACGTAGTTTTTTAGTTTGTGTCTGCGATGAGACTGATTGATTACACTGTGCACGAAAAGGAGACTTTTTTCCCGACAGATGGGGCACCCAGTGGGTAAAACTAATTCGGGTACGTTGGACCTAGTGGTGCTAGCCGTTTTTCTAGGTTAGCTCTTAAAGAAAAGATATTTCAGTTTAAAAATTATGGTTTCAAACACCCCTAAACACTCGATTTTTTAATTTGTTTACCGTTAATTTTTAGTTAAGCTGTTTGTTACTCTACCAAGAAGCTTTGTGTTAAAATTAACCAAAACCGGTTTTGCAGTTCAAAAGTTGCGATTAAAAATGTGAGGACACCATAAAAACCTTTATGCAAATTTTTCACGTCTATACAAATTTCAGTACATTTAACGAAGCAATAAAATGTACAATTTTGTATGGAAAATTTCAAAGTGTTCTCACATTTTCACTCAGAACTTTTGAACCGCTGCACCGATTTTAATAATTTTTAACCCAAAGCTGACTCGGGAAATAACAAATAACCTGGGTAAATCTGAATGGTCCAAAAGTTAGATAAATCGGTTTTGTTGGGGTCCTTGGACCCAGAATTTTCTAACACAAATATCTTTTTTTCAAGAGCTGACCTAGAAAAATGGCTAGCATCACTGGATTCAGCGTAATCGAATTAGATTTACCCACCGGGTCCCCCGCTTGTTGGATTTTTCAACTAGCTCAGTGTAATTAATCTTACATTATAAACTACGCAAAAAACCCAGCAAAAACAGAGATGCCGAAGCAGTTGAAAAAGCACTACAATTGATGATCTATATGCACTTCTTTTTTAACATAAACACTAATGATTTTAACATTGAGAGGAGTACTCCCACTTCAACATTTTTTCACTACTTTTTGAACGAGTGCAAAGGAATCTCTTTTTCACCAATTAAAAGTTAAAAACAATTCTTCGCAAAAAAAATAATATTTTATTTCACAAAAGTTTTTTATTGTCGCCACCGGGTATCGAACTTGGGACCTCACGGTTGCTAGTCTAGCTCTCTACCGCTGAGCTATTCTTTGATATAAAAGTTGAGTGGCATAAAAACACCACTTTGTTGATGTGAGATATTATTCCTTATTTTTTTTAAAAATATTTTGTACATATTTTTAAAAATTTTAAAAATATTGAATTTAAACAAATTAATTACACTATGCGACAGTCAAAATCGGGATGGGATGAAACCAACGGGAAATGTTATATCGGTCAAAAACAAGTTATACGTGTCCCGGCGTTTCGCTGGGTCACCCCTAGGAATCGAGATATATCTTTTTTTTGATATAACTCGAGAACCACTAGTCCGATTTTGCTCAAACAATTTTAAAAAAATTAAAAATTACATTTCCTTTAATCTGTTCATATAACGTTTTTCTATATACTCAACAGTTTTGCCGGTAAAAATAAATGTTTGTTACCGCTACCATAAAAATCAATAACCTTTTGTTTATTACTTTTTTTTAATATTTTAGGCAAAAAATATTTTTTTCTTCATACATTTATTTTTACCGGCAAAACTGTTGAGTATATAGAAAAACGTTATATGAACAGATTAAAGGAATTGTAATTTTTAATTTTTTTAAAATTAAAATCGGATTAGTGGTTCTCGAGTTATGTCAAAAAAAAGACCACCAAAGGTCAAATCGATATATCTCGATTCCAGCGAAACGCCGGGACACGTATAACTTCTTTTTTACCGATATAACTTTCTCCGGTTGTTTGAACCCTTCCCGATCACTGACCCCTACCATTTGTCTCACAGTGTTATAAATGTTAAAAAAAAAAATAAAATAAAAAAAAATTACAAAAAAAAATATTGGTCCAGCCTGGAATCGAACTTGCAACCCTGTGTTTGGAAATGCCAAATGATACCAAAATCACTTTTTAGGATCACTTTTAGAGCAATTACTCTTTGGAAGGAATACTTAAGTGATTTTTGGATGTTGTTCACAAGTAATTCTAAAAAAATTGTAAAAATATACTAACGGATACTATGGAGGCAATGAAAGAAGTGATTTTTTGAAGTTGTTCAGAATAACTTCAAAAAAAGCAGTATAAGCACACTAACGGATACTTATGAAGCAGGAAAAAAGTAGTTTGTAAAGCATTACTTCCAACTTTTTTTTACTGAATAGTTTCAAGTAATATTAGAAGCGTTAAATTTGTGTATAACATTTTTTGCAGTTTTATCTAATTATTTTTTATTATTTTACTTTTATTTAATTATTTTATTTACTATATCGCATAACAAAAAGATACAAACTACATCGAATGATGCAACAATTGCACACAGTCTTTAAAGAAAAGCCAATGACAATTCCTTGAAGGCTTGTTATATGGGGCAGGTATTGATGATGACTTTATGTAAGCTATAAAAGTTTTCAATGTATATAAAAAATAAGAAACAAATACAAAACAAATTAAAAAATGTACGACATAAAAGCCTTTCGACCGATATGAAATGCATACTAAATTTTATACCATCGTTTTTAAGATTATATAAAATACTCTTTCGCCGATTCGTCCCAAATTTGGTACACATGTAGAAAACTGCGAGATCTAAATTTTGTTGATACACAGTTTTTTTGTTGAAATTTTGCTGTTTTCTTAGCGTAAAATTAATTTTAAACTTAAAACGCGTTTTCACATAACCATGAGTTCAAAATCGGCTGCCACGGTACAGCCATGCCGGGTTAACCGATTTCGATCCGGTTTTTTTTTTCTTTCATAGGCAACAAAAAACTCTAGTCCTTTTCGTGGCGCTTTTTTTGAATTTTGGTCAAATAAATTTTATATCGCGGAGCAAAAGTGTTTTTGCTTGCCTTTTTTGCAATTTTTAAATTTGTGTGGTAACTTTGTTAAAAAAATTTTAAGAAAATAAATATCGGGCCTCGATAGGGACTAGAGTATGTGTCTGGCATTAAGAATAACTTTACATTTTTATTTTCCGATAATTAATGAAAGCTGCACAGTGGCAGCCGATTTTGCCTTAAAAAAAGGCAAATAACGAAGTGGCAACCCTGTAGATTTTAGTTGGCACAATTTAAAACTAATAATTTTTCAAAATATAGCAAAAACATATATTTTAACTAGAAATTTAAAATTATAAAAATATTGTTATTTAAATTTTTGACAACCGTTTAAATATGCTCTTTAAAATGCTTCTGTTGCAGTATTTACCCCCCCCCCCTTAAGGGTTTTATTTTTTATACAGAAGTGTAAAATTATTATTTTTTATTTTCTGATATAATTTTCGCGCTTTTCGCATGAAACTGCTATTTTTTCTAAATGCCCCTACATTTTACCAAAAAATCTGTCCTTTTCTGCTACACCCGAAATTTTTGGGGGGAAAAATATTCCTAAAAAAAGGATATTTTCCCAACAAATGGCAACACTGGTAGTGTTTCACATAACGATCTAGAGATTCAATTGCATTCGTTTCCTGTTGTACTTAATTTCGTTTAAAAATTTTAGTGTTTCGATTCCACTCGTTTCCCGTTATGTTTTATTTCGTCGCCCATTCCTTTTAATTTCGTTAAAATTTTCAAGTGTTTCAATTTCACTCGTTTTCCGCTCAATCCCATTTCTTTCCACTGGTCTAGTTTTTCAATTCCATACGTTCCCGATCCATTACATTTCGTTTTTCAAATTTACTCGTTCCTTAAATTTCAGGCCCCCATTTTCACTAAGTTCTCGGCGAAAACTTCAAAAGATACTTTATAGTGGATTAGCAAATACGCCGGGAAACAGACTTTTTAAATTTGAGATTTTTGGAAAAAAGGTTTGGGGAGGCAGTGAAGTGCCTCTCGCCCCTGCCCATAAGATCTTTAAAAATTCTATCTCAACTATGAGATACCTGCATACAAAATATCAATTCAATTTCAAATTTTAGCACCAATAATTTGGTCTGTGCGTCTTCCCTGTAGAAATTAATGTCTGCGCTGGAGGATGAATAACAACTTTTAACTTCTTAGCTCAAGCGTTGTGGGCAGGCCGTCAAGAGGAGCCTTTTAGCCTTTCAAATCCCCCTTTTTTACCACCTTCTTGAAGAAGATTATAAAAAAGTACATTGTCGGTGAGTTAGCACATACTGTAGGGAAGAATTTTTAAATTTCAGGTTTCTAGCCAAAGGAGTTTGGGCACGCCGTCAAGGGTAGACTTTCCCCACTTGTGGCCCTCCCCATAGAATTTTCCAAAATTCCTCTTAAGTCCGTATGCAACTGGATTAATTTTGTATTGAATTGATATAGGATTTATGAAATGAAACAACAAATATTGGTGTATAAATTAAAAATGCAGGTCTTTTCCCTTTTTTTAAAAGGGGCCAAAAAGTCCCTTTAATTAAAGAGTTAGAGGGTTAAAATATTGCACAAAAATGCTCCTCGTAGTGTTTTGCATAAGTTCGCTGAACACATCCTATGCTTAAAATGGAAGATCCACATGGTTTTCAAACTTTAACTTGCCTAAAATAAAATTCCTATGTGATCTTTCAAAACGCTACCAGAATCCATTATTAGAACTCTATAATTTTAGAAAAAGTTCGAAATTGTTGTACAGTGTACGCAAATACCTTAAGACCTCAAAACGGCTAATTTCGACTAATTCACCCAGAAAACAGATTCAGTTCTGATAACCCCATTTGTAGTCAATCGCATGGTTCGGTTGTGGTAGCCGAATTTTTCAGTTGTGGCAACAGAAAACCCATTGAGATAAGACTAATTTGACTGTGACAACGGCATTTCAGTTGTATCAAGAATAACTCGGTAGCCGCCAACGAAAAATTCTTTTGATGCAACTGAACCATTCGACTGGCAACACATGGGGTTGTCAGCACCGAATCTGTTTTCTGGGTGTTTCAATAATTTTGTAGATTTTAAGCATTTTATGCGTATTTTTACATGAAAAACATGCTTTTTTACGCACAAATTTATAATTTCAAAACTTCATTTAATTTTTACACATTTTCAATGTAAATTTACATATCTTTTCAATTAGACATATTAAATTTAACCAATTTATAATAGGAAAAGAGTTTCCTACTATAACTTTGGTAAATTTCAACAGAATGTAATAAGAGTACTTATATATGACCTTCTCTGAGAAAAGGGACCTAGTGTGTGAAAATTAAGTTTTGAGAAGAACGCATTTAAAGTTTCATAACGCATTATCACTTTGAACACACCTTCAGTTTTGTACGTTTTTATGGGGTAAATAAATTTTTATCAGAAATCTAACTCACTTCATCTTATTCTACACCCTTTTAGGTACCAGAATCCACTCTTAATTCCAAACCCGTTTTTTGACACACTAGGTCCCTTTACTCGGAGAAGGTCACATATGTTGTTTAAGCGGTGTTGGCTGGACGAGGGAGCCATTTGGTGCATTCAACAGATACAATTTAATAGTCAACCAGTCTACAACTGTTGTACAACTATCTGCTGAACGATCTGAACCACTCAGTCTGAGTGCTCAGGTAGCGCTGTCTTATTTTGGTAGCGTAAAGAAATGTTAGCTATTTTTGATAAAATAGTGGTACAATTATTGTTGTTGATTAAAAAAAAAAAATCTTTTGTATGAATGACTAACAACAAAAACTAAAGGAAAATATAAAAAAATAAAGAAAACAGCGTTCAGCAGAGTTAGTAATCACAAAGTGCTACAAGTAACCGTTATCAGTTTAAGGTTTCTCTGCTAAATTCTATCATTAAATTCAGTCACATTATTCTTTTATATATACAGATTTATCGATTGCACTAGTTTTCAATATACGCAATATAATCATGATTTTATTTTACTGTCAAAAGCATATTTTATAGTTATGCTACTCATTTTGTAAATCAAATCATTTTTTATACAAATGAAAAATTTCCTGGTAACATTACTTAAATTGAATCCCCTGTGTTTTTTTTTTTTTTTTTTGCAAAGTTAAAAGAGGGTGCATAATAATTCGTTATAATTACGAGAAAATCCTCTGTTATGTCCTTGTAAATATTGACAGCTTTGATTTCTAAGGCATAGATTTATAAAAAAAATTTGTTTTTCTTCTAGCATCCTTGAATCCTTGAATATTTATATGTCTACCAATCAAAAACAAATATTTTTTTTCATGAGAATTTGTAACTTTGTCAATTTATTCTATAGAATCCTATTTAGTATGGAATACAATTTGAATTCTATGGGTTTATAAACATTTGTGTAAAATTATATTTTGATTAATATTTCTTGTAATTTTTCACAGAATACTGTGGTTATCTACTTGAACTTTTTTTTCAATTTTTTTCCACTTATTTCCTTAAATTATTATCTCTGTTGTATGTTATATTATCTTGTAGAGTTGTTGGTAATATAATTTTAAATTGAAAATTTTATTTTCAGTTCAAACCAGTGAGAAAGAAAATGGGTTGAAAGAATGTTGTATTGTGTTGGTTTTGTTGCTGTGTTTTGTTATTAATGGCGTAATTTATGTTACATTTTACATATTTATGTTGTTTGTTTGTTATGTTGTTATTATTGTTTTAGTTGTATGTCCATGAAAGGCAATTGAAATATATATTAACAACAGGTGCTTTTTATGGGGTATGATAAATTTGTATAGTACGTAGTACTATAACAACAACAACAATATATTCATGTACCTACTTAACAGCAATAAATTAATATTCATCATACGCAGTGTGGTATAAATTTTATTATAAAATTATTATTTTTAAAGAGTAATTGCGGAAAAGAGGGCTTATACCGTGTTGTACTAGAGTTTATGTGATTAACATGAAAATTGCTTGTTTAACAAAATATTTATGACAGAAATGAAAAAAAAAAAAAAAATAAGAAAAGAAAAGTTGAAAAAAACAATTGTATTTAAAATATTTTAAGGACTTATTTTTAATTTTTCAATATAAAATATTATTTATATAACAATAATATCTTTAAGCTAGTGACATTTATTAAATAACTTTCTATTATATTTAACCATATGACATAACGTTAATGGCTCTGTTTTAATTTTTTTCTTTAGAATATATGTAAAATATTTATTTCTAACTTTATACCATTTTTTCTTCTCTTTTTAGCTCTTTATAACTTAAACTACAGGAAAACTTTTTAATAAATCAATCGTTTTAACAGTTCAAGTCGTATAAAAATTAATTTTAATTGCGTTTAATGTGTGCATAAAAAATGTGTTGCTTCAAAAAAGTATACTATTCTAAATTAAAAACTAAACAAAATTTCAACAAATTTAAACAAAGCTGCAATTAGAAGTACACATCGTTCTTACACATGAAAATATTTAATATGATGGAGGTGTTTTTGTTAGCTAATCATATGATGTAAGTAATAATTATTTTGATTTTTAAACAAATTATAAGTAATAACAAGTTTGTAGGACCAACTACTTTAAAATATGTTCAACAATATTTTTAAAATGTATTTTATAATTAAAGGGTTAATGCAGAGAGACCTTAACTAAGTAATTTGTTTTTTTATATACACAGAAATTTTGAAAATTGTTATATTGCAATAAAAAAAAGACAAATTATAGGCGGGCAAACCCTACCATATGATGCCTTACACCAAGGCATGATTTGGCTTATATTCCAGCAAACGGAACAAATTCCACAAAGTGACCTGATCTTTGTTACATAGAGACAAAAATTAAAATTGAAATAAATATTGTGAATAATCTGAATGAAATTGTCAACAAGTTTAAGAGTACTGCCTTGGAAAATTTAATATTTTGTTATATTTTTTTAATAAGTTGTTAGTTAATTTTTCATACTAAAATTTTAGAACGGAATTCCAAGTAAATCTAAAATGATAGCCTTTTCTTTTAAACAGAAGCAAAACTCAGGAAATTCTTTCTATTAACTCATTAAAGACACGATACAAAATTTGTATAATAAAAATCTTAAAGACAGGTGCAAATGGACTGAACCAGTTGCACAAATATTAGAGTTGTCAATTATTCGGGTTTTTATTTTGAATTGTAAAGTCAGGAAATTTTCCGGTCAAACTTCGTGGAAATATAGATCTATGCCAAAGAAATATTTTTATTATTTTTATAGCTTTGCAGCAGCCTCTAGCGGAGATATTGGGAATTAAAGTTCGAACGTTAACATGCTGCCGGACCCGAGTGGGTTAAGATTTTTTTCAATTTTATATTATTTCCATAACTAAACTCTACATAAAATTTGTAGAGTTTTTGAATTTTATTCAAAAATTTTATTTTGCTTTAAACTTTAATGGGAGAAAATTTGTGTGGGGACACTATGAAAACCAGCTCGCAAATGAACCCTATCAAAGAATGTGATATAAAAATAAACATACACATTGTGGAGCTGCAATGCTACTGAGTAAAAAAATCTTTATAAAAAAGGAGTAAAAAAGTTAAAGTCGGGTATGCCGACTATATAATACCCTACACCAGTCTGGTTAAAAGCCAACTAATGTTAAAATGGACTTGTGTCAAAATTTTCTATAAAATGACAAAAGAAGAGAAAATCGGAAATATAGCCGATATGGACGACAGGTACAAATATGGCGCGATCCTATCTAGAATCACTAGGCTTTGTCCTTGGGACAAATGTGTACCAAATTTCATTGAAATATCTTTGTATTTGCGATCTGCAGCATTTAACAAGCCAATTTTGCTGGGGGGGCCATTATATGGGCACTAGGTCTAAACATGGACCAATTTTAACCAAAATCAATAGGCGTAAGCCCGTGTCGACATAAGCCGGTGTACCAAATTTCATCAAAATATCTTAATATTTGCGACCTGTAGAGTGCGCACAAGAATGCATGGACAGATAGACGGATGGACAGACGGACATCTTTAAATCGAAATAAAAAGTGATTTTGAGCCAATCGATATACTATAAGGTGGGTCTAGGTCCAATATTTTTTGGTGTTACAAACATCAGCACAAACTTATTATACCCTCTGCACGTATAAAAATACTTAAATAAATTAATACTTAAATAAATTAATACTTAAATAAATTAATTACATTTTTTTTTAAACACAATATATCCTAAAAACTAAAATTATTTTAAACTAAAACTTAAAAAAATATTTTAATTTTTGCAAAAATTGTTTTTTCGGACTTTCTATATTTTTAAATATTTTTTTATATATAGTTTTTTAATTTAACTATTTTTTAAAACATTATTTTAATTTTTGCATTTAACAAAAAAAATTTTTTTTTATGACAGGTTCTTTTGCGTCAGTTCTGTGACATGTTCATCTGCACCAGTCCCGTGACAGGTTCATTTGGGCCAGTCCTGTGATAGGTTCTTTTGTATCAGTCCTGTGACAGGTTCCTTTGCTTCAGTCCTGTGAGTGATTCTTTTGCGTCGGTCCTGTGACACGTCACAAGGGGCAATTGATCCCCTCCTAGGACAAGCCTATGTTAAAGTTACGGGTCCTTTTCATATAAAACAACCGGTCCTCGTCCCCAGGGACTGGTCACGTGACGTGGCCTGTGACCGGTTCCTTTTCCCACAGGGTTATTACCAGCCAAATTGAAATTCATTATAAAACGAGTAAAAAGGTTAAAGTCGGGCATGCCGACTATACAATACCCTACACCAGTCTGGTGTATTGTTTGGATCCGAAATTCGAATGGGTTAAAATGGGGCTTATGTCAAAATTTTCTATAATGTGAGTCAGCGCACAAAATTTCATTAAAATATCTTAATATTTGCGACCTGCAGTTTGTAACCAAGCCAATTTTGGGGGGACCCTTATATGGGCACTAGTTCTAAACATGGACCGATGTTCACCAAAATCAATAGGCTTCGTCCTTGGGCCAACATAGGTCTATGTACCAAATTTCATCAAAATATCTTAATATTTGCGACCTGCAGCGTATAAACAATATAATTTTGGGGGGACCCTTATATGGGCACTAGTTCTAAACATGGACCGATGTTCGCCAAAATCAATAGGCTTCGTCCTTAAGCCAACATAGGTCTATGTACCAAATTTCATCAAAATATCTTAATATTAATACCTGCAGCGTATAAACAGTATAATTTTGGTTGGACCCTTATATGGGCACTAGGTCTAAACATGGACCGATGTTCACCAAAATCAATAGACTGCGTTATTGGGCCAATATAGGTCTGTGTATCACATTTCATCAAAATATCTTAATATTTGCGACCTGCAGCGTATAAACATTATAATTTTGGTAGGACCCTTATATGGGCACTAGGTCTAAACATGGACCGATGTTCACCAAAATCAATAGGCTGCGTTATTGGCCAATGTAGGTCTGTGTACCAAATTTCATCAAAATATCTTAATATTTACGACCTGCAGCGTATAAACAGTATAATTTTGATAGGACCCTTATATGGGCACTAGGTCTAAACATGGACCGATGTTCACCAAAATCAATAGGCTGCATTATTGGGCCAATATAGGTCTGTGTACCAAATTTCATCAAAATATCTTAATATTTACGACCTGCAGCGTATAAACAGTATAATTTTGGTAGGACCCTTATATGGGCACTAGGTCTAAACATGAACCGATGTTCACCAAAATCAATAGGCTGCATTATTGGGCCAATATAGGTCTGTGTACCAAATTTCATCAAAATATCTTAATATTTACGACCTGCAGCATATAAACAGTATAATTTTGGTAGGACCCTTATATGGGCACTAGGTCTAAACATGGACCGATGTTCAAAAAAATCAAACTTGTTCGTCCTTGGGCCAACATAGGTCTGCGTACCAAATTTCATCAAAATATCTTAATAGTTGCGACCTGTAGAGTGCGCACAAAATTGCATGGACAGACAGACAGACAGACGGACGGACGGACAGACGGACATCGTTAAATCGAAATAAAAAAAAATTCTGAACCAATCGGTATACTATAAGGTGGGTCTACGACCAATATTTTTTGGTGTTACAAACATCAGCACAAACTTATAATACCCTACACCACTATGTGGGTGTAGGGTATAACTACCGCACAGTGCTTTGATCCCATATAACGATTGGACAAAAATGGAAGCAGTGGAGAGAGAGTTTTTAAATTTGGTGCACTAAAATTTAAGAAAAATTTTAATTATTGGAAATATCAGGCCAAGGACACACCCACCTTCCATAGGTCCTGAAATTTAAAAATATATAAATGGACGTAAAATTACATAAAGGATCCATTGAGATGCACAATAAAACTCGAAACGTTTGTGTCAATTTTTATTAAAACCGAAGCAAGGACTCTTAGTTCTGCCATATATCCTTTATTTTAAAATCTTTATAAAACCTGCAAAAGTTATCCGATTGCCATGAAATTTAGCATGTGAATTGATTAAGACATATTTGGGTGAAATCGATTCACTAATAAACAAAAAAAATGCCTTTCACAAAAAATGGGTTTTAAACGCTTAAAATAATTTTACTAAAAAAAAAAATTAAATAGCAATAAAATAGGAAACCATGTGAATACTCCATTTTAGGCATAGGGTATGTGCAGAGAGCTTATGAAGATCAATACGAGGAATAGTTTTGTAGAACATTTTAACCTTCTCACTCTTCAATTAAAGGGACATTTTTGGCCCTTTTTTTAAAACGGACAAAAACGACCCGTAAGTTGAAGAGTTAGATGGTTAAAATGTTCAGCATGTTAAGTGAAAAATTATCTGTAATTATATTGAGTCATAGAATTTATTAAAATTTAGGGTCTCGGGACCTTCCCCAGGCCTTTGGAGCAAACATTTTGTCCATTTTGCTCTCTCTCGCTTAGTTTTAAAGATATGGACTATTTTATGAAGTGGAAAATTTCTATTAATTTTTAACCATTTTTGGATAGAAATAACCCCCTTCGCTGGGGTACAGTTAGGGGTAGTCAAAATTTTCGTCAATTTTGCTCTATATTTCTTAGTTTACGAGATATGAGCCATCTTAAAAGATCGGTAGGGAAAGAAATAGCACAATCTTTAAAACTTCGGATACATTGGTGGCGCCATTTACCGGGTAATAACAGAAACATGAAAATATTTAGGTATTTCACAAGGGGTGTGCTATCTGTTGCATTGTTGTAAAGTCCTGACAAAAAACAGAATACATCCTATAATATGGAAGATTCACATGGCTTCCTCCAAAAATCCAGGTCTGTGGTACATTTGAGCGCCAATTCTGAATCAGTACGAAATTAACCCATAAATACATTTTAAATTTTGACTTATTATTGATACTTAAATTAGCAACTTTGATGTCTTCAGATACTTATAGTAGAATTTCATGCCAAATATTTGTGTAGAACATTTTAACACTCTAACTCTTTAAGTAAAGGGCTTTTTGGCCCCTTTTTAAAATGGGGATATAAACGAACCGTAAGTTATAGAGTTAGAGGGTTGAAATGTTCCGAAAAAATATTTGTCATGAAATTCTACTGTAGGTTTTTAAAGACATAAAGTTTAAAATTTGGGTTCAATGCCAGAAATAATTCAAAACTTAAAATGTTTATTCAGAATTGGCGCTTAGTGAGCACCCATATGAGCAAAATTATTATTATCACCTCCCGATGAACTTATCGGTAGATTTGGCGTACAAAATAATATTCCCGAGAATATTGATCCTCTCGGATTAAAACAGGCCCGTCACCCGTGGATTTTAGCCCTAAAAGTGGACTAAAATTAGTTCAAAGACATTTTACGCTATAACTCTTAAAGTAAAGGTATTACAGAAAAATACTAAATGGGTATATCTATACGAAAAAATATGGCTAGCATTTTTCTTATACACACTTTTGATGTATCAATGACGTGTCATGGTGATTTGAGTGGTGATTTGAGTGGTTAAGTTCAATGTGAATTAAGTGGTTAAACACAAATTTTGATTTTAATCACTTCAATCACCATGACGTTTCATTGATACATCAAAAGTGTTTATTAGAGAAATGCTAGCGACTTCATTGCATGTTGATATGCACACTAGAGCGTACCACCTTACAGGCAAAAAAAAAAAAGTGCGCCGTACACCCTCCAATATGAAGTATTTTTGCAAGGAGGTTTCAAAAAAAATTTTTTTATTTTTTTATTTTATTTTTGCCGAACCTAGGGGTCGCCATTTTACATTTTTCATTATATCTTTGGTATTTACAGTCGGATCTTAAAGTATGATACATCGATGTTTTTCTCTCGAGGAGACCAGTGTTTTGCTCTAAGCACATTTTGACCTCAAGTATCCCGTTCTAGTAGTTACCCACCAGATCTCAGTTGCTAAGACCCTAATGTACTACCCTAATGTCAGTAAATTAAAGCTCGCAAAAAATCATTAAACTTTTGCTAAAGAAGTTTTTCGCTAAACCCAGTAGAAATTTTTTTTATATATTGGTTGCCGAACGTAGGGGTCGCCTTTTAAAATTTTTTTTAATTGTATTTTTACTATATAGCAAAACACTGGTCTCCTCGAGGCAAAAAAATCGATATATCACACTTTAAAATCCGAATTTAAATGCCAAAGCTATAACAAAAAATTAAAAAATGCGACCCCTACGGTCGGCAAAAAAAAAATTTTTTTTTGAAATCGGCTTTTAAAAATATATTATATTGGAGGGTGTACGGCGAACTTTTTTTTGAGGTACGGTCTAATGCACACCCAGAAAACAGATTCGGTGCTGACAACCCCATTTGTTGCCAATCGAATGGTTCAGTTGCTACCGGTTGTGGCTACCGAATTATTCTTGATACAACTGAAATTCTGTTGCCATAGTCAAATTAGTCCTGTCTCAATTGGTTTTCTGTTGCCACAACTGAAAAATTCGGCTACCACAACCGAACCATGCGATTGGCTACAAATGCGGTTATCAGAACTGAATCTGTTTTCTGGGTGCATATTTAGTATTTTTCTGTAAATTCTTCACTTTAAAAATCCCGAGTTTTTAAGTTATACAAAACCGCGAATTTTGCCTCAATTAGTCAACAATTATAAAATAAATTTGTATCAGGCCTTCAAAGAGTTTGTTAAGACAGCTTTAAAAATAATTGTTCTAGAAAATACTGCGTGGAAATAAGAAAAATTTGCTAAAAGTTAGCAAGTAAATTATGTCATAGACTGAAAGAGCATTGCACCACTGAAATCATAATAATAAAATAATATAGAATCGAGGATTTATATATGTGTTTCCTTTTTTTTTTTTAATTGAAATTGCTACATTTTATTACATAGTGTAATTTTTGATAATGACTGTTAAAATTGTTGTTTTCAACATAATTTTTGTAAAACAAAACATGAATTTTAAGAAACTAATTGTAGACCATAAAATGCAAGGTGTAATATATTTGTGTTTGTATATATAAACTACCCCTAAATAAAGCAATAACTGCCAAAAGAACGAAAAAAAAGAAAACAGAACTGCACCTCTTTGGTTTATAGAATATTAAAAATATTACCAGACTCGTTAAGTAGTTTGACATGCAATCTGGTTAAAAAGAAACAATGCCACAAAAAATGTAATACATTATATAAAAAAAAAAAAATAAGAAAAAAAACTTAAATAAAATGCAACATTTTGAAACTTGGGGACTTTTAAACAATATGCAAAATGTTAACGTCCAAGCGTATGAAAGAGAAGGAGAAAAAACTATGTACTGCAGAAGAATGTCACAAAAGTGTGCGGTAACGTAAAAATTTCTGTATATAACATATTGTTGAGAAAAAAAAGTTTAAATATAATGACCTCAATTTTAATACAAAGTATAAGTTGTGCTGGAAATAGTTGAACAATTTGTTTTTTCTGAGATTTAAGCCAAAAGGTATACCATTATGGATTTTTTAAACAGCTCTATTGCATAGTTTAAGGCTGGGTATAACAATAAATATAAAGCATGATTTTAAGGTGTTTGAATTCAAATACACATTGTTAAAACAAAAAAAAAAAAAACCATAGCATGGTTTTAGGCGTCAAAAGTAAGGAATTTAACATATTTTATTAAGTTGTTTTAAAACCATAGTTTTGAATTTTTTAAAACAATATTTTATTTTTATTGTCTCTTAACCTTTAAATATTTGTATATTAAGCGATCACATTTTATTTGAAAAGTAAATCAATAAAGTTCCTTTTTTCTTTTTCGGAAAAGAAAAAAAAAAGAAACGCGATTTTATGCGGTTTTAGTTAACGCGGTTTACTAAAATACACATTTTTCTTGTTACACTAAGAGAATTATCATCATTTCAATAATGAATTTCTTCATAGTTTCAATGAAAATTGTCACTGGAACTCGTCCATTGAAACTTTTCATAGAATCTATGAAACAGGTTTCATTAAAGTCAATGTTTATGAAAAGTTCATAAAATTAATGAAACTCTTCATAAAATTATAGGCCAATCTTCCAATGAATAAATCACTCAGCCAATGAAGAGCTTCATAAAATTTATGAATCAATTTCATTTACTATTATTTATTATAGTTGGTTGTTGTCGTTGCTAAGCTGGGGTGGATAAATTAAAAATACTTAGCAAATGCAAAAGCCGTGATAAAATCGTAGCATATTTTGCGGATGTACAAAATATATCTAAAGAAAGAATTCATTAAATTAAAAAGTTCCAATGAAAATAAGTTTCGAAAAAATTAATATGATTTATAAAAAAATTTCATAGTACAAAATTAATAATAAAAATTAATTAAAAAAAAAAAATAAAAATTATAAAAGATGTTCTCTAAGGAAATGATAATATTTTATAAAAAAAATTAAAAAAAAAGTAAATACTATTGAACAATTTCATATATATAAAGAAGATTTTCATTAAATTTATGTAGATATAATTTATGAAATTCAATGAATTTTTTTTAATGAAATTATGAAATTTTATGAAAGAAAAGTTATGAAAAATTTCATAATATTAATTAAATATTATATACATAATGAAATTCTTCATTGGTTCTACGAAGAAAATTCTATGAAATTATATCGTTAATATCATGAAGGAGAATTCTCTCAGTGTACCGCGAATTTTTACTCGTATAATGTTTTTTCTGGAATTACTTATATTCTATTTCAAAAAAAAAAAAGAAAAACTATGCCAGAAATCCTGTAATGCAGTCTTAATGAAACGCGGTGTTCTTGTGGAACAATTTAATCACGTTTTACGATGGAATGTTATTTACCATTGTTTGTTTTCTTCCCCCTATCCCATGTGCAAATTTAATTAAAATAGATGGCTTTCCCCAATGAGTTTTTCTAAGATTTTTTACACCAAATTCTATATGGCGTATTATTAATTTGTAATTTGTAATTACAATATAATCACAATCGTTATAAACAGCCTCTATATCTATAATGTACTTATAATTATGGAAATAAAACCCAGACAAGTTTCAATCCTTCAATCTAAAAAAAAATTCTAAAAATAATTGTCTCTTAAAATTTTTCGAAAAACCAAAGAAAAAAAAACTGTGACGAACCACAAAAATTAAGCTCATTACTAATATACCACAAAAAGAGAAAATGTCTTTATTAAATGCCTTGTGTTACAAATAACATAAATTAAAACACAAATTACTTGAATGTCTTCGTAGCAAAATAAAACACAGCAAAATCACTTAGGAGTTCATACCAAACCAAAAATACTTTAATGATGCTCTTATTTCTAAAAAAAAAAAAAAAAATACAAAAAAGTTAAATATTTCCAAAAACTAAACAAAATTAAGTTAAAAGTTGTTCTCATTTGATTTTTTTTTTTTTTTCTAAAGCCCAGCTGTTTAATTTGACTTAATTTTTTGCTAATCTCATTGTTGTCATAACAAATGACAATAACATTGGCAGTCACTACGATATTCCTTAGTGCCTTAACAGGCTGCTCGGTATATTTGGCCCATAATAAGGCTTGGGCAAATTTAATTCAAATTTATGTTAGCAATACACAAAACTTTAAAGTTTTTTTTTTCTTGTCTAAATGATAACGACAGTACTTGCTGTTGCCAATTTCTGCTTGTTGTTGTGCCATTGTAAAGTAGAGTACTCGTAATAACAAAAATTGTTTTTAGTCTTGGGAGTATATCCACAAAATAGCAACAAACAGCAAAAAACAAAAAAAATAAGAAACAAACTGGAAAAAACTTTACGCATAATGTTAAAAAGTTGGTCTTAGAGGAAAAGTTGTGAGAGATAAAAAAAACATTTTAAAGAAATTGGTCAGTTTTTTTTTTCATAACTTTAAAATTAACTTTTTTTTTTAACAAAAAAGATTTATTTTTACAAAATAAATATTGAAATTCAAAAAGGCCAGCCTGAAAGGGCTCTAAGAAGTTGTAATTTTGTTGAAGTGACTGGGGAAATATGAAGAAAAATTATACCCGGATTTAAAATTTATTTTTTGAAATCGGAATATTTTTGTACCGAATTTCGAATTGAGCTGGATATAGAAAAAACATCAAGAAAAAAAAAAATTTAGAGTATACTTGTGTTTTGCTTCCCGAGTTTGAGGTCGGCCTTCCAAGTTTATTGTTAACGTTTTTTTTTTTTAATTTTTGAAGAAAATGGGGAAATTATTTATAAAACTCCCTTAAAGAATTTTTGATCCCCCACTACAAAATTTATTTTTAGAAAAATCGTTTGTGTATCCTACACCACTATGCGAACATATTGACTTCTTGCTGATATATGTAAAAACAAGTAATATTGCGCCTAGATCCACCTTTTAGTATACTAATCCTGAGTCGACTTTTTGATTCGATTTCGCGATGTCCGTCTGTCTGTCCATTTCATTTTGTATGCAGTCTGCAGGTTGCAGGTATTAAGATATTTTTATGACGCAAAATACTAGCCCCATTATTACCTGTAGATATGCCCATTAGAGCGTACCACCTTACAGGCAAAAAAAAAAAGTTCGCCGTACACCCCCCAATATGAAGTATTTTTGCAAGGAGGTTTCAAAAAAAATTTTTTTTTTTTTTGCCGAACGTAGGGGTTGCCACTTTACATTTATCATTATATCTTTGGCATTTACAGTCGGATCTTAAAGTATGATACATCGATGTTTTTCTCTCGACGGCCATTGACCTCAAGTATCTCGTTCTAGTAGTTAGCCACCAGATCTCAGTTGCTACCACCCAAATGTACTACCCTCATGTCAGAAAATTAAAGCTCGCAAAAATCATTAAACTTTTGCTAATGAAGTTTTTCGATAAACCAAGTAGAATTTTGTTTTTTATATATTGGTTGCCGAACGTAGGGCTCGCCTTTTTGAATTTTTTTTCATTGTATTTTTCCTTTATAGCAAAACACTGGTCTCCTCGAGGCAAAAAAATCGATATATCACACTTCAAAATCCAACTTTAAATGCCGAAGCTATAACGAAAAATTGAAAAAGGCGATCCCTACGTTCGGCCAAAAAAAAAAAAAATTTTTTTTGAAATTGCCGTACACCCTTCATATTGGAGGGTGTACGGCGAACTTTTTCTTAAGTACGGTCTAATGCCCATATAGTATTTTTCTGTAAAACCTTTACTTTAAGAGTTATAGCGCAATTAAGCTTTGAACAAATTTTAGTCCATTTTTAGTACTAAAAACCGCGGGTAACTAGCCTGTGTTAATCTGAGAGGATCAATTTACACCCAATCTACCGGAAACTGCGTGGGGAGGTGAAAAAATAACACATTTACACATACAAACACATTTTAAGTTTTGACTTATTTCTGGCAGTGAACCTAAATTTTAAACTTTGATATTTTCAGAGACGTGTAGTAGAATTATATGAGAAATATTTTTATGAAACATTTTAACCCTCTAACATCGAAGTTGCAAATTTAAGTTAGTTGCCAGGAATAAGTCAAAACTAAAAATGTGCTTATTCAGAATTGGCGCTCAAATATTCCACAAAACTGGATTTTAGGAGATAACCATGTGAATATTTCATTTTAGGTAAAGTATGAGTTCAGCGAACGTATGTAAAACACTACGAAAAACATTTCTATGGAATATTTTAAACCTGTAACTCTTCAAATTACGGGTCTTTTTGCCCTTTTTAAAACGGGGCAAAGAAGTCCCTTTAACTGAAGAGTTAGAGGGTTAAGTAGTTCCACTAAAATTTACCCCGTAGGGTTCTACATAAATTTGCTTAACACATCCTGTACCTAAAACGGAAGATTCACATGGTTTCCTAGTGCAAATATATAATAAATCTATAACTCAGAATCAGTTTTTGGCCTTTCTGTCATGGAATGAACGAAATATTTAAAAAGAGTTGATTTTGCTTTTAGTCTATGCTCAACTTCCTATTACATGATGAATAGTATGCATATCTACTAGGGATGCCGAACGGGACTGGTTTTTACAAATCCCGGGATTCGGGATTTTGAAAATTTAAATCCCGGGATCCCGGGATTTTTGTGATCCCGGGATTTATCGGGATCCCGGGATTTTTCGGGGTTTTGGGGATTTTTTTGTTTCATCATATTTTTAATTTAAAAAATAAATAGCTGAAATAAACCCTACAAATTAAAATAATTTATTATAAATCTACTTATTATTTCTTGTAGTAACAAGAAATAAACAAATTAAGCCGGATCCACAATGCTGGAGTACTCCACGCTGCAGAGTGTAGTGTGTAAAATAGAGATATCATGATACAAAAAATATGCAAGTGCAAAAAAGAAAGGAACAAAATCCACTCAGAGTGGAGTAATACAGCATTGTGAATCTGGCTTCAAACAGAAACTACACTCATAGAAATAAGTATGTAAGAATAGCAGAAAAAGCTACTAAAAATTAACAAAAAAAGGTTCAGCGATTAAAACTACTGAAATCAGCAGAACTTGTTTGCTAAATAATTGTTAAATTTTTGAAATATAAGAAATATAATTATGAGTTAAATTTAAGCAAATTGCAAATTACAATTTACCTTTGAAGAAACTTTTTAACCAAAACTAGCTAAAACAAAGCTTTATTTGTCTAAAATCAATTGAATGTAAATACAAACTACTCTGCTGAAATCATCAGAAATATTTAGTGACTATTAGTTTTTTTTTAATCAGTTACCATAAAATATTAAGCACATATCTCAGCTGATTTCAGAAAGGCAGATTGTTAGATTTTTGTAATTGAACAAAAAAATTCTGTTTTTAGTTGGCAAAATTATTTTGCATGAACTTATGATTTTAGCAAATCATCAGTAAAATAAATATAAACATGTCCGTTAAAAGCTTAAATAAAGCTGAATTACGATTTTCAAAACTTTCACGGCTGAATAAAAGTTTTTAGATTATTAAGGTTTTATTCAGATTTATTTAATCTGTAATCTATTTTAATCTATTATTTATGAATGGGAAAAATTAGTTCTTTAATAACATTTAATAAGATATTAGATTTATGTGATTTAGGTCGAATATAACAATAAAAACAAATACAAAGAGAGATAAAATATGCCAAATAATCAAATCGGAAATCCCAGGATTTTTTCAAGACCAATCCCGTAATTTTCGGGATCGGGATTTCGGGATCGGTATCCCTAATATCTACAGATCTCAAAAATTAAATGAGAGACATTTAGAATTTAATTTTGAAACAAATTTTGATGGTTACCGCTTAAAATACCACTAACGGTCATGACAGGGTTAAAACTTTATATAAAAAAAATGTTTACTGTTCCACTGTATAAACAACGCTGTGTAACTTAATTACCTGAAGCTTCTGGTTTAAGAATTATGGATAAATAAATCCGAGAGCCCTTTTTAGGGTAATTTTAAGGACACAAATTGAAGCAGCCTGGCCGGTTTGTACCGCAGAAACCTAATTTTAGCACAGATTTTATTTTTTACTCTCAACCTAACCAAAAAAAAAAAAAAAAAAATTTTAAAAAAGCAATCCCTACGTTCGGCAAGAAGAAAAAATTTTTTTTGCTGGAGTTGTCGAAAAATTTTATAATTTTTTGCGAGCTTTAATTTTCTGACACTAGGCTGGTAGGAACTGAGATCTGGTGGGTAAATACTAGAACAGGATACTTGAGGTCAATGCCCCGTATACAAAATATTGGTCCCCTCGAGACAAAAACATCGATGTATCATACTTTAAGATCCGACTGTAAATGCCAAAGATATACTTTAGGCAAAAAAATAAAATTCTTTTCGAAACCTCCCTGCAAAAATAATTTAGATTCGACGGTGTACGGTGAACATTTCTTTATGGAATTAGTTCAATTTAATCAGACTTTTATACTAACTTTTTTATGAGTGTACAGTCTAATGTACATTGTACAGGCATAGATATCGGTATGGAAGGCAACATACTTAACTTCCACTTACAGCCTACACTTGTAGTTATTTAGTTGCGCTTGGTATCAATATGTTGTGTATGGTGAGTGGTTTGATCTTTTACATCAGTTACTCATAAATATATGACCAGTAATACCTTAAAAGTAGCCAAAATTTTTACTTTTGTCATTCTCTGATATGGACATGCCTTCAAACGAATATTTTCCACAATTTGTTAAATAAGTTTTAGGGATTTAGCACATTTTATTCCTTTAATGAAATAAATGTTTATCCCAATAAAAAAAAAAAATTATAAAAAAAATAAATTATAATTTTCTACTAAATAGATAATAACGATAAATATTTATGGATAAAATAGATAAATATGTATTTAATCGAATATGTCTATCAACTTATAAAATACTGTTAAATATCGATCATACCCAGCAATCAAGAAGTACTTCTTTTTAATATTGATTTGCTACGGGAGATAAGTACTTCGAATTCAACATTTTTTCAGTTATTTTTGAACGATTGCAAGTTTAAAATAAAAATTTCGCAAAAAAATCACAAAATTTTTATTTCAAAAAAATGTCTTTGTTTCTTCCACGGTGTATCGAATTTAAGACTACTAGTCTAGTTTTCTGCCGCTCAGCTATTTTCTGATATGAAAGCAGACTGGCATAAAAACACCGCCTTGGCATTGCGAGATATTGGGCATTATTCTCTTCAATAAAACTACTTATTAATAAAAAGTGCAAAAGGTGCAATGCAATATTTTTTTCAGTACTATTTTTACAAGTGCATAAGGACAATTTTTCGTAATTTTTATTTGATATATTTTTAAATATTTAAGAATTAAAAAAAGTATTGAAGATAATAAATTAATTATAAATACTAAAGAATAATAAAAAAAAATTAAAAAAAGAAAACTTTAAATATTGGTCCCGCTAGGAAACGAACTTGCGCTCATCTGTTTGGAAATAAACTGTATCAAAATTTGTTTTGAGCAATAATGGTTTAGAAGCAGTAACTAAGTGATTTTTTGTATGTTATTTAGAATTCTAAAAAACCTGTAAAAATATACTAATGGATACTTGGGAAACAAGGAAAGAAGTGATTTTTTTTCAAGTTGTTCGAAATTACTTTTAAAGCAGCATTAACGATACACTAACGGATACTTTTGAAACAATAAAAAGTGGTTTGTAAAGCATGACTTCCAGTGTTTTTTTGTTGCTTTGCGATAAATTAGATTAATTATAATCTTAAGAAATGTCTTTAGCCTGACGTAGAGATGGCGGTATAAACAGAAAAAAGCTTTAGAAACTTCCGTCCGTCAAATGAGCACATGTTAAATTTCATTTCGATCGTATAGTAACAGGTGTTCAAAAAAGGAGCTTCAGTGATTTTTTGGTAATGGAAAAATTAGAAATTCGTGGTGTGATTAAATATTTACATAAGAAGGGTTTATCGGGACAAGAAATTCATACTGATATGGGGAATGTGTTAGGGAAAGGGCTCCTTCATATGCAACAGTAAAAAATTTTTGCGATATTATATTTTTTATGCGATTCAAGTTCTGATTTTACGGATAATATTATGTTTCTTTATTTAGTCAATTATTTTTGTGTTCAAACAATTTCTTATTTCCCAATTTAAATAAAACCTTCACATGAAATATGATCTTAAATTTATATCGTCTTATTTTAATTTTTCTAGCAAATAATTAAAATAATAAACAAAAAAATAAAACCCAGACTAATTAAAGGTAATATTTCTTAAAGTTATAGCCTATCATTATAATTTGTAGTCATTAAATGGTACCGTAAACAAATACAGATAGAATAAATACAATTGTGTTGGTGTATTCTTTGTATACTACATTCATAATGGTTATTAATATGTATGATTGTTGTATGTTGCTATCAGTGTGGTTCGTTGGTTATACAATTATATTTTTGGTTTTGATATCATAAACTCAATAAATTTTATTATACAAGTTTTGTTGCTATACCAACAGTGGTAGAATATACCTAGACTCAATAACAGGGCCAAAATAATTGAGCTTACTTTCTTAATTTGCCATAAATATAATCAACTTAATAACATTGGTCTAAATGTAGAGTTTAGTTCAAACTAAAACAAAATAAAATCGAAAAATATGGAGAAATATAAAATGGCAGCAGCTGCTAAACGTAAATTTACCTAAATTATGGGAATACATTTACCTTAAACAAAAAAAAAAAACTAAGAACCTAAAACCTAAATTGTTAAACTATAACGTTAGTAGAATATTAATGTTAAAAATTTTTTCCCCACATTCTTTTTGTTTGTAGACAATAGTAAAATAAACTAGAAATGAATACAACTTCAAGTGAAATACAAAACTAGAATATGTGAATAAAAGAAATTTTATAAATGAAAACAGAAAAGAAAAAATTCTACATATTATCTAAACAATTCTAAGCAAAAAAAAAAACCTTCACAAAATTCCTTAACGTATGCCATACGGATTAAAGTATGGTAGCAACAATAAACATAAATTTTTGAACAACAAAAGCCATTAACAATTTTTCAAAACATAATTCAAACTGACCTCAACAGGTTTTTCATTTAAAAGAAAAAACTTAAACAACTTAGCATTAGGCAGAAACAAACAAACACCACACCTTTACAAATCCTAGAAAAATATTACAAAAAATTACAACAACCACAGTTAAGAAATTGTTGTAAAATCAAAAATTCTAAAAACGTCTATATATTTATACAAAAGTTTGTTTATAATTCTTTAACGACTTTTAAAAACTTGTCTTCAGTTTGTTTTATACTCGGTATTTTTAGGGCCAGTTCTACACTCGTAGTCAGAACTAAGATCGATTTCTTTTAAAAATAGTTTTTAAGTAATAAATTTATTTTGAAAATTTCTTACTAAGTATAATTTAAGAGAGTATCCCAATGGATTCTCTCCGATCTTAAGGAGTATGTGTTTGAGGAAAACGAATAATGTGTACGTGTTTTTTTTTTTTTTCTTACGGCCCAGTATCATGTTCAAGTGTAAATAAAACAGTGGGGTCAACAATTACCCAATTTTGAAAGCAAAACAGACAATTTGGGAAGCAAGCGAAAGCTTTTTTTGGAGACGCAGCTACTGGTATACAAACAAAATCCGAACTTGTCGAAATTTTTATGTTATTCAATTTTAATTTTTCCAAACACCACATTTGTATAGGAAATTGTTGTTGGGTTTACCTCAATTTTGCATATTATTATGCCTTTTTAATTTAATCGAGGGAGTTTCTGAGCATTTTTCGATATTCGTTATCGCTTGGTTTTTGTACGACTTTTCCCATTGCGCCTTTTCACCAATATTTAAAATATTTCAAATAGTGGGCAATCCTGGGTACACGACATCGGCAAAGGTGATATCAAAATAATTATTTTTTGCAGTATTTTAATGCTGTATATAATGAAATCTAAATTTCTTAGAGTTCACATATGTTTTCCTAGAAAACTAGGTTAGTGAGATTCCTTCCAAATTTCATCAAAATTGGAAGGAATCCATTGGAATACTTTCCTTGTTAGTTCTGACTATGAAACTAGGACTTTAAAACTAATTTTTGTTTCAGTTATATTAATATTGACTTTAAATACGTACCAGTGTTTTATAGTCAAAACTTGGAACAATATTTTTCTTAAATATTCCTTAAGTATGAAATTTTTTTTGAGAATATTTTAAGGAATTTTTATGAACAAAATAGATCTTATGTTAGTTATCAATATAAAACTGGCTCTAATTGTATTCAAACAACTTTAAGTATTTAAGTACTTATGCATAATAATTTGAAAAACTTATAACATGTATATCAAATGAAGTTTGTATGAAAAATTTGTTTTATAACTCACTTATAAATTTTAAAAGTAATTATGCATATGACCTTTAAAGTTTTGTGTGTTTTTCAAACCATGATATTGCATGTTGACGCAATCGGTCAGTTAAAACATTTTATTATCTGTAGTTAAAAATTATGCTGCATAAAATATCAACTTTTTTTTTTTTAAACCAAACATCGTTTAAAACGCAAAATCAAACAAATCAACTGAAAAACCAATTTGAAAAAAATATCGAATAAAATCGTCAAAAAAGCGTTTTAACAGAATGGAGAAGAAAATATTTTTATTAACAGAATTAAAGGAGATTTTTCTAGCTTAAAAATTTCTGTAACTTTCATCAACCTTTTCCATTTTTAAATTGCCAAATTCTCTATTTTCTATGCTCAGCAAATAAGAGATGCCAAAGCAGTATAAAAAGCACTTCAATTGACAATCAAGAACTTCTTCTTTTTTAACACTAACACTATTGATGTTAACATTGAGTTATCATAGGAGAGAAGTACTCCTACTTCATCATATTTTTCTGTACTTTTTGAACTAATGCAAAGTTTTTCTTCAGCTGAAAGTTAAAAACAAATTTTCGCAAAAAAAATAATATTTTTTCATTTAAATTTATTTTTATATTGCCTCCACCTAATACCGAACTAGCTTTCTACACCTGAGCTATTCTTTGATATGAAAGCTGACTAGCATAAAAGCACCACTTTGTTTTTGGGAGTTATTGTGTATTATTATTTTGAATAAAGGTACTTATTACGCAAGTGTAAATATTGCACTACAATTTAGTATATTTTCCAGTACTATTTTCACAGGTGCATAAAAGCGATTTTTCATAATTTTTATTTTATGTACACTCTAATTAATTTTTGTTTAAAATTACCCAATTTATAGTAGGAAACTGAACTCCTACTATAAATTGGGTAAATTTACTCTATGTGTGTAAATAAAAAATATTACACACATCATGTGCAAAGTGGTACACACAATATGCGTAAATTTACATCGCATGTGCGTAAAAGAATTAAAAAAAAAAATTGCAAAAAAATTTTTTAAAAATTATATATTTTTTAATAAAAAGTCTTATACATATTTTTGCTTTAGTTTGTTGTAGTTTATTACAGTTAGTTTAAAAATTCACAATCGTTATTCCACGAAATTTAGCAAACTGTTTGAGTATAGGTTTGATTTTTTTTCTTGATTAATTTTCTCCACTAACATAAGTTAATATGTATTTGTAATTTGTGCCACCCACTTCGCCACATTGGAGGATTGAATATTTTGCCTGTATTTAGCGATACAAGAATTTCGGTGGTTTTAGGAACTGGTATTTTTAAACAACACTTTAGGCATTTTTTTATTGCGTGAAACATTGTTCATGTCTTGAACTTGACTATTTTTCTTTTTGGTTGGATAATAGGATGTGAATGGCAATTCGTTTTTCCATTTGCAGCTTTCATTACCTCCGTAGTATCATCGTCGTTAATAAAATTTGTTTTAATTAAATTTTGGTTTTATTTCTTAAAGTTTTTTAGTAATTAGAAATGTCAATATTTTTTTACTACTACAAGTTAGTAAATTTACAAACTTTTCGTGTAAAGTTTTAATTTACCAATAAAATACTAATTTTAGACACAAATTGTTTAATTATGAACACATAATGCTTATTTTTAAGTTTTATGTGTATTATTGTATATGAAAGTGAGTACGAAAAGGCTTTTACGCATTTGGTGTTTATATTTACTCACTATGTGTTATATTACACAAAAAATTACCCATTTTATAGTAGTAAATAAACATACATTTTTTAGAGTGTAATTTTAAAAATTATATATTTTTAAAAACCGCCAGGAATCGAACCTGCGATCTGTTTGGAAATAAACTTTATCAAAATCACTTTTCAGGACCACTTTTAGAGCAATTATGCTTTAGAAGCAATACTTCAGTGATTTTTGGTTTGGTAAATAAATAAAAAAAAATTTTTCAAAATGATTCTACTAGAGCTGTACGATTTCGAGTCATTTTGCATACTGGGTATATATTAGCTGAACAGCTTCTGAAAAATCAATTTTTGTTTCTTAAGCATTATTGCTCTAAAAGTGGTCCTAAGAATTGAATTGGATACAGTTTGTTTGGAAATAGATGATCGCGTATTTGGGTCTTGGTGTAACCCATATTTTTTTATATTATTTCCATATTTATAATTAATTTGTTTAAATTCAGTATTTTTTAATTTTTAAAAATAAATAAAATGAAGATGATGAAAAATTGCTTGAATTACAGTGCATATTTTGCAGTTGTTTAATAATAGCATAACACACAATATCTCGCAATGGAAAAGTGGTGTTTTATGCCAGTCAACATTAACATGAAAGAGTATCTCAGCGGTAGAAAGCTAACTAGCTTGTTTGAGATCGCAAGTGCGATATCCGGTGGCGGCAATAAAAAAAAAACCGGGGAAAATACGAATTTTTTTTTTGCTATTTTTGTTTTTTACTTTCAATAGATGAATTACGGTTTCCTTTGCACTTGCTTAAAAAGTATTGAAAAAATTTTGAAGTGGGACAACTTAATCTAAAGTCATCAGTATTTCTTTTAAACTAGAAGTACATTTTGATCATTAATTTTAGTGCTTTCTTCACTGCTTTGGCATCTCTTTTTTCGCTAGGTACATAAGCATAAATAAAAAGCAAAATGTCGATAAATTTCAATGAATATTAATAAAAGTGTTTAGCACAAAAACTACCCAGGAACATTTTATACAATCGGTAGCCAACCACACCCATTCTACAACCGATTCCATGGAACTGGTTCAGGAACCAGTTCCTGGGATCCTATATGGAACAGAAAATGTTTCTGGGCACTAACCGATAAAATGAATAACAAAATATATATAAAATCGATAAAAAAAATATATCAAAATGATAAATTTCGACAAAATCGATAAGAACATAAAAACTGCTGATATCGATAAAAATATATAAAATCGATAAAAGTAGATAATGCCGATAAAAATAGAGAAAATGTACTAAAATAAAAAAAATC
The DNA here is from genome assembly GCA_949987735.1 of Leucophora obtusa. Lineage (NCBI taxonomy): Eukaryota > Metazoa > Arthropoda > Insecta > Diptera > Anthomyiidae > Leucophora > Leucophora obtusa. The sequence goes on along the minus strand of OX465298.1, from coordinate 15,196,606 downwards.
TATACAAATATATGCCATCGATAAAAATAGATAAAACTGATATTTAATCTATAAAAGTATATAGGTACAATCGACAAAAATACATAACATCAATACAAAAGATCGATAAAATAGATGATATCGCTTAAACTATATACCAATAAAAAACTCGATAAAAAATAAACAAAAACCGATAAAAATAAATAAAATCGAAAACAATAAGCAAAATCGATACAAAATAAACAAAATCGATAAAAATAAATAAAATCGATAAAAATAAATAAAATCGATAAAAAATAAATAAAATCGATAAAATATATAAAATCGATATTTATAGAAAATATCGATAAAAGTAGGTAAAATCGATAAAAATATATAAAATCGATATATATATATATATATAGAAAATATCGTTAAAACACATAAAATCGATCAAAATATATAAAAACAGTTAAAATCGATAAAAACATATGACATCGATAAAAATTTATAAAAGTGATAAAAAATTTGATAAAATTGATAAAAATAGACTACATGGATAATAATATATCAAATCGATAACAAATCGAAGAAATAGCGATACAGTAGTAAAGTCGATAAATTTAAATAAAATAGAAACAAAAATTGAAAAATATAAAAAAACATGATAAAATTCGATGAATAACGGTAATATGTGTAATTATCAATGAAATTGATAGTCTTACATACAATAATTGATAAATTGACAAATATCGGTTTAACCGATGACTTTATAAATGTGACGCGCAAAATAGAAAGGGACCTAAGGGTAAAAACCGGTTTTGTTCAGGAGAGCCATTTTAAAGATTTAAAAACGTGTATCTTTGGTGTACCATCACTGAGCGTGTTGGTATTGGTCTCATTTAAAAGCGACACATCTCATGACGTCAGGAACGTGTTGGTCAACCTTGAAAATGGGCGTAGGTCGTCCCTACCTCTTGTTTTGTGTAGTTGGTTTTTACTGTTTTCTATTTTTTACTGTTTTCTTCTATACTCAACAGTTTTGCCGGTAAAAATAAATGTATGAAGAAAAAAATATTTTTTGCCTAAAATATTAAAAAAAAGTAATAAACAAAAGGTTATTGATATTTATGGTAGCGGTAACAAACATTTATTTTTACCGGCAAAACTGTTGAGTATATAGAAAAACGTTATATGAACAGATTAAAGGAATTGTAATTTTTAATTTTTTTAAAATTGTTTGAGCAAAATCGGACTAGTGGTTCTCGAGTTATGTCAAAAAAAGATATATCTCGATTCCTAGGGGTGACCCACGCGAAACGCCGGGACACGTATAACTTGTTTTTGACCGATATAACATTTCCTGTTGGTTTCATCCCATCCCGATTTTGACTGTCGCATAGTGTAATGGATTCTGGTAGATGAGACCGAAACAAATGTTTATTGCGAATTGGCATAAGAATCCATATGAATCTTCTATTTTAGGTATAGAATGTGTTGATCGAACTTATGTAAAATACTAAGACGAACATTTTTTGGAACATTTTAACTCCCTAGCTCTTCAATTAAATTGACTTTTTTTTGGCCGCTATTTAAAAAGGAACGAAAGTGACCCGTAAGTTGAAAAGTTAAAGGGTTAAAATGTTACACAAAAATATTCCTCGTTGTGTTCTACATAAGTTTAGTGAACACATCCTATACCTAAAATGGAAGATTCATATGGTTTCCCCCCAATATCCAGGTTTGTTGGACATTTGAGCGCCAATTCTGAATAACTACGGGATTAAGCATGAAACACATTTTAAGTTTTGACTTATTTCTGGCATTGAAGTTAAATTTTTAACTTTTATGTCTTCAGAGACCTTTAGTAGAATTTCATGATAAATATTTTTGCGGAATATTTTAATACTCTAACTGTCCAACTTACGGGGCTTTTTTGTCCCATTATAAATGTCGACGAAACAAAATTATAGCAGATACGCATTATTTAGCGAATCTGTTATAATTTTGCAATTTTTTGAAACAATATAACAACCTTAAATGTAACAAAAATAGTTGGGGACGACTTTGCATGATCTTTTCGACATTATTATATATTATTTTTCAATTACATATACTTATTACGTCAAATTGAATCATCAAGCTGTTTTAACAGCACAATTTCCTTTCATTTGGAAAATTATTAAAAAAAAAAATAATAAAAATAAATAAATTGACAATATGATCTCAAATCAAAAAAAAAAAAATCATTCAGTATCAATCTATTAGGTAAATATTATAAAAATTCTTGTATAAAAAATTAAGGAATGCCGGACCATTCTGTTTTATGTTACGTACTTACTACAACTGCTACGCATACACTACTTATACAACACTAATTTATGAATGTTGTAGTATATGATTGTGGTAATGTAGTTTGTATGTTGTAGTTAACATATGTTTGTAGTTCTTTGTAAGTGTTTTTAGTAGAATTGTTATGTTGTTTGTTTGAGCCTATATAATTCCTAAGCTTATTTAGATGTTTGGTCTATTTTTCTTTTTTTAAGTGTTGTCTCATAAATTTTGGCCAGGTAACATACACAAATGTACATATTTTATCGTTTTTTCTTAAGCCAATGAATTATATAGGTTATTTATAAGTGAGTATAAAAAATATTTTAATATATTTAAGTAGATATTCTTGGTTCTAGGAAGAATTCCAAGGAAACAAACTTAAAAGAAAATTTTAATAGGTTTAAGATTTGGTGAAAAAAGGTTTTAATATATGTAGATCAAAAGAAAAATAAAAAAAAGAGTTAAAAAAATGTTACGGTGCGTATGATTAATATTAATTAAAATTTGCGTGTTAACCTCTTATTATTATAACTTCAAGCTAAGCAAAGTGTACATTTTATAAGGCCAGCATTTTAAGATTTTATTTTAGTGTCTATAAGAATGCTGTATATAAATAGGTTGGTAAATACATGGGTGCAAATTTACCAATTGTTTTAAGTATTTTTTTTTTAATTTGAGTTATATTTTTGGCTTTTTTGCAGTATATTTAAGGTTGTAAGAAACAGCCACTGTAGACCACCAACTCATTGCTAATTTCTTTTGAATTTGACTTCAGTAAGTAGATCGAATAAAGTGTTTCTTTGAATTTAAGAAAAAAAGCGCTAGTTAATAATTTGAAATTTTATAATTTCTTAACAGATAACCCTGAAAAACTTAAAAAACTACATCATTAATAGCTTAAGTGGTTTCTTAAAAAATATTTCTATTTATATGAGAAATATATTTTCTTAAACTAAAAATCTTTCAATTTAAAGCCTTAAATTTTTCTTAAAGTATTTTCTATGAAATAATCCATTTGGGTATTCTTTAAAAGTCCTAACCTCTTATCCCATATTAGGTCTTGTGTAACTAATGTAATCACCATCATAACAAGCAAAATAAATGTATTCTTGTGGAACAAAAAGTAAAAAAAAAAAAAAACTGGTCAATTTCTTTTGTATTCAATATTTATTTAAATATGTTCATAAAAAGAGTTTGTTGTTTCCTTTTTCTTTATCAAAATCCTTTTTGGTTTTTCCAAAAAAGGATTTATATTTTTATCACATACACTCTCGTTTCAGTAATATGATTTTCTTTTTAAACAAAACAGGCTTTGTGTTATGTTATGCAAATATTATTTATTTTGTGTTATTTTAAGTTAAAGAATATTGAAAAGAGGAAAAATAATGGAAAAAAAATAAGAAAATCTGTTTTGTTAAGCATAATTTAAGCAAATTAGTTTCGCTTAAAATTTCTTTAAGGGTCTTGCCTATGAAATTTGTATATACTGAACATTGGATTTTGTTTAAAAACGACAATTTATGCTAAATTGTTATTGATTTTTATACAAATTTTCTTTACATAATTTAACACTAAAAGTTGTGAAGGTTTTTGTGTTTAAAAAAAAGAAGAGATTTTGGTGTTAAAAAAAAAAGAAAAATAATCCCAAAAAGAACTGAAATAGTTATTTGAAATTTATTATTAATGGAAAAATTAACATTTCTTGGTTTTAAAACGGGTTTTAGTAAAAACTAAACCCTCTGAATTAATGGCGCCCAACCGATATGTATTGTAGGCTGACATTTTTTCTCTACATTTGCAGACATCATAAGTTTGTGTACAAAAATTTCCTATGAATGATAAAGTTAATGATTAGCACTGCCTAAGGGCAGTTTAGTGAATTATACATAAATGTTTTATTTATAACTTGTTATTATACTTTAACATAAATATGTACCATTTAGTTATCAGATATCAATTACATTATTTTTATAATTTATTAATGTGTTAAAATTAGCGTTAACTTTACAGTTTGCTTATTATTATAAAAACAATAATTTAAAATAAACAAACAAAAATAATTGAATTAATTAAATCGTATTTTTTCATCTCATTAAAAAAAACAAAAACAAAAAAAAAAAAATTAAATAAATAAATAATCGATAGAAAGTAATTGAAAAGGAGTAAAAAGGTTAAAGTCGGGCATGCCGACTATACAATACCCTACACCAGTCTGGTTAAAAGCCAACTAATGTTTGGATCCGAAATTCGAATGGGTTAAAATGAGGCTTGTGTCAAAATTTTCTATAATGTGAGTCAGCGCACCAAATTTCATTAAAATATCTTAATATTTGCGACCTGCAGTTTGTAACCAAGCCAATTTTGGGGGGACCTTTATATGGGCACTAGTTCTAAACATGGACCGATGTTCACCAAAATCAATAGACTTCGTCCTTGGGCCAACATAGGTCTATGTACCAAATTTCATCAAAATATCTTAATATTTACGACCTGCAGCGTATAAACAGTATAATTTTGGTAAGACCCTTATATGGGTACTAGGTCTAAACATGGACCGATGTTCACCAAAATCAATAGGCTCCGTTATTGGGCCAATATAGGTCTGTGTACCAAATTTCATCAAAATATCTTAATATTTACGACCTGCAGCGTATAAACAATATAATTTTGGTAGGACCCTTATATGGGCACTAGGTCTAAACATGGACCGATGTTCACCAAAATCAAACTTGTTCGTCCTAGGGCCAACATAGGTCTGCGTACCAAATTTCATCAAAATATCTTAATATGTGCGACCTGTAGAGTGCGCACAAGACAGACAGACAGACAGACAGACAGACGGACGGACGGACGGAGACGGACAGCCGGACATCATTAAATCGATATAAAAAAAATTCTGAGCCTATCGGTATACTATAAGGTGGGTCTACGACCAATATTTTTTGGTGTTACAAACATCAGTACAAACTTAGTGGTGTAGGGTATAAAAAACTTATTCAGTTTTAGGGTAATATATATAAACAGGTTAAACTAATGTTGCTTCCAAAATACTCAAAAAATATTAGTTTAGTATAATGTATTGAATTTATTCTATAACATTTTTTGTTAATGAGATGAAAGTAATAAATTCTTTTGCGAGATTTTCAGAAAGATCTCGATTTTCCCCAATACCTCTTGTTTCCCCTATGTTACTTATATGCGTATGTCATGGATGACCTAAAAAATTTCAAAAAACTAAATAAGAAAATTAAATAAACAATTTTTATTAAACAATTTTTTGAATTTTAGTTTACACTATTATTCTTTATCTAAAAAAATAAATAAAATTTTGAAAAAATTTATATGGAAGTATATAGATGTGTATCGCACGTGTATGCATTTATAAGAGTTTGAGAAATGCAATAAAATTCAAATGCGTATAGGAACCATATTTATATATAACGCTTTCCATAGCAGCAGCAGCTATAGAAAAAAGTATGCCCGACTAATATCAAACGAAGGGTATTTATTGTAATGTATGACACGGTTCTAACTTACTGTGCTTTAATGTTTGTTAAATTTCAGTTTATGAGGAGGTGCATTCAGGGAACTTATGCAGTCCCCAATTGTTAGCAGTTTGAGTAATATTGCAGCTTTTTGTTTTAAGTTTAAAATATTTATTTGTGGAATAAATACAAATTTTAACTACATTCGTAAATCATAAAAAAACCAAAAAAAAAAAAAAAATAACAAGAAACATAAAGCGCCAAGAATTTGTAACATAACTAAAAAAAAAAAAAATTAAAAATAAAAAATAAAACACATAAATGTACTAGATATTATTTTTGTTGGCTGTTTTGACTAGTACGTGGTTCATTTCATTTCAGTCAAAAACAAAAGAAAATGCAATTTGGATTTAACTAAATGATAGTGGTCCAGTTTTCGAGGGAAATTTCATTTATTTTTAAATACGAGTATATTTGCTGCGGTATTTACAAAAAAAAAAAAAAAAATATTGTTACGTTTTTGCTTTTTAAAAACGTTGGTTTATTTCCTCCAAATAAACCGGGTTCTTTTATACTGCAATCAAAATAACACACACACTCTTTTGTTTGATATTGAGCTTATACATTTATTTCTTACACACTTCATTACTTTATATATATATATATAGAGTATAATACAAGTTTAGCGACAATTTTAATACAACAACTTACTAAAGCCCAACTGAATCATACAATTACCAATACGAAGCTAACGCTGATAATCAACAAACTTTAGGGTGGCAGCCTTTTTATAGTTTTACTTCGGTGGTGGCAGAACTGGGTAGAAAATTCCAATGGTATTAAAATTACTTTACAACTATCCCGTTTCTCGGGACTCAGTGATTCATACATTTTCCAAGAGGTGACATAATACCATAAATAAGTATGAAAGAGAAATTCAATACCTTCCCTTTTTGTTAACAACAGAGGGCGCTAAAGTCAAAACATTTTGAGCTAAAATAGTTGAACGAAAATCAAATTTTAAATGCTTTACAAAAAAAAATTGGCAAAAATTCATTTTTAAATATAATTCTTTGAAACACGGTGGTTTTGTTATCTACTATATTCGCAATAAGCAAAAATTGAATTGTTTTTTAGAAAAAGGATATATAGGAGGTAGTCATGTCCTTGCCGAGAATGAAACAAAATTAACCTTTGAGTTAAAGGACATAATTTGACCGGCAGTAACCAATTTTCGCTTTATTCTGTTTATAATTGTAGCTAAAATTAAAAATTTTAAATTAAGGATGTATGGGAGGTAGTCATGTCCTTGCACCGATTTTGCTGAAACTTCGAATTCCTCTTAATCTACATGTTCTGCAGCAGCACACTGAATTTCATTCTTCTACGACAACTCCTCTAATTTTGCCGATTTGCTATATGGGGACGAAGCACTGTGCGACGTTTTTAGAATTTTTGGAAATATTTGTTAAGTCAAATTACAAACTCAATGACAATTTCTTGTTCTCGTCTAGCAGCGTTATTAGGCATTTAAAATATCAAAGAAAAAACAAAAAGAATAACAAAAAACTTTCCACAATTTGCTTTGTCATTTTCCAATGTACTACTCTGTTGTTCTGACAGATCTAACAATGTTTTTTTTTTTAATTTTTCCGTCCGTCCGTCTGTCTCTCCATGTATTCTTGTGCGCCTGCTGCAGGTCGCAAATATTAAGATACTGCGATGAAATTCAGTAGACCGACTTATATCGACCCAAGGACGAAGTTTATTGATTTTCGGTTACATCGGTCTATCTTTGGACCTAGTGCCCACATAGAGTTCGCTCCAAAATTGCAGCACAAAGTTGAATGGCACATCCACGGTTTAAAATATTATGGGGTGAAATATATCTTGAATGGTACATATCTACACTACTATTATTATTATCTGAAAGTGCTAAATGGGTCGGTTGAACTATGTATTCTCTACAGCATATCTTTCTCCAAAAATCGCTAAAAGGTTAAGTTCAAATTGAAGGCACTTCCACAGTTTTAAGAATAATGGAGTGCAATCAATATGGAATGGTAGATATTATCATAATGATCATTACGTGAAAGTGCTATACAGATTATGCTCTGCATCACTTTTCCCTGCACAATCCGTTTCTCTATTTGAAATTTAGACTTCGTATTCGTAATTATCGCCAAAATATTTAATAGATTTAATGTATCGCATTCTATGGTATTAAATTTGTTATTACCTCTATTTAAAAATTTTATATTTTTGTTTACTTACCCAGGAAAATTTTCTGTTCTAAAGAATCGGTTTTAGAATGAGCTATAGAAGTGGTTGCTTTTGGAACAATTTCTAACAAAAATAATCAGTGTTAGAATCGACAGTAGAAGGGGTTGTAAACGAAAAGTAGCTAAACTACAATCGATTCTTTGGAACAGAACATTTTCCTGGGCACTTCTGCTGTCAATTCTAACACCGAAACGAAATTAAAATTCCCTTAATTAAAGCTGGATCCGCTTTCGGGAATACCACCCACACCATACTTTGGTGTAGGTTTTCATATAGTCGGCATGCTCTGTCTTCACCTTGTTTTTTATTTGTTTTAACTGAACAATTGGCATGGAAAGCCTCATATAAAGGGTTCTTCAATAAGAGCGCTACAAAAGGTTTTTTAAATAAAACAAAAACGGTTTTGGATATCAATGAAATTCTTTATTCCTGTGAAAGTATGTTCGATGCCATTATGTATGGAAATCGATCTCTTTTGCATGGCCACCACGGGCACGCTTGCAGAAGTCCAGACGCTGAACCCAATTTTCGACGGTTTTCAAGCATAAATCGGCCGATATTCGTACGAAGTTCATCAATCTTCGCTGGCTTGTTGGCATAGACCATAGATTTGACGTAGCCTCACAGGAAATAGTCCAACGGCGTCAAATCGACTGGACCATTTCGTGAGATAACACGTTATCCAAACTTGGTTTGCAATAAATTGATTGTGACATTCGCTGTGTAGCTTGTGGCGCCGTCCTGTTGGAACCACATGTCCTCCAAGTCCATATCATCCAATTGGGGCCAAAAATATTCGGTTATTATTGAACGGTAGCGATTCCCATTCACAGTAACGTGCCGGTCTTGATCATCACGGAAGAAGTACGGCCCAATGGCGCCGCCGGCCCATAAACCGCACCAAACCGTAATTTTTTCGGGATGCAATAATGACTCATGGGGTACGTGTGGATTGCTGTCTGACCAATAACGCATATTTTGTTTATTGACGAAGCCATTCATTATGACGACCATAAATTGGACGTAGCGCTCTTAACGTTAAGGCCACTGACTCCGCATTTCGGTAGTAAATTTGAATAATTTCGATTCGTTGTTGGCTCGTATATCTTTCCATCATGAAATGGCAAACCTTACTGAAGAGAAATGTCAAAAGAGCGGCAAGAAATATGGCGTCGTTTGCTGTCCCTGTCTTTCTACTTTTGTAGCGTCCCTGTTGAAGAACCCTTTGCAACCAACAAGTATTATAAAATATAAAATTACATTTACGTGCATACATTACTACATATAAAACTAAAAAATTCTACAATAACCCAGCAAAATCCTTCATTACCAAATAAGTGGTTATATAATAAAACAAAAATTTTTTAGTGCTTATAATTCGGCGTCAGTAGGTGCTAGTTATTTTTGTTAGACGAAGACGTATTTATAAGCAGTCTAGCTTACGCGCGACTACTTATTTAATTACAAAAATAATTTGATATTGGTAACTGTTTATTTTTTAATCACTAATAAGTATATGAGTAAGCCTTATTTTTAACAACTTGTAACCACTTATTTTTTAACTACTTATTAGCACCCGAATAACTACTTATTTTGGTAACTACTTATTTTATATATTTTTACAAATTTTGTGTGTTTTTTCCTGCAGCGAATATGGACAACTTCTTACAAAAACGACCTTGTGGAACAAAACTAATGAGTTTTGATACCGAATTATAAGCAGTAGATACTAAACCCACTGCTTATTATTTGTGTATTGGTAATGAGCACCCATTACTGAGATTTTGCTGGGAATATAATTTTTTCTTCTTAAAAAAAAAAAAAAAAAATATGTATGTGTGTTGCAAAACAAAGCATGCATAAATAATAGAATTGTAGTAAAAGAAGACGAAAAAATGTAGGAATGCTTTTAACAATTGATATCAACTCTTAACAAAATGTGTATCATTTTTTTATATATCACAAACATTTTTATATTCAAGTAGATAAAGTTATATAAAAAGAAATAACACAGTGAAAAATGAAATTTCAGCTTCAATTTTTCTGATGTTAAATAAAAGTGCAGTCGAACTCCTATTCGCGCTACTTTTTTGAGAATAGCGTAAATCGAGGGGCGCCCCCCATAAATTTGCAGTAATATGCTATCTGTTTGGATTAGATCTGATTAGATATGATTGAGTTTAATCAAAGCTTGTGCCAGATCAGATCATATTTGACAAGATATGGCATATGTCATGAACTCTGCGGCCATATCTGATCAGATGAGATCTAGTACTCGATCTGTTCATACTTAAAGGGATTTGGAAAACCGTAAGTTGAAGAGTTAGAGGGTTAAAATGTTCCACAAAAATATTCCGCGTAGTGTTTTACATAAGTTCGCTGAACACATCCTATACCTAAAATGGAAGATTCCCATGGTTTCTCCCTAAGATCCAGGTTTGTGGGACATTTGAGTACGAAAATGCCAAAAATTTTGATTTTTTGAAATGTTTGTATGGAGAACCCTCCAGGGGGTTCCAGGGGGTGTGCCACTGGCATGGTTGGGTCGGCCATCCAAAGTTAGTGGGGGTCGGTCATACATTTGGACTCGATTGGGGCACTCCGAATGGGTCAAAGTGGGATTTTTCAAAATTAGACCCTACGGGTCAAAAGTTGGGTCATCAGAATTCGTGTTAGAGGTATGATTCCTCGGGCAAAGTTTCTTATTTTGATCTCTAGAATACGATTGAGCGATTTTTTTGCCTCCCTACAAATCGACCCGCCCTAATAAACTAGTTCTATTTAAAGAATCAGCCGGTATAACGATGATTTTTAGGCATAATTTTTTGAATTTTAATTTCAGTTTAAAATGCTTATGCATAATAATTTAAAAATTTTTTTAACACATTTATAAAGGTACTTTTTGTGAAAATTTTGTTCTTGCTTTATTTGAGAATATATTATAACCTAAAATCGAATCGAAACTGGTTATATATGGTGTGCCAAAACTCTCCTGAATTGATTATATCTAATTACATCACAGATTTGTCACAAAGATCTGGAATAAGCAGAACTATTGAAATCAGTTCAGGTCTCATCTCTTTTTCAGGGGACAATATTTTATTCACCAGACGTTAATATGAAATTGTGTTAAAATTTTCATTGAGTTTGTAATTTAACTTAACAAATATTTCTAAAGATTCTAAAAACGTCATCCTCTGACGATTCCTTTAGGCAAGATTGAAATCCGGATTAGGGCGTGCTTTCAACAGATTACTCTCCACAAGTTGTTAGATAAGTTTTTGAATTTTGGGATATTTAATTCCTTTAAGAAAAAATTGTGTTTTAATAAGAATAATATTTATTTCAATAGTTTTCGTAGTTAATTTAAGAATGTCTTTAGAGAAATGCTTAAAATGGTAATTTCTACACATTATAACATCTGCTTTGACTGTGATAGTTTTTCGCTTTGTATTAACTAGGTTGATTACCAAAATGCTTGTCATTCGAAAACTTTAAATCAAGTTCATTGATATGTTTCATTTTTAAAAAAATTATGAATTCTGAATAAATTTCATCAATACTATCACTATTCAAAAGTTGTTCTCTTCTGTTAGAAAGCAAAAAAAAAAAAATTTATTTTTAAATAAATTCCAAATAATAATAAAAATACATTATTTCTTATATGTACATATAAAATCGTTTTCCAACGCTTGATTTCGTAATTTTCTCAAGAGTATATGTTACGTGATGCTTAAGTGCGTTTGGTTGCTGACGATGTTGCTGTTGCTAGTACTGACTCGTATTGTGTACTAGATGTCGATTTTGTTGTTCGCATTTTTCTCATTGCTATTACTTTCTGTTGCTATTGTAACTCACACAATTATTATTGTTCATACACATGTATCGTAACGCATTCAATTGTGTATGACACTTTCAATAAAAAAAAAAAAAGAAATGAAAATAAAGGGAATTGTTATTTATAAAAAATTGAATAAATAAATTGGAGTACAGGGAATGAAGAATACATGCATACACACACACATATGCATGCATACGAGTATGATTGTAAATGAAAATTTCAATATACTACAGTGATTTTTCTTTTACTCTGTTCTTTTTATTTATTGTATTTAATTTTTTTCCATACACATATTTTCCTTTTAAGTGCTTCATATAGATTTTCCTTTGTGTATAGGAGAGAAATAAAAGCAATGAAATCCTATGATTTGGAAAATCATAATGCAATAAACTTGTTAAATTATAAAGAACAGAGCAGCAATATTTATTGAAATGTCATTGATAATAATACGTTTCTTTTTTTCAAAAATGATGATAGACATCTGTATAGTAAAGATGGAGAAATTTATGACAACACTAGTTTACAAACTAATTAAAAATATTTTACTGAGCTCCAATTGTTAGTTTGTTAATTTTCAGTATACGGATTTCAAAATGATTGAAATTTAAGAAGGTTAAATAAAACACGGGGATTATTTTTTTATTATCATTTTAAATTTTTAGCAGGTGATCCCAAATATATAAGAGCAAGTAGCAAACAAAAAGAAAAACTATCAATTACAATTTGTACTTCTTTTAAAAAGAAGTGGCTGCTCATTCAAGATTGTAATAAAATAAAATGGATATGCGATATGAGGAATATGTTTTTGTTTAAATATCTTCTTTTGCTGCATGTAAGCTTCAAATTTTAAAATACGCCATCACATATTCAATATTTTTTCATTTCTTTTTTAAAACCTTCAGGGATATTTTATAGAACAACATTCTTTTTCCTACTAACTTTTTCTTACTTAAAAATGCTCAGTTTCTAAAAACTGTTAGATTTAGATTACTAGGATTTTACCTCCACAAAATACTAAGGTTCTAGAAACTTTTTCTTAAAAAAAACTCTTATTTTAATTATATCTTCCTACATAGAATTTTTTAGACCCAGAAAGCTTTGTTATAGAAATCACTAAGACTCTAAAATTTTTTTTCTGTAAAAAAAATCCCTAATATTCTAAAAAAAATTTAGAAAGTCCGAAAAAACTATTTTTGTATTTTTTAATCCAAAAATTAAAATAATTGTTAAAAATTTTTTTCAATAGAGTGACTCTCAGATTTGAGACCATATACCATTTCATAACCTTAAGTTTCCGAAAACATTTTCCTCTATAAAACAAAACCCCAGATCCTATTGATCTTTTCATATACAACACTTTTTAGTTTCATATTTCTCTTCAGATTTCAGATTTTTCATAATAGAAAGTACTCTGGATCTGTGGCAATTTTATGTTAAAACAACTTATAATGTAAGCATTTTTCTATGGTCGCAAGAATCCAAGGCATTTTTTGTAGAAGAAAATACTCCTAATCTGTGGGAGTTTCTGTGGTAAAAATTACTGTGAATCTGAGGGTTTTTCTTCAGAAGAAAATACTCCAAATCGGAGAGTTTTCTTTAGACGCTAAGATCTTTCTTTCCTCAGAAACTGAGTGGTTTTCTATTGTAAATTGTTTTTAGGGCAGATTTTTATACGAAGCAGTTCATTGAATCGGGGGCTTTCTTAAAGAAGAGGTATTAAGAATCTATATTTTGCATAGGAAAAGGAGATTTGAAATGAGAATATAAAGATTTTCAATATTGAAGTTCTTGAAGGTTTTTCTGCCGAAACAAGGTATTTAAAATTGAGTTTTTTTCCGTTTTACTTTGAAATAAGTGCCAGATTAAGTTTTTTTTTCCTATAGACAGCCCTAAAATTTGAGGATTTTTTTTGTAGAAAAAAAGATTCTTTAATTCAAGCGATTCATTTTATAAAACATTTCAGATTCCCCTCAGATTGTAAGCACTTTTTCCCATGGAAATGATTACTGGTTTTTTATGGGAACACCTAAATTTTTTAAGGTTTTCTTCTTCAGAAACGCCTTGATATTCTGAGAATTAATTGCATAGAAAAACCATAATACTGTGATAATTTTTTATTGTTAAAAAATCCTTTAAATTATGAAAAGTTTTCTATACGAGAAGATCTCCAGAGATTCTCAGCAATTTTTTAAACAGGAAAATCTTTAGAGAAACATCTGTGGGAGAAAGTTTTGCACAAAAATAATTTCAGATACAACAAATAGTTTAAAATATATTTCAAGTCTTCAGAAGCTTATACTTTTTCTGTGGGAAAAATTTCTTATAATATAGTTGCGTTTTTCGGGGAAAATCCTTGGAATTTAAGTTTGTTTTGGTAAAAGTTTTATACACTCACAATATATTTTCCATAACCAATTGAGGTTTATTTGAAAAGTAATAGGTTAAGTTTGTTTTCAATTGAAGAATCAGTTAAAATACATTAAAACATATTGTTTAACATTTTTTATCAGTCAATAAAAAACAAAGCACAAAAAAATATGTATCATCTGTAGGAGTTGATATTTTCAGTCAAATGTTCTATTTTTAGTTTTGTGTTTTTAGGAAAAATAATTTAAATACCCAGTGTAGAAAATCATTACCAGATATGTGGTTATGTAACTACATACTTGGTAATGGTAACTAGTTACTTTTGTTATTACATTTCTTATTACCTTTATATGGCGATGTCGCGAAAAATAATGAGCTGTCGTTACACACTGGCATACGAAAAATCAAAAAATATATCGTTACCTATGTGCTTACCAGTACTGACAAAAATAATGAGTCTAAAAATAGATTTTCAAAAAAATAAATTATATAAAAAAATATATTTTTTATTTAATTTTTTTTTTTTTTTTTAATAAAATTTGCTGGTGCGGGAATCGAACCTGGGTCTACAGATTGCCAGTCAACAGCTCTACCATCTGAGCTATATCGACATGTAATATTTAATAGATAAAAACATAATTGACCTGCTGCACACAAGTAAGCTTACTCGCCAACATACAAAAAGTCAAAAAATATGTGGTTACATATATCCTTACCAGTGTTTAAAAAATATTGAGTCTAAAAATAGATTTAAAAAAATTTTCAAAAAAATCTAAAAAATTATTTTCTATTTGAAATAATGATAAAAATAAGTCATTATCAGTAACTCATTATTATATGTTTTAAAATATTGCAGAAGGTAAGTGGGTGTCATTACTGGTACTCCAAAAAATAATGATATGTCATTACCGTTTCTACACTGGGTAATTTCATTGTTTTCTGTTTTAAAACAAAAACTTCAATTATTTTCGGTTTTTTTTAAAATAAAGTTTGTTTATATGCAAAATTATTTCCATTTAAATTACGAGAAATTGTTTTCTCATATCCACAAACATAGCCAATAAAAATATGAACGTATGTATTGTGTGTGTAGTGTTTTGAAAATTCAAAAGGAAAAAAAAACTTTAAAATATGTAAAAACAAACCACAAAATCGTTTTTTTCACGTTTTTTCAGTTAAAAATTGATAATTGTTTTAACAGACTCTTCAATTATTTTTATATCTTTTATGGATTGTTTAAACAATGTTTGAAAATAAGTAGGAAAATGGTTTGAATATAATGACAAATAAGTAGGCCTTTTTTAATTGTGTTTTCAATTAATTTAATATGAATTTTAGATTGTCTTTAACAATAAAATATTGTGAGTGTATTATTATGTGGATGCTTCAGTTGACAAATAGATTAACTCCATAAAATGGAAAGTTGAGAAAAATGAGAAAATATTATATTTTGTTTTTTAAAGTCCCTGTTGTATTATAAATTCAAATAAATGATGTAGACTATATTACTTGTGATGTATATTTTACCTAACGACATATTGAAAGTATAACATCGAATATATCGTTATTATTACACTGTACAACACAAAAAAAAAAATAACAAGATTCTGGCAACTGATTCTGGCGTAGCGGACCAAAAATTTAGGATGTGTTCAACGAGCTTATGTAAAATACTATGGAGAAGAATTTTGTGGAATATTTCAACCCTCTAACTCTTTAATTAAAGGTACTTTTTCGGCCCCTTTTTAAAAAGGGACAAAAAGGACCCGTAAGTTGAAGAGTTAGGGGGTTAAAATGTTCCACAAAAATATTCCCCATAGTATTTGACACACATTCGTTGAACATATCCTGTACCTAAATTTTTGCCAGAATCAGTTGTCAGAACCTTGTAATTTTTTTCCGCAAAAATATTTGTGATGAAATTCTACTGTAATTCTCTGAAGATATCAAAGTTGAAAATTCAACTTCAATGTTAGAAAAATGTCAAAACTTACAATGTGTGGTGCTGAAATGTCCCACGAACATGGATTTTAAGGGGAACCATTTGAGTCTTCCATTTGAGTTATTGGATGTTGTCAGCGAACTTATGTAAAGCACTACGCCGATAAGATTTTAACCATCTAACTCTTTAATCCGAAGTTTCAAAAAGGAATAAAAAAAGTCCCTTACATTGAAGAGCTAGAGGGTTAAAATCTTCTACAAAAATATTCCTCATAATGTTTTACATAAGTTCGCTGCACACATGCTATACCTAAAATGGAAGATTTACATGGTTTATGCCGATTCACAATAAAAATTTCCAAGAGGGGGGAAACTTTAACCCCCAAAAAACTTAGTGCAAGATGTGAACTTTTAAAACGCCAATACACGTATATTTTTCTTTGATCTATGATTTACATTAGAGTATGGAGTTAATCAGATTGGCTTCTGAAATAAATTACACTATGCGACAGTCAAAATCGGGATGGGATGAAACCAGCGGGAAATGTTATATCGGTCAAAAACTAGTTATACGTGTCCCGGCGTTTCGCTGGGTCACCCCTAGGAATCGAGATATATCTTTTTGTTGACATAACTCGAGAACCACTAGTCCGATTTTGCTCAAACAATTTTAAAAAAAATTAAAAATTACAATTCCTTTAATCTGTTCATATAACGTTTTTCTATATACTCAACAGTTTTGCCGGTAAAAATAAATGTTTGTTACCGCTACCATAAAAATCAATAACCTTTTGTTTATTACTTTTTTTTAATATTTTAGGCAAAGCATATTTTTAGGCAAAAAATATTTTTTACCAGCACATATTCTCATTTTGTTCTCAAGATAGCTGTAAACTAGTGTTTCAGTATTCAATTAACTTAAAAAGAAACAATGGGAGGAGATATGGTAATAAAAGAAATATCAATCAAAATTAGTCAAACACAAGGATATAAAAAAATGGAATTATGTATTTATTTTATTAAATTAAATTGAATTAATATCAATCATACGCCTGTGATATAAAAAAAAAAAAACAAATAGACTGGCAAGGAACTTCAAGATTTTGATTAAATTGGTTTGCGATACAGAGAAACGACTAATCAACTTGCAGACTATTTAAGCAACCAAACCTTTCTTTAAAGGGTTAAAAATTGGGTTCAAATAAGGCTAAAAATTATAAAAAATAGATATCTACGATTGCAATAAAGGTCTCTCTCAATTGAGATAAATCATTTATTCAATCTAAAATTGTTATAGGATATAAAATTGTTGAAATTCTTTATTTTTTTTAATAGAAGCAACAGTCAGGAAATTCTTTCTATTAATTAACGTGTTGCTTCCTTTGGAAAGGGGATAGAGTAGAAGTGAAAAGTGGTGAAAGTTGAAGGCCTTCAGATATGGCAACACTGTAATTGCGCGAGATATTGAATCTTAGAACAGTTATTGCGCGCCATCTGATGAAGAGTTGGCGAAATTTGTTGAAGCTTTTTAGTTCATAGCCCAGCTTTTTAGTTCATAGGACGCTGCGATATGCATGAGGGATAAAAACACTCATACATATTAATATTTTTCATAAATTGATGTTGCTGTGGTTGGGAATCGAACCCGCAACCTAACGTATACTAGTACAACGCGCTAACCATTACACCACAGCGCCCACAAACCTATCCAATGGTTAGTTATAATAGTTTTTTCATATAACTGGTATAATTTATAAATCCAGGGAAACAGAATCCAATTTTGGCTAGTTTTCTTTCGCTTATAGAATATTCATTATACATAAACCAGGGGTAAATTGAAATTTATTAAAATTATTTCATATTTCTATGCAAAAATATTTTTCTAATATATAACAAAAATTCTACCCTTAAACCAAAAAATAATGTTGACATTTTTGTTAAACCATAAATAATAATGATTTGATTTTTTTTCACCATAATATTAATAAATAAATAACATTTTACAAATACCATTTTAATATAACAAATGTGAAAAACATAAATATTAGAACCCTTATTTATAACCCAAAAAAAAAAAAAAATTATAGGAACCTTAATATAAATAGTCAAAAAAATATTTGTTTTTAACAAATAGTAGACAAGCAACCATTCAAAAGGAATGTAAGCTAGCAACGCCACCGACTTTTGGTGGTAATTGGGGTGTTCGATGTTTTGTTGATGGTAAAGTCATAAATAATAGTCACAGCATAAGACCTAAAGTGAAATTTTCTTTAACCTAAAGTTAATCGAAATAAATTCTACCTATTAGTTTTAGCTAAAATATTTTGTATTTTGGTATTTTAAAGATATCTTCTCCTTGTTTTTGAAAACGTTAAGTTAAGTTTTTTAAAAGGGCGACAAAAACATTTTTAATACAATTCTAGGGGATTTGTTATACATTATGCTTGAATAGGCATGAAAATTGTATTAATATTTAACCAGGCGTAAAAAAATATTATAAGGTGATATAGAGAGACAATCATTTAAATACAACTAAAAAAAATAAAGGAATATAAATACATTAAACAACGACAGTATTTTATAAAATATTTATGATTTAATAAAAAAAAAAACGAATAATATATTGATTTTAAAAATCAAGGCGTATGATTGATATTAATTCAATATAGCATAAATGTAGCGAAGCGTATCAGTGATGTAGCTGACAACGAAATACGATGTTAACATAAATCAAAATTTATTTAAATTGAATCTACTATTAAGGGAAATTGATAACACAGACTTGCAGATTATGAGATTTTTAATTACAATAAAAATAAAAGGGGCCGATTTTATAGTACACAAAGATTTTACTTATATTTATTTTACGAAATTTTTTTAAAGTTACCCCTTCCATCAACGCATTTGTGGTATTATTAGATACCTTTCGAGTTGTTATAAACCACTTTTCGAGTCCAAATAAAGTGGATACTTTATTCTGTCTAACAAAGGGCTTTAGTCGCTTCACCAAGCACTCTTTTATACATATTTCCGAGTTTATTTTACCTGTGGTCACTAAAGACTTGTTCCACTCACCTTAAGTGCAGATATGGTATTAATTTTTTTGAAGTTGAACAGAATTGGTTTTTAAAGTATGACTCCAATTTTTTTTGCTGGGATATTGTACAATAAAGCCCTGTGCGAGATGGCTAAATTTGTTCTAAACTAAATACAAATTGACAAAAGGGTTTAAAATTTCTTTGAAAATTGTTTTAAAAAATTTTCTAATTTTAAAGATACATTAGGCCTTTTTTTTAATCACTGGATTTATTTTTGGATTTATTTTATTTTGTTTAAAAATCCATATTTTGGTTCTTAATTTTCAAAATTTATAATTTTTATTAAAATCTAATACTTATTCGCCAATATGTAGTGCAAAAAAATTATTAAATTTTGTAAAAATGTGAACACAGGAATTGAAATAAGCCAAATCCAAAATGGATTTAAAAAATAAATAAATCCGTTTTGGATTTAGCTTAATTTTGTTCCAGAAATTGCATTTTCGCAAAATCTAAATTTTTTCTTTCCCATTATATTAGGGAATAAGTGTTAGATTTGGATAAAAATATAAAATTTAAAAAATTAAAAAACGAAATGTGGATTTTTTAACAAAATAAAATAAATCCAAAAATAAATCCAGTGATTAAAAAAAAGGGACAATTGTTAATCTGAATTTAGTTTAGAATTAGTTTAGCCAGTTCGCACCCACCCTAATTTCATATTACTCAATATAAGATTATTTGAAGATCCATAAAAATATCTGTATACAAAAAAAAAAAAAAAAAATATTCGGAGCTATTCTGAAAAACGAAGCAAAAAAAATTATTCGATTTTTTGGAACAATAAAATTAGTGGAAACATTAATCTAAATAAGTAGGTTTGAGGTTAAGAAGAAGAATAAACATTTTTTTCAAAGTTATAGACACATTATTAATCTGCAAATCAGACTAGATCTAGTTTCTGCCTTTTTTTATGGACATGCTTTATCAGTGATTTTCCATTTAATTTTATTATTGTTTATATTTTATTGTCAGATTGTCTCTATATGATAATTTACTCTCAGAAGTGATTAAACAGACATACAAACATTCTACTTTAGATTTTTTTTTTATCTTCTTATCTCCTCTTTGTCACCTTTTTCACAAATTTTGAACTAAATGTCATATTTAAATAAAAATAACATTTTATTGAAGTGAATTTCATTTGAATTTAAATTTTATTAATAATTAAATACTTATTGGTTTGTATAAAAGTTTTAATTTTATCGGGAATACCACCCATTAGGGCTTTAATAGTATTTTCATTGATCTTCTGGCTTGACAAAGTTTCAAATTTCAGAGAAAATGTTTTTTATCAGCGACTTGCTTTGTATTCTTCTTCCCCTTTTTACCAATGCCCAATATCTCTCCACTGGCCTGAGTTCTGGACAATTTGGCGGATTTGCCTTTCTAGGTACAAAAACTACCTTATGCTTTTTGTACTATTCAAGGGCACGAAGCCAGATGAGGCCAAAAGAAAGTGGATTCTTTGTACTTTCGTACACTCATAGAAATAAATCTGTAAAAATAGCAGAAAAAGTTAGTAAAAATTAGCTAAAAATATTGCTGCAGAAGAGACTGCTAAAATTATTAGATTTTTTTTCCTAAATACTAGTAAAATAAAAACAGCAAAATTAAAACTGTTAAACTTACAGAATTCTAATTATATTTATGTTAACTTTTAGTTAATTGAAAATAACAATATATACTGTAGAATATGCAGAAAATTTTGTTAAATATTAATAGACTAAAAATAAACTGTTATATCTAAAAAATTTTTTACTATTTTTAAGCCAAATTTAGTTGAATGTAAATAGCAGCCTATCCTGCTAAAACCAGGAGAAATATTTGATAAAAAAATTGTAAACTGCTGATTTCAAAAGGCTCGACTTTTAATTTGCATTTAAATAAAAATCGAAAAAAAAACTTCGAAAGTTTTAATTTTTTTTTGGAATTTTTTAGGCTACAAATTATTCAGCAACATTTTTTGCTGATTTTAGCAGGTTTGTTATTTTCCATTGACAAAAATTTAACTCAAATATAACTTAAATTTTATTAGCCCACACAAGACGAAATACACTGATGATGGCTTTGTAGCGAAAGCCGAAAATACGTATTCTGTATTGCTGGTCTTATCGAATTCTTTCAAATATATTTTTATTCTTTGTAATTTACTTGTAAAAATTGTATCATCTTTCTCTGATTTGAAAATAATTTTAACAGAAAGTGATATTAATTTATGATTTAGAGTCAAACTAAAAAGAACATTCATTTACTTAAATTTTTATATTTAACAATTTTATTTTTGCTTCTCCTATATTACTAATATATGGCAAAAATAATCTGTTAATTTTAGAAATTTTCTCTGCAGCATCGTTTTTAACAAATTTTTAGTAGTTTTAACTAAATTTTTACAGACTTTGTTCTATTAGTGAATGAATGGTAGTGGTCTCTTTTCCAAGCATTCTTTAATGTACAATTCTGTGTTTATCGTACATGTTGTCACAAATGAACTGATTCTTTTTTCACAGCTAAAAATAGCCTGAAATATTAAAAATTCTTTGGGGAAGTTCTTTTTGTGTGTCTTAAACTCTTGATGAACAGTATGGGTGATATAGAAATCTACAGCTGGTAGTTGTGGGAATTCGATAAGCACATTAGTTTCATCCTCTATAATACTATATTCTTAATTTTTAATGAAATTGCGATTTAGTTATCTTTCACATTGTTTTACCTTTTCATTCTTCTTGGCGTGCCGATCCGCCACTTTCAGTACCTTAAACGACTTCAACTCCATCTCCTTTTTTACTTTTCTATGAAAATACTCCGAGCAATTTGTTTTTAGGGCAACTTTTCTTCCGCAAGTGCTGGGCTTTTTTCCATAGAGATGCAAAATTTTGAATTAAATCAATTGAAAAAACATTTTAACAGTATGAAAATTTCTCCACAGTGCCTTCAAATAACAGAAAATCGACCAAATGTCACTTTTTGGCCGAACTGTTCGGTCCGATACTATTAATAATGTCTTTATTAAAATCCAGTGTATGGATTGTATTTAAACATACTAAACAACTGTCTTAAAAATTAAACAATGTCTCTTCATTTTTTTTATAAACTTTTAAATGTTTCAATCAAAGTTTCAATTAAAAACTACTATAGCATAAACTGGCTTCATTGCAGGTTACTATTAACAAAAACAAAATTGCACAAAAATTAAACGATAAAGGTGTCTTACCCTAAACATTACTGTAGACAAAAGAAAAGACAACACAACAATATGGGTATAATAACAAACCATAACGTTTAGGGGCAAAAAAAAAAAAAATCAAAATAAACACAACAGAAAAAACAAAGCTCATTACTGCTATTGTTTATGTGATAAGGTTTTAAACTGCAATAGAACAACAACGGTAGAAAAAACCCCTCAAAACGTTTACCAGAGAAAGCAAGTTAAAAATAAAAATACATGTAAAAGAAAAAAAAAATACACATAATAGAAGAAAAGAGAAACACACAAATTAAACGCCCACAACAGACCAAAAAATAAAAAAAAAACTTAAAGATAATGAGAATCAAAACAATGTAAAAACCAACAGACTACTAAACACAATTTTAAAACCATCTGTCCAGTATTTTCTATCTTTCCGTTCATTTGTTTATTTGTTTTGCTATTTTTTTCTACTTTACTTTAATATCTTTTTAAAAAAATATTTTTCTATGATATTTTTTTTTTGTTTTTCAAAAAAAATTAATTAAAGTGACTAGTTGCACTTAAAGTGAAATGCAATCTTTATAATTTATGTTTCCAGGATGTATCTTGCCTTAGATTTAAATTTTTTTAACAAATTTGTGTATGATGTAGCAACTGACAACCTTAGCAACATATAAATTATCTGTGGATATACTCAGCCTTAAAGTAGGCTTTAAGCTATAAACTTCATTGATTGATGTATACACACTAGGGTGGGGAGATTTAAACATCTTAATGGGCGCTTCGCGTTTCTGATTCTTGAGATTGTACTGAGCAAAAAAGTCCACTACGACATATCAAAAAAATCATTTTCGAGGTTCCCGAATTTAAATTTTTTGCAATTTTCTAATAAATGCTAGATTAGCGCCATCTTGCGGTGGGTTTTTGAAACAACTAATGAAGTTGTAAACAATATAACATTACAACATTTCCAGAAAGGCATTACTTATGAAAATCGGATAAAAAATGTGGCAACTAGAGGTAAAAGTATATAAGTAAAATTATTTTCTGCTTGATGATGAAATGATGATAATGATGATGAAATGATGATGATGATGTTGATGTTAATGAAAACAAGCAGAAAATAATTTTACTTATATACTTTTACCTGTAGTTGCCACATTTTTAATCCGATTTTCATAAATAATACCTTTCTGGAAAGGTTGTAATGTTATATTGTTTACAACTTCATTAGTTGTTTCAAAAAGCCACCGCAAGATGGTGCTAATCTAGCATTTAATAGAAAATTGCAAAAAATTGAAATTTGCACGCCTCGAAAATGATTTTTTTGATATGTCGTATTGGAATTTTTTTTCCTCATGCCAAAAGCTATCGAAAAATCGATGGCACAATATCAAAAAATTTTTGTCCATACAAATCGCCCCACTCTAATTCACATAACTGGATTAGTTCTTATAGCCTACTCATATCCACATACCTGGATAAGTTGTTATAGTATATGTTAGCAAAATTTTTAACTACTTTTCTTTTAGGAGATTATTGTCTTCCATTAAAGGTTGTCCTGTCATTTGGAATTTAAAATATTTTTAAAAGTTCAAGTTCTTCTTTTCCTAAAATTACTCACTGGGTAAATATTAGCTTTTTTATTGATTTTTAAAATTTTTCTCTTTCTGTGAGCTTAGTGGCAGTTACGGTCTGTGGAATTGGGTTATTTTAAAATGTGAAGATTATGAGTTGTTACAGATAAAGTTAAATAAAATTTAATATAAAATCCTGAAAAGGGAATAAATAATTTTTTCGACTTTCATGCGTGCTTTTTGTGATAAACATGTACTTGGAAAAATTTTATTGCCACTGAAGTTTATTTGTCAGTAACTGAAACTAATGCCGTTATTACTTAATAGTAATAAGGTATTTATAATAATTCGTGCACTTATAGAAGAAAAATCTAATTAAAATCTTTAATACAATTTATCAAGTTTGTTAAGAGTGTTGCATACAGTTTTGAATTATAAACTTGGGTTCTTTTTTATTTCTTTAAAATTACAAAAACTCGAGAATTTATTCATGATTATCCTTTTTAAAAAAATTGAAAAAAGTATAATTTGTCTGACTTTGAATAACCATAGTTTCCATAATTCTTGTCGGATTACAATAATTCAAAGAATATTTTGATGAGACGACTGTAGCGTCTTAATAGCTGGTATGTTTTATTAGGTACCTGGATTGTGTATTTTATTGACCAAAAACAAAATTAATTTAATTTGTTTTTTTTTTAAACTATTTTCTGAAGTTTTTTTTTTAAACATGAATGATTTTGAAGTATTGCTCTCTTTCGTTAGAACCTTATCGAAAATTATCTTACAATCTTATTGCAAAATTATATTATTTTATTATATTTTAGGTAATAACCATTTCGCTGCCGTATTTTATCCCTTCGTTCTTTGGTTTATTGGGATAACATAATACATCTGCTGCACACTTAAAACTTGGCCCAGATTTGTATGCGTATACTTAATTAAATTTTTAAATATCACCCATACATCTCTTAGTTATAAAAAAAAATTAATTCACTTTAAATTACTCTCGAGTTATTTTTTTTTATATTTTGCCTTTAAAGCATAATTCAGATTTAGAATTATATTTTATATCTTCTCAATATGAAAACATTTTTTTTACATTGTAATACCCTTGTATAAACATTAAATCTTCAACTACTAAAAAAAATTTTATTCCAGTTATATAATAAAAAAAAAAAATTATATATTCAACACTTAACATAGTATAAACCAACATTTTGTGTTATAATAACGCATCATATTTAGCATATCATAAAAAAATAACAGTACAACAATGTCGTAATATAAACTAACATTCCAAATACTCATATATGTGTACAGTGAAATCTCTGAATAAAGGAAGCTGACACCCAAATTAAACCCAAATTTAAGTTTTATTGAAAACTTACTTCTCTCTAACGGAATCTTACCCAAAATGGACAGATTATCTTCAACCATCGCTGTTATTGTGTTTACTGGGAGGCTATACTGTGTGCAACAACATTGTCAGTAACGAATCGCAAAGTGATGGCATGAATGAAATATAATATGAGTTAAAATTCACACACACTAATATGTGAATAGACAGTTAAAAATCATATATTACCATAAAGTACTAAATGCATAAAACATTGAAAATGAGGGATATGAATATTAGAGTGGTCGTTTTTTTGTCAACTTGCGAATTTTCACTGTACCTCCCCCCTTTCTTTTGTATATATACTATATTGTGCGAAAAAATTAGATAAATCGCATATCGAGTAGGCGAGAAGGAACATTATATATTTTTCATAACTTTTGCAATTAAACAAAATCGAAAAACGCTAGTTCGAATTTCTTTAAGGTCAGTGTTAAAAATTGGATAATTTCATATTTTATTAAAACAGGTATTTACCAGCCTACTCTCATAGAAATAAATCTGTAAAAACAGC
Source organism: Leucophora obtusa (assembly GCA_949987735.1). Classification (NCBI taxonomy): domain Eukaryota; kingdom Metazoa; phylum Arthropoda; class Insecta; order Diptera; family Anthomyiidae; genus Leucophora; species Leucophora obtusa. Next base: position 15,170,619 of record OX465298.1, on the reverse strand, counting down.
AGAAAAAGTTAATAAAACTTAGTTAAAAATTATGCTGCAGAAAAAACAGCTAAAATTACCAGATTTTTGTACTAAATACTAGTAAAATAAGAACAGCAATATTAAAACTGTTAAATTTACAGAATTTTAGTTATATTTAAGCTAACTTTTAGCTAATTGAAAGTAGCAAATTGTACTGGAAAAGCTACAGAAAATTTTGCTAATTATTTGTAGACTAAAAATAGCAAAAATAAGCTTTGATATCTACAAAATTTTTGCAAATTTTTAAGCTAAATTTAGTTGAATGCAAATAGCAGTCTCTTCTGCTAAAACCAGCAGAAGTATTTGCTAAACAATTGTAAACTGCTGTTTTCAAAAGATTCGATTTTATTTGCATTAAACAAAAAAAAAATTGAAAAAAAAAATTCATAAATTTTAAATTTTTTGATAATTTTTTAGCCTACTAATTATTTAGCAATATTTTTTGCTGATTTTATTAGGTTAATTTGCTATTTTCAATTAACAAGAATTTAGCTCAAATATAACTAAAATTCTATATATTTAACAGTTTTATTTTTGCTGTTGCCATACTACTAATATATAGCAAAAATAATCTGCTAATTTTGCAGTTTGTTTTCTGCAGCATCATTATACCCTACACCACTATGTGGTCAGGGTATTATAAGTTTGTGCTGATGTTTGTAACACCAAAAAATATTGGTCGTAGACCCACCTTATAGTATACCGATCGGTTCAGAATTTTTTTTTATTTCGATTTAACGATGTCCGTCTGTCCGTCCGTCCGTCCGTCTGTCTGTCTGTCCATGCAATCTTGTGCGCACTCTACAGGTCGCAAATAATATTTTGATGAACTTTGGTACGCAGACCTATGTTGGCCCAAGGACGAACAAGTTTGATTTTGGTGAACATCGGTCCATGTTTAGACCTAGTGCCCATATAAGGGTCCTACCAAAATTATACTGTTTATACGCTGCAGGTTGTAAATATTAAGATATTTTGACGAAAAATGGTACACAGACCTATGTTATCCCAATAACGCAGCCTATTGATTTTGGTGAACATCGGTCCATGTTTAGACCTAGTGCCCATATAAGGGTCCTACCAAAATTATACTGTTTATACGCTGCAGGTCGCAAATATTAAGATATTTTGATGAAATTTGGTACACAGACCTATATTGGCCCAATAACGCAGCCTATTGATTTTGGTGAACATCGGTCCATGTTTAGACCTAGTGCCCATATAAGGGTCCCACCAAAATTATATTGTTTATACGCTGCAGGTCGCAAATATTAAGGTATTTTGATGAAATTTGGTACATAGACCTATGTTGGCCCAAGGACAAAGCTTATTGATTTTGGTGAACATCGGTCCATGTTTAGAACTAGTGCCCATATAAGGGTCCCCCCAAAATTGGCTTGGTTACAAACTGCAGGTCGCAAATATTAAGATATTTTAATGAAATTTGGTGCGCTGACTAACATTATAGAAAATTTTGACACAAGCCCCATTTTAACCCATTCGAATTTCGGATCCAAACAATACACCAGACTGGTGTAGGGTATTGTAATGTCGGCATGCCCCACTTTAACCTTTTTACTCGTTTTTAACTAATTTTTAGTAGTTTTAATTTAATTTTTTACGGACTTTTTTCTATTAGTGTATAAACCTTTGATATACCCCGCTTTGCCGTTATAAAATCCTGCTAATTTTAACCCCAATATTTTTAGAATTCTAAATTTTCCCGAATAAAGACCACCCTAACAGATCATGCAGAATGAGTAAAAGCAGAAATAACACGAAAAACTGTATGAAAATAAATGAACTTTAACGTTTTTCTTTTTTTTTTACAATGCCCTTAGGCATCAGAATATTATATGAATATGATGAGTTTTGTGTTGTTGCTGTTTCTGTCGTTGTATGTAGTCATATGAGAAAATGTTGTTATTATTGTTGTATGTGTAGGATATGCGTATAAGTCATGTTAATACTATGTATGTGTTTGTGTCTTTGTTATGGTTTTCATAATATCTTTAAGTTGGTGCGAGTGTTTTTGTTGCGAGTTGGTTTTTGCTGTTGGCTGTTATTGTTAAAAGAGGTTTTTTTTTCTTGTTCGTTTATAAATGATGATTGCAGATTTTTGTTATAATTTTTTCATTTTGTTTTTTATATTTTATTTTATAGCTGCGTAATTTCAAAAGTTACTTGGTTAAGTATGAAGTTTATCTTTAATATTATAATATTTTTATGGTACGATATATAATATGGGGATTTCCATAACAGCTTACTTGCTAAGTTTAATAAATGTCATAGAGTCATAGACTTTTTCCTATTTCTAATACTAAAATTATTTTTTTCTAGAACCCAGCCAGCAAGTTTTGGAGCCTTAAAAAATTATAATTTTTAACTTACTTTAAAAAAATATGTATTTCGGATCCCTCTTTTTCCAGACTTAAAAATGTATTAAATATATGACACTTTTTGGAAATTATAAAAAAAATTTTGTCAAAAAACACTTTTTTTTGGAATCAAAATTGAGCCATCTGAAAATACTCTCACAATATTTTATCGTTAAAAACAACATAAAATGCATATTAAATTAACTGAAAACACAATTAAAAAAAGGACAACTGATTTTTCATTATATTTATACTATTTTTCTATGTATTTTCAAACATTATTTTAACAATCCATAAAAGAAATAAAAATAATTGAAAAGTCTGTTAAAACAATCTTAAATTTTTAACTGAAAAAACGTTAGCAAAAAATGAATTTTGTAGTTTGTATTTGAAACTTTTTTTGTTTGAATTTTCAAAACACTACACACACAACACACAGCTTCATATTTTTATTGGCTATGTTTGTGTGTATGAGTAAAGAATTTCTTGTAATTTGAGTAAAATAATTTTGTATATAAACAAACTATTTAAAAAAAAACCGGAAATATTTGAATTTTTTGTTTTAAATCAGAAAACAACAAAATTACTTTTTCTAAAAAGAGAAAACTAAAAATAGAACATTTGACTGAAAATATCAACCCCTACAGACGGCACATATTTTTTTGTAGTTTGTTTTTTATTGACTGATAAAAAAAAGTTAAAGAATATGTTTCCATGTACTTTAGTTGATTCTTCAATAGAAAAAAAAATTTACCTATTCTTTTCAAATAAATCTCAATCGGTTATGGAAAGTATATTGTGAGTGTAATAGAAATTGTTAATTTTTTAAGAGGGAAATTTTTTTTTTTTATTTAATCAGAAACGACTTAAAAAAAATAAAAACTATGATTGTTTTATGAACAACTACAAAAGGCTTAAAAAAATTATTTCTTTTAAGAGCACGGGTTTTTTTTCCTCCCTTTTTAAAAATGGTCCAAAAAAGTCCCTTTAATTGAAGAGTTAGAGGGTTAAAATGTTCCAAAAAAATGTTCCTCGCAGTGTTTTATATAAATTCGCTGAACATTTCCTATACCTAAAATGGAAGATTCACATGGTTTCCTGTACTGATTCACAATAAACGTTTGAAAAAGGGGAGAAACTTTAACCCTCCCCTAAAATAAATTTCCGATGTGATCTTTCAAAACGCCGGCACACGTATATTTTTTTTTTGTTATCCTCTACCAGAATCTATTGTCAGAACCCCGTAATTTTGGAAAAAGTTCGAAATTGTTGTGCAGTGCAATTAGCAGAGGACACAAAAATGCTATTTTTGCTTTTTTTTACTCATATTTGCTGTTTTTGAATTTTCGGTTTTTTAGTTTTAAAATAGCTTTTTCTTAAGATTTTGTCCAAAAATGCTTTTTTTGATCACAAAAAAAATTTGTTCTCACAATTTTGAACATTTCTTTTTAAGGGGGGGGGGGGGGGGGGGTATCGATTGTAGGAAAAATTTTGTTTTAGATTTATTTTATATTTATATTTTTTTGGATAGAGCATACTCTTCAGTATATACTCAGAAAATATCAATAAAAAATTCGAAGAAATAAAATTTCCACATATTTTTTTGTAAAATATATTTGACATTCCTTCAAACATGCCCCTTAAAATGCTGTTGTTACAGTACCTACCCCCCTTAGAAAATATTCTTTTTATAAGTTTTTTTACTTTTGCTTTTTTTACAACATTTTTTTGCTCTAAAAACATCGGATTTTGTTTTTTGTTTTTTGTTTTTTTTTTTTTTTTACTTTCGTAATCAGTTAGTACCACTGTACGTATACTTATTATTAGATTAATTATACGTTTAGGTGTCCCTAATATGTAGAACCAAAATATAAAATTTTACTAAATATATTGGATGCACAATAGTTAATGAATATTTTCTACAAAACAAATTCGAATAACATTCTGAAACTTTTAAAATTCATGGAAATCCAACTGATTTTTTCTTTGCATATAGCTGCATTGTTGATATGGAAAGTCCCATACATTTATATGTGCATCATTTACATACACTCACATACGATTAATTGTGGTGGTAAATCCTTGTAGTCTACGGCTTTAGTTTTTGTTTCATAATTATAAAGAGTGTTTTGTAAATTAAGTGCTATAAAAAGTTATGAGAGTTAAAATTAAAAAAAGAATAAGTACATGTGAATATGCACATATATGTATACACATACATGCGTAAGTGTTTATATAAGCAAGACTTTAACCATGACAGTTTAAGTGTTGACATTTTGCTATGTAATTAAAATTAACGATTATTAAAGAACGAATTAAAAATTTAAGAAAATATTTTTATAGTGAAATAGTTTTGGGTTAAAAGTTTCATATTTTGTTTAAAACGAGAAAATTCCAAAAATTTTGCGGTTCTATACCAAAAATTTCTAGAATTAATAAATTAAAGCCTTAGGCCAAAACTTGTAATGAGACATATTCTAAAGACACATTTGCCTTTTTAAAATTTATTAATGTAAACTAAATATAAACTCATTAAGTTGTTCAACATATACCCTTATCATCGATATCTCTTTACAATATTATTAAATTTTCCATTGCTCTGCACTTGTAAATCCACTCTATCGTAAACCCCTTTAAACGTTAGTTTGTCAATTTTTTTTTTTTTAAATAAAACCAAGTATATAGTATACACTTTTTATTTTAACCCCTTTATACATTATTGATTTTATGCAAAAATAAATAAAAAAAGAAACGTATTTTAGCATAATTTTTCTATACATAGTCTAATACATGTGAAAGTCTGTATTAGACTTTTGTTAAGAATTGGAAATTTAAATTTGTTCTATATCCTGAAGCAGCTTAGAGTAGATAGTATTACTAAGCTATGTTCGCAATAACAAAAAGCTATTGTTATTCAATGATAAGATATTCAAATATATACAAAAATAGCAATAACTTATAAACTAACCCAGTTAACAGGTATATTCTAATAAGAGTTTTATGCTTCCGGTATTGACAACATGTATATTTTTGTGACCAATGGCAAGAATAAAGTTTTTGCAAAAAAAAAAAAAAAAAAAATAAGTAAAATATAATAAAAAGGAAAACTTGTGCATTATTATACAATACACCAATATGTACTACAGGCTATATTGAATTTGTCCATATATCCATCCGTCCATATAAAATGAAGGATAGGGAAGCATAATTTACATTAACTTGAACTTTTGAAAAAGGTTATAGTAAGGTTTAAGCAAGACATTCTGTCAATCGGTTTTAAAATAATGTTGATGTTGTTGTTATTATTACTTTTTTTCTAAGCTATTCTTGTCATTTTTTTTAGGCAGAGTTAAAAAATTAAGAAGATTTGTGAAAAAATAAAGGAAAAATCATTTTAAAAATTTAACCGGTTAATCGCCCTATTTTAGGCGATTATTCGGTTGGAATAATTACACAGGCTAACGATGAAGAAACTTTTTCAATAGCTTTAGCTAATTTCTGTGTAATTTGTTGTACTGATTCCGAAAAATTAACAAAAAAAGTCGTTTCACCTACCAATTTCTCACATTTCAATATTAAATAATAATAAATTTTATTAACCAAAATGTAAAACAAATATTTTTTTTACCGCTTAAATATTTTTAAGTTGCCAATATATTCTAGTGTTATAAGGTTAGCAATAATATTGTCATAAATTTGGATTGGTCAAGTATAAAAAACTATGGAATTTTCTGGAAGAAAATAGCTTGAGAAACGGAATGTACTGCACACGTCAATCTGGTAACAGTAAATTGAAGTATACACGAATGAATGCCATAAAGAATGAGAAGTGTTATTATCATAGATATTGGAACCATTTCTACAACCATCACCGTTAGACTACAAAAGACCGAACGCTAAGAAGGAAAAGAAATTTGCGCATTAACATTTGTGAAGTGAAGTTGTTTTTTAATGTTTGCGCTGTTAAGTTGCACATTAGATTTGGTATAATTAATTGCTTTTTAGATTGTGTATAGTGATTGTGTTTGTGTGTATGTTATATCATTGTATTGAAAGTAATACAGTGTTAAATAAACAATTGTAAAAGCTCAAAATTTGTCTAAGAGTGGGTGTTATTTTATTTGCAAAGAGCACTAATCCGGTTTAACTAAAGGAGATTAACGTACGTTTTAGAAGGTAAACGTAACAACTAGTGTCAGAGCTGGGATTGGTTATTTTGTTTTCAATAGGAAATAAGCCGGTTTACTTAAAGAAGTAAACCAACGTTTTTAAAAGGGAAAAACATCGAAGAAAAAGCGAGAAACTTTACAGATAAAATAGAGACAAAATGAAAAAAAATAAGCATCTAATATTTAGTAATTTTAGTAATATTATATTTTTGTAATACTATATTTATACTTGAGCAAAAACCACCTAGTTCTTGTACAAAACTAGTTTTGCTTGTTTTTTTGTAAAACTACAAGAGCCAATAACCAAATGGTTTTTGCTCAGGTATAAATGTAGTATAAAGAAAAATTGTAACCTAAAAGAAAATAAATTTTTTACTTTAATTTAGCAACTTTTTCTCTAGTTTTGGAAATACTGTCATATTGTGAGAGTATTGTGGGTGACAAAAAAAAACTGACACCAAATACGGGTTTAGTATCCAAAAATACATAAGGTTTTACAAATATTTTTTTCGTTGTCCTGTGTTATTTGAGTTTTAAATTATTTGTTTCGACATTAACCGAAATAGGGAACACTGTATAGCGGTACACCTTCAAATATAAAGTATTTTTGCAAGGCAATTCCTAATTTTTTTTTTTTGCCGAACGTAGGGGTCGCCTTTTTAATTTTTCGTTATAGCTTCGGCATTTAAAGTCGGATTCTAAAGTGTGATATATCGATTTTTTAGGCTCGAGGAGACCAGTGTTTTGCTATAAAGGAAAAATCCAATGAAAAAAATTTAAAAAGGTGACCCTTACGTTCGGCAAAAAAAAATTTTTTTTTTTTATGAAACCTGCTTGCAAAAATAATTTAGATTGGACGGGGTACGGCGAACTTTTTTTTTGAGGTACGGTCTACTGTACGTCTTTTAACCTAACTTTACAGGTAAGGAACAACGCTTTATGAATGCAACTAATGCATTTTCAAGTACTACCAAGCACTATCATCAGATTTTTTTTTCAACTTTCTGTCTTAATAATTTAGTGTTATATTGACTACTTTTAAGCACGAAAAGGTAACTTGAAATACAAAATAATTCTCTATTCAAACTCAAAAATTTATTTAAGAAAACACAAAAGTATCAGAGAATAATCAAATCAAAAAAACTCTGTATAGGTCTAAAAGAACTTCACTTACGTTCTAGAGTTAAAGCGCCCTCTAACCCTCATAGCAATCAAAATTGAAATTTTTATAAGTTATGAATCCTTAAAGCGTTTAGATATTTTAAAAATTTTAGTTGCAAATATTTTTATTTAGAAAAAAATCTTTGATGGGCTTTTGACGAAGCTTTTTTTTTGTAATTTTATACATTTTATGGAAGTGATATGGGTATCATATAGAAGAGGAGTGTCTCTCCACTTTAATATAAGCTTTTGTTTTCTCCTATCATGACAAAATTATCTAATGAAGGTATTTTATTTTTATATTTTAGAAAAACAAAATTCTGCTATTTTAAGGGAATTGAAAATTTTCAAAAAAATTTTTTCTTCATTCGTTTTACATTATCATTGAACTATATATGTGTATCATCATCTCTTATTTGATACATGTTTTCGATACTAGTGGCAAAAAAAAAACCTAAAATTTTTAAGCTGTTTTAGTAAGCTTTACATGCATATTTCTGCAAAAATCCTGCGACCCTTTTACTGATAGAAATAAACCTGTAAAAATAGCGGAAAAAGTTACTAAAAATTTGTTAAAATTTACCTTGCAGAAAAAATTGCTGAAGTTTGCTGAATTAAAAAATAAGAACAGCAAAAATGAAACTGTAAAATTTACAGAATTTGTGTTATATTTGGATCAAATCGAACCATTCGATTGTTTACAAATACGAATGTCAGCACCGAAACTGTTTTGTGGGTGCAGTTGAATGAAAATAGCAGTCTATCATGCTAAAATCAACAGAAATATCTTATAAGAAATTGTAAACTGATGATTTGGGAATGCCAGATTTGTATTTGCATTAAAAAAGAAAAACTAAAAACTCTTTTCCATGACTTTTAGTCTACTTATTATTTAGAATTGTTTTTTAACGTTTCCCCACTTTAGGCCTGTTCATGCAGTAAATCGGTATATGAAACTATGTGTTCTTTTTATCTGAGGCGTATGGTATATTCATCAACTTTGTAAAAAATATTAAGGCAAATATTTTTGTGGAACATATTAACCCTCTAGCTGCCCCACATAATGGTAATTTTTGGCTCTGTTCTAACAAATCGTACAAAATACCCCTAAACAAGTGGAGGGCGGGGATTAAAGGTTCTACAAAAATTTTGGCCGTAGAATTCTACGAAAATACTAAAGCCAAAAACTTAACATAAACAGCAAAAACAAGTCAAATTCAAAATTGGATTTATTTATTGTTCATCATCTCTTATGTAGATCATCCCATCTCTGACGAGAAGGTTTGACACTAAACCACCGAATACTTTTATATCTATGTCGCTATGACTTCAATTTTCTTGCTTATGTTCTTCCTTGTTCTTTTTGTGATTATCTTTTGCCACTCAAAACTGCCATAAGGGAATTTATTTTTTTTTGTTTTTTAATTGTCCCACAAGGTAATTTGGAAGAATAAAAATGCCTAACTGTTTGGAAAAACTTGACTGCTTTTGCTATGTCTGCGGCAAGCATACCCTTAAGGAGCACGAAGTTTAATTTCCCAGTAGTAAAGTGGAGGATACATAAAGTTTTTTTTGAACTGGAAGTCTTTCCAGAAAAGCCATGGATACCAAAACATGTGCTACAACGGCTTAATGCTGTGGTCGAAATGTAATACAAATTTTGATTTATATTCTTAGCACGATTAATAATTTTGTAGAATTATTGGTTTAGGTGAATGAAATTCAATGAACTTTGGTATTCCGATGCGTTGGCTAGAGCCAGGTGACCACGACGAGAGCATTTAAATGCAAATGAAATGAAAATTGGGACTAACAAAAAATAATGCAGATATATTAGCAGCCGACTTGAAAAGCCTTCACTTGCTCGAGCCTGTAGTGAAAGTTTCAAGTTTTAGAACTCGCCGTCATATATTTCACCATATTTTACAGTATATATTTCTGCTATACTTCTCTGTTAACAATCCTGCACCCCGTTTCTGTATTTCAAAAAACATGAGAAATGCAACCCTGCTCTGCTTGATATAGGATGAGTCGCAGACAATAAAATATATATAAAACCAAATCAGCTAGTAATGCGCTGCATGTATGTTATTTCTAATTTAATTAGGTATTTTACAAAACTATGTGTGTACTCGTTTATAAAAGTTACAATATCTGAAAGATTTACGACTAAACTCCAGTCCATTTTATCATCGCTTAAATCACCCTGTTTAATGCAGGATGACCATGCATTTCTCGATAAGAAAACTTCTCGCATTAGATACAGAAACGGGGTACTGGTAGAGAGAGCACAAGCAGGGTTAAATTAAAAATAATATAATGTCTGATCTAACAATGATTTACTGTACCGCATAAATGCTGATTTTACTCTTTAAAAATATTTATAAACGCCAATCAAAAATTCCCATATATGATCTTTTCATTTTCATTAAACCCATATTTAAGTCTACCTGTAATTGTTAAGTTTTATTTAAACTTTTCTGCTAGAAGTTCTACATGAATAGAATTCAATACACATTCTTTTTCCAAGAGCTTAACAATGGCAAAGTGACATAATCAATATATGAAACCACAAAAATCAAGTGACATTCATTGAAAAGAGATTTAAATAAAATCAAAGAAAATAGAATAACAATAAAATAAAAGAAAATAACAGCAGACTGACAGTGATACACTTTAATAACAAAAAAAAACACTCATAAAAATAAAGTCTCTACAGAATAATATACATAGATATCTTTATAAAATAAAAATATAGTTTTTCCTCTTTTTTTTATACACGTAGAGAACGAGAATTATATTCTCCTTTAAATACACAATGATCATAATATGATCCCAATAATTATTATGTGATCCTAAATGATAACAAGATCTGTGTTTGATCACTTATGAGAAAAAAAAACAGTAACAGAAAGCTGAATAGGAAAGAAAACTATGAATTAGTTACATTGCATACCAGGCATTACTTGGGTGAAATGGCTAAGCTGTCACACCTTAGTATAGTTACGTTTGTAATGTAGGAATATGCACAGGTTCGATTCCTACAGCTGGCGGTTTGTTGAAGAAATTATCATATAGGGACAATCTAACAGTAAAATATAAACAATAATACAATTTAATGGAAAATCACTGATGAAGCCCGTACTACCTTACAGGGAAAAAAGTGTGCCCTACACCCTCCAATATGAAATATTTTTGCAAGACAATTTTTTTTAAACTTTTTTTAGTATATCTTTGGCATTTACAGTCGGATCTCAACGATTGATACATCACTGTTTTTCTCTCGATGAGACCACTGTTCTGCTCTAAGGGCCATTGCCCTCAAATATCCCGTTCTAGTAGTTACCCACCAGATCTCAGTTGCTACCACCTTAGTGTACAACCCTAATATCAGCAAATTAAAGCTCGCAAAAAATAATAAAACTTTTGCTAAGGAAGTTTTTTGATAAACCCAGTAGAATTTTTTTTATTTTTTGGTTGCCAAACGTATGGGTCGCCTTTTAAAATATTTTTTCATTGGATTTTACCTTTATAGCAAAACACTGGTCTCCTCGAGGCAAAAAAATCGATATATCACACTTTAAAATCTGTCTTTAAATGCCTTGCAAAAATACTTCATATTGGGGGATGTATGGCGAACTTTTTTGCGGTACGGTCTACTGTCCATAGAAAAAGGCAGAAACTAGATATAGTCTGATTTGTAAATTAAAGGGTTTGTAATTTTTGGAGAAAAAGTTTTATTCTTCTTCTTAACCTCAAATCTACTAAACTAAGACCGTTTTTAGTTATTGTACCATAATATAATCAGCAAAAATCACATTTATAATATTTAAAATCATACTATGATTAGCTTAGCTTCCTTTTTTCTGCGTGTGTATATTTTAAACAATTTTCTGTGGTTTTTCTTTTTACTGATTTTTATGTATTTCTATATTTTCTCTTAAATATTGTGATAGAGATTTTTATTTTATATATATATATTTTTTTCTTTCTTTTAAATATTTATTGCTTATTTTGCTTGCAAACAATATGTGTCAAATGCAAAAATTTTCTACAATACTTAAACAACTAATATGTAGCAAAATTTGAGAAGAAATAAAAGTGTCAGATTTATTCAGGTTGAATGTTTCAATACCCTACTTACCGTAAAGGACATTAAAGAAATGGTGATGCAAATCTATGTAAATTTGAAGTTGAGAGCAAAATTTGAATTATTTCGTAAAAAAAAACATAGTTTCAAACAATTATGTAGGCTCATATAAAATCCATATATGAAGATATCATTTATATACCCATGTGGAAATCAAAATATATATGAACATATATGATCATACATTGGTTGTATGTGATCATATATGGGCATATATTGTAATATACGTCCATGCATAGATCAATGTATGACCATACATGATCTCATGATCTCAAATTTCGGGTCTTTGGATCCAAATTTTTTTTTTTTTTTTTTTGAAATGAGAAGCAACATTCAGGAAATTCTTCCTATTAATTAACGTGTTGCTTCCTTTGGAAAGGGGATAGAGAAGAAGTGAAAGGTGGTGAAAGATGAAGGGCTTCAAATATGGCAACACTGTAATTGCGCGAAATGTTGAATTTTAGAATAGTTGTTGCGCGCCATCTGATGGTGAGTTGGCGAACTTTGTTGAAGCTTTTTTTTAGTTCATAGCCCTATTATATTATTTTACTTCGGTGGGGTTAAGTGCTATGGGAACACCGAAGGAGGACGCTGCCATATGTATGAGGTATAGAAAAAACTCGTACATATCACTATTTTTCATAAATTGATGTTGCCTTGGTTGGGGCTCGAACCCGCAACCTCAGGTGTAACAGTCAAACGCGCTAACCATTACACCACAGCGCCCACAATTTTGAGGGTATATTGAGGATATATAAATCATATATGAACATATATGGTCATATATGAACATGTACGGTCAAATACGCTCACATTTGATTAACATATGCTCATATATGATCATATATGGCCATATACCTCCATATACAATCAAATTTCGGATCCAAAGATATATGAAAATATATGAGATCATGTATGGTCATACATTGAACTATGCATATACGTATATTACAATATATGCCCATATATGATTACATACAACCAATGCATGATCATATATGTTCATATATATTTTGATTTCGACATGGGTATATAAATGATATCTTCATATATGTATTTTATATGAAAAAAATTGGTTGGAACTATGATTTTTTTTAACAAAATTGTTCAAATTTATATGGAAATATATGAGGTATATCGAACTAGATATGGATATGTGACTATATATATCTATGCATGATCATATACAAGTCAATTCATTATCATGTATGCTCGTCTATATTTCGATTTTCACATAGCTATTTAATATACAATGTTATATAGATGTTATACAATATAAAATAATATAAAACTATATCAAAAGTTTTTTAGTTGGGTACCCAAGTAAAAAAAAATTATATGGAGCCATATGAAGTTATATTTAATTATATATAATCTTTTATGTAATTAGATATAATTATTTCCGAAAAATGAGAACATCTTATTTTATCTTATTGTATCGAATTGTATACAATTGTATATAATTTGGTACAATTTGATACAATTTTATGCAATTCGATACAATTGTATCCGAATTTTGTCCTCATCCAATTACATCAAATTATATCTTTTTGTATAAAATTATATAAAATGTTATAAAAGTGGACATAGTTGGATACAATTATATCTAAATATTGACCTTATACTTTTGATCATATTATATATGACCACATCTAACAATATACAAAAATTATTTTTTTAAATAAAAAAGATATGCAATATCTGGAGATCAGACCTGGGGGATTTCAATTACAGTTGCATATAAATTTAATTGATATTAAAAAAAACTCAATTACATTTCATGTAACTGTAATTGAAAATGTTCAATTACAAGTAATTGTAATTGAAAGTGATTTCAATTACAAATTTCAATTACATTTAGAATGAAAATTTTTTTTTGTTAAAATTTTGTAGAAAAAACTGACTGGGATAGGTTGGATAGGCGTGGATAAGTATAAAAAGAATACGTCATATTGGGCTGACCCCTCACTTGTGCTCTTTGTCATTATTTCTTTTCCGAAAAAAATGTAATTGTAATTGACATTTTTTCAATTACAATTATATGTAATTTATAATTGAAAATTTTCAATTACAAATCACATGTAATTTTTTTTTTCTTGAATTACAATTACAAATAATATGTAATTGTAATTGAATTTTTTTCAATTACAATTACATGTAATTGTGTAATTGCATAAGTAATTAATTTCCAAATATAATGATTAACCCAAAGGTCTGCTGGAGATCCTATAGTTTCGATAAATCTTCCATTACTTTTATCCAGATTTACCATGACAGTGCATTAAACATGAACAAAATTTTCTTTATTTTTAGTAATTTTAAAATAAAGTTAACAAGACTGAAATTTTAAAGTTAATAGGATTATGTTATACAACCAAGATATAAGAAAAATAGTAAAAAAAATAGTAAAATATTTCAAAATAGTAAAAATTACTAAAAATATATGATGCAAAAAATAAACTCACACACCAATCATGCACGGGTTATATATTCTTATTCACGCTCAAGTACGAATTATATATTCTCATACTCACGCACGAATCACTTGAGTATAGTAATTATTACTCACGATCACGCGTGAATAACGTGACTCACGAACATTTCTAGTCACGCGCCAATCCCTAGTAATTACTAAATCAAAAAAAAGTTCAAAATCATTGTTAACATAGAACCACATATAATATAATACGGTTTTATATGGACCTTATATATTTTTATATAAAATCACTTTGAAATAATTGCTTATGTGGGATGATATATAATTATAGATGATTTTATAAAGAACGTTGTATTGTTATATATTAAAGAAATTATGAAATATTGTAGATATAGAACCATATTAATTTATATATGGGTTCTTATTTGTCAATATATAATCATATGTAACACAAATTATGGAATATTTCTTATATGGCTCCACATATAGTTTTATATTATTATGTATAGTGTCATACTAAATTATATATAAACGTATATGTAAATATATCTGTAATATGTTACTTTATGTACTTATATATAGCATATGCAATTATATGTATGCCAGTATGTAATAATATAAAATCACATATGTCTCCATATTAAAACCTGTGAGGAAAAAATATCTAACATATGACTATATAAAAGTATATCTGCTTGAATTTAAAAGCATATGTGGCCATATGTAGCTATAAGTTACTATAAGCAATTATATAAAATAATATATGATTATATCAAAACTTTTTTACTCGGGTAAGGAAGATAATATCAAATATGAAGAATAATCAAATATAAGATCAAATTTGATCTTACTATATATAGCACGTCAGATCTGCCTAGATTTGAGTCTTAATATATTTCAAATTTTTCCTTTAGATCTGATGTTTTGTACGCGGAGTGTTATGAAAAGTAAATATAACTAGTATATTTGTTGTAGGGTTCACAAGTGCATTATGTTAAAAAAACAAGATTGAACAGATAATGTGACAATAGCAAAATGAATATACCCGCAGAGTATTAACATAGAATTTATTATTTCTAGCCAGGTTTGAAGGGGTGATTGTGAAAATGACACGAAAATGATTTTTAGTGCAAAGTGCAGAAGATATAAATGATGCTACATGAAATCATGAAAAAGAGGAACTAAATATAGGTGAGAAAAGTTAGAAAGTTTTAATATAGATTTTGTGAAATATATGTGGAAATACACAAATATTTAATTCCAATAATAGCAAATATTTCAATTACTATTTTCGAATTTCTATTGTGGTTATGGTTTACAATAAACAACTTTATCATGTTCTACTACTACATGTTTATAACATAATAAATTATTAATACGAGTACATATACATACATATTTTTTCATATCTTTAGGGAGGAGTTTCAATTTAATCTTGTAACACATAAATAAAACTTATATATAAAGTTCATTAAAATGCCAATTATATATTTATTGATTGTATTTATAAAACAAATGACAATAGGAAATATTATTTAAACCTAAACTCCAGCCACTAGCACCTTATGTGTGCATGTTAACTAGAATATAAACCTTTTTATATCCACACCTGCCCTTTTGTCTATCAACATATTTATCTTATAAAGTTATAATTTATTAATTTTGTGGGTTGTATAATATTGTACATACATATTATTTGTTTTATAATTCCACTTTAGTATTCACAATTTTTGTAACTATTTATATATAATAGAAAACACTAGTTTACAAAAATCATTAAAATTTATACACCATTAAGGTGCGGGTAGTTTCTATGTATGTTAGTCAAATGTACTCAAATACCACAATTTGAATCTTTTATGAATTAATTCTGGAAAAGAGCTGGAAAAAATTAAGGTCTTAAGATTTTTTTATATTTTCCTTAGAATATTTTTATTTCTGTATAATCAAAACTCCTCAGAAGCTGAAAGTTTTCTATAGAATCTTAAAATACTTCCATAGAAAAAGCCCTACTTGAATATGACAGTTTTTCTTGAGGAAAAACTATTTAGAGTGCATTCGTTATTCTTATAGAAAAATTCATCTTAATCTGCTAGATATTCTGAAAAAGAAAACTACTCAGAATTTCAGATTTTTGCTATATAAAAAAATTCTCAAAATCTACGGGGTTCTCTCTTGGAAAAATTTCATAGAATTTCATAGATTGTCGCTATAAGAGAAAGCCCTCAGAATCTAAGAATTTATCTATTGGATAAATTTCCCAGAACTTGAAATTTCCCCATAAGCAATCAAAATATGGGGGTTTTTGCTAAATTTAGTCGTCCAATTCTGTGGGTTTTCGTAAGAATCTAAACAATTTTCTAAAAACGAAAATCATAAAAATCTTGCAGCTAACAAAAAGACCTAAGGATTTAATGGTTTTTCTAAAGGACATAATGCTCGGAATATGAAAATTATTTTCATAGAAGAAATCCTTAAACCCAAAAGCAGTATTTTTATGTAAAAGAAAACTACAGGGTTGGAGGGTATTTTTTATAGAGGATACAGTTCTTAGAGCCTTAGGGTTTTTCTAAAGGAAAATGTCCTCAGAATTTGAGAATTTACGTATAGGAAAATGTTTTCGGAAAATGAAAATTTTTGGCTAAAGTGCAGTTTATGGGGTTTCGCAAAAAAAAAAAAAAAAAATATGACCCTCTCTAGAATTAAAAAAAAAAACCGAAATTAATTTTTGGAGGGGCTCGTGGGGGGCAAGAAACCATGTAAGTGTGGGTACTCAAATTAAAATAAATTTGTCACGATTCCAAAAATGTTATTTTTCTTCTTATCCATAAAACGTAGCCCTAATTGGAGCCATTTTAGTCCCTTAAGAGAGGGGCCCAAAATTATGAGATTTTGTTGTACGGCATAATGGTACTCAAATGATTGGAAATATTAGAACGACTTCTAAAATTACTTCCAAAATTAAAGAAAAAACTAATTTTTAAGAGGGCGTCCATTAAAAAAAAAAATTGTCCCTGCAGCACCATTTTACTAACATATCTAAAAAATGAAATTTTGTTTTTCCAAAAATCAAGTGATTTTTCGAACAAAAATTTCGTGAGACAATTTCCTTTAATTTGAGTACCCACACTTATATGTTACTATCTTCCCCCGTTTTTTGCCCCCCACGGGCCTCCTGGGGCCGAGCGACTCCCAAAACTAATTTCGGTTTTTTTCTTTTTTTATTTCTAAAGGGGGTCATATTTTTTTTTTTACCAAACTCCATAAACTGCACTTTTGCCAAATTTTTCTATAAGAAAAAGTCTTTGAATTCGAAGATTTTTCTCATAACAAAACGTTCTCAAGTTCTGAGGGGTTTTCTATTGGAAATAGTCTTGAGACTCTAAAGTTTTTCTATAGGAAAAGGTACCCAGATTCTTAGGAATTTTTTGCTACCAAAACTTCCCAGAATTTGAGAGTGTTCCTGCAGAAAAAAGTTCCTAGAAACTTAGTTTTTCTTTAGGAAACAGTCCGAATGATCTAAGGATATTTCGATAGAAAGAAGTCTTCCAAATTTGAGAGTTTTTCTAAGGAGCTATTTCAACGAATCTAGCGATTTTTGTGTGAAAATATCTTCAGCATTTAAGGTTTTCCATTAAAAAGCTTCCTCAGTAAAAAAAAATTCTGCTTGAAAAATTCCGAAGATTTTCCATATATAAAATCCCTAGATTCTAAAGATTTTAGAATCATTAGAAAAAATCTTAGAAAAGTTAACAGAAATTGTGTTTTCTTAAAAAAAACGCCCATAAAGCGAGAATGTTTTAAAGGCAAAATTCTCTGATATAGAAGCTGCTTTATAAAGGAAAGTGTACTCAAAATCCAATAAGACTTTAACTTCAATATAATTCTCGAAAGCGGTGGTTTTCCCTCAAACTAAAAGTGTACGATGATGTAAAAAAAATCGTGGTATTATGTCATATTTTTCTAAAAAAGAATCCGTAAAACATTGTGTTGAGTTACGCATTGCTATATTCGAATTATGGGCCCCTATCTCTTCAAATTATTCTTGGATTGACAACTTTGTTATTCAGCACTACTCAAAACTTTTATGTGTCTTGGGATGTAACATTTCCAGTATTAAATTCTAAAAGCAAAATTTCAGTATCGTTGGGTAATCCCTAGAAGATTTAATATGCATATACTTATTAGTCAATGAAAATTTTTAGAATTTTTATCTATATGTGAATATTTGTACATACTGCCTCAGATTCAACTTTTGGGGTTTACAACAATTGGAACGTAAAAAAGATGCAGAGCACTCCCTTTTATTTTTGGGATTTCTATTGTGAATATAGAATTGTTTCTTAGGGGAAAAAACCATAAAATTCTGGTTATAATAATTTCGAATAACTTCTGTTACAAATTTAAAGCCTAAATTTGGGATTTTTATTCTCTATTCCATAACCGATTTTATTAGTGCACAGAAAATTTTTAATTCTTTTGAAAACTAGTGTAATTTATTTTCGTTAAATAATTATTTATTTCTTTTTTGTGGTTAAAACATTATTCTATAAATATTCAAATACATTTATTATTTAGATTTAAGTGCTCAAAATTATGATTACAGATTTTACATACATTCATAGTCAACGTGTTAAGCATAATATTAATTTATAAATAATTTAAAAGTCATATTTTGTGTTAGATAAATTACCAGAAAATTACACTTTTACATTGTCATGTGGCAAATGTCCTTGTTTTATGAATAACTACGAGTAAAATCTACTACATTGTATACATGTGTATATTTAAAGTAGTGTTTGTTCAATAAATAGAGGAGAAGGGAAGAATACTTAATCTAACAATTTCTTTTTAAATTAAAATGGATCATATATCTTGAATAATAGACGTTATGTGAGTCACAAGGAATATATTCCGAGTGGTATCATAGAGAATAAAAATCTTAAGTTGACATATTTTTTTTTTGTGTGGAACATCGAAGGTTTAGGGTTTGAAAAGTGGGACAAAAAGTGATCCAATTTTTCGCTTTACTTTATATTTATTCCAAAGTAGCTATGGAAAATTTGGTGTCAAATGAAAGGTATTTGAGAGGCCTATTTATCGATGTCTAAAACATGCTTAAGCATGTTTATTTGTTCGTGGTATAACACAAGACATCAAAATTTAGCAAAAAATATGCAAATTAAAACTATCGGCTTTTAAAAATCTTATTCCTGATTGTTAGCTTTAAACTGAAATACAATATCGAAATCTAACTAGATCGTAAAAGTATCCTTTTGTTTAAGTGTATGCTATATTGGTTTAGAAATAGTTACTTAACAAATAATTTTAATTTAGGGGAAAGATGCAAAAAATGCAGTAAAATCAAAAATATTCAATAATATATTTTATATATTTTTTATATCGTTTCAGGTAAGTGAATTTCAATAATATTTTTCTGTACTAGAAACACTAATATTTCCAGGTAAGGCTGGCATCTTTAAAAATTAAAATGAAAAATTTCTAACACCTTCCCAAATACATTAAATCATAATAAATAATTTATTAAATATAAACCCTAAATTGGTCAGTATTTAAAAAGAAATTAAAAAGTTTTTAGTTTTCCTATAACGAGGGATAATAAATACTGTATGTATGATATTGATACCATATATTTTTATTTGGCTGAAAAGTTGGCATGGAAAGCCTCAAATGTGGACAAAGGTATCAAGAGGTTAAAATTATTTTGTTAAGATTATAATAAAATTAATCATTTACCACCATTTTCCCTCATTTATATAAACCATTTTGATATATTCTCTAATATATACCAAAACAAAGGGTTGAAGTTTAGTAATTACTGGGAATTGTCATACTAATAACTACTTGTAAATTATCATCCCAACACACATACACACATATACATTTCAATACTAAGGGAATTTCATATACTCGTATGCTTGGCCGTTATTTTACCTACATACAAAAACATGCATATGCATGCATGTGGTGAGTTATAACTAAGATACGATTATTTTCACTTTCTCCTTATTTATTGATGTTTAATGTTAGCATGGCAGGTAAATTTATTATCATCAAATTCTAATAAATATTGAAATTTAATTGTTAAACGGCTTAATAAGCGTTGGTTGTTGTAATGAAAAGGAGAAAATAGGTAACTTAAGTTAAAAATAGTAAAGATTAAATTTAAAGTTGTATTAAAAAGTAAATACGGAGTTCATAAACTTACATTCAATAATTTATTTTTTCAACTCGCTTAATAAAAGCAAATATACAATCCCCTCCGTCAAATATATGGAGCAGAAAGCTGGAAAAGGGCATAAGCTATTTTTTTAGTTACAAGAAAGATGTAACCTGCAGATCATAATGATATCTGGATATGCTAACCATATGCTAACAATGATAGATGAAAAGGTTGCGCAAGTTTTATTAAATACCCCATCATGATATAGAAAAAAAAAATACCACAAGACCCAGGCACGTAGCTAGGGTCTTGATTTGACAAATTTAAAACGTAACAAAATACGCCGAAAATAACAATGCTTTTCAAAAAATTTAATAAAAATATTTATTTTTAGTAGAAATCAAATAGCAAGTGGCCAAGTTTCTGAAGTTTTCATAAATAAAATGGACTCGAAATCCAATTGCGAAAACTGTTTTCTAAAAAAATTTTTAAGCTGTTTGGTGCCCAAAGGCGTTTTTGTAAAAATCCTTATTAGTTATGTGTGCTAGGCATATTCATAGAGGTTAAAAAATAAAGAGTATGCAATCCAATCCAATTTAATGAAAAAAAAAATTATAAAATATGCCTGCAAATAGGAAACTGAATTTTTTTTTCGCACCTTTTAATTGATAATTGGCTATTTTTTATTGTTACTACTAATATTTATCGTCATATTTGTTATAATTTAAACATAAAACTGATGAATTAAACTTTGGTTTCCTTAAAAATTACAGGTTTCCTGCTTGTATGCACAAACTATTACACTCAACAAAAAAAGTCCGTAATGGCTACTGAAAATTTTGCTGTTATTATGGGAAATTTAACTGTTTTGAGTCAAGTGAAATTTTTTTGCTAATTTTAGCAACTATGTTTACTTATTTTAAATAAATTTTAGAAAAATTGTTGTAAACTGCAATTCAAAATCGATCAATAATTTTATTACAATGAAATTGGTAATAACACTGTATGGCACTCAAAAAATTAATGGAGATCTGAACATCAGTTCTATATACTTCGAACATGCTGATTACAATGGCGTACTTTATTTTTCGATCTAAGGTACATATTTTCCGCGAAATGCCCTTAAAGTTTAGCGGTTTTCCATTTAGTTTTTTATATACAAAAATTTTCAAATACAATCAATATAAATTTTTTGTGGTGAAATGTTGGCACAGGACCTGTATTCATATTTAAGCTTCAAATTTGATGAATAAAACTTGATATTAAAATCGTTGTTCGCGTAATTTCGTACAATTATCTACGGAATTGTGCCCGGTAGTTTGATTACAAGGCTAGATTATTTTTGGTAATCAAATATGGATAGATCAGCTTAGAGTTTCATTCTGATATTCCCTGTTCCACAAATTTATGTAGAGTTTAAAAGTCTTTTGAAAAAACTTGTTTTGTTTCGTAATCTACTGTCAAAACTTTTCAGCGCGATACCGCATATCAGAATAATGAAAAAATTAATATGAAAAGTAACTAGCTATCATTATCTAATAATGGGTTATATAACCCATCATTTAATAACGTTTTTCTACACTAGTTAGTTAACCATAAATTTTAAATTTTACTAAGGCCCATTAACTTTTCTCTAGCAGTTAACTTTACCTTAACCATGGGTAACTAACCAATACTAAATATTTATACCTATGAAAATTTAACCATAATAACTTATCAATATTTTAACTCTGGGTAGTTAACCTTAGTATGAAATGTCAAAATAAAAACAAAAGGAAAAACAAAAATTAATAACAAAAAATTTTTTTTTCAATACGGGAAAATTAAAAGTTTTTCTCGCGGTTTTTTGTGCGTTTCTGGTCATAAAAAAAATAATACACATGACCACGTCGTTTTTTTATTATTCGCGGTCGCTAAATGCTATAAAATGATTGTGTCTTTTTGCATACTACGAGAGGTGATTTAATTAAATCCATTTAGTAAGTCTATAAAATAAAATCGGATTATTTGAACTATTACTAAGTTTTTCGAGCTAATCGAGACAACCGCGAAAAGATTCGCGCATAAAATTAAAAAAAAATAGTGGAAATTTTGTGATAGATTATTAAATTAAGGCAATTAATGCGATCAGCACATCAAAGTGAGTAGAAAAATAATCGCTATGCATGAGTTTGTATCTTTTTGTAATTGCGAGTCAAAACTGTGGGTTGTCCAGGGGTTCCTCACATACTTTTAAAATATTTAAAACATAATTGGTTTACATTTCGTAAATTCGAGAGTGATTTCTATGCGCTTTTTTATATTTAAGAATCAAATTCAGTAGTCTTGTGAAGTACAAAAATTCTGCAAATCCTTGATAACACACCTCAACAAACTTTCAGAGGTTTGAGCTTTGATACATGATTCATTTTAAATTTGATACGCTGATTCCAAATTCTTAAATGTAAGTTACCAAAAATTGATGGAATAATTGTTTTTCTGAGAGTGGGTTTCAAAAGAATTTTTTCCTATAACGGTACACAAATTAAACATGTTTTCCTATGTATTTTAGAGAACAAAATTCATTCTTTACTAACATCGTAACAGAAAGTATTAGAGAATAGAGATTTGGAATCAGCAAGTAAAATACTAAAAGTATGTATCAAGCTTCTACCGACAGCGACTTTTCATTTTGTAGAGGTGTATAATTCGTGTCAAATTGTTATAATGTTGGTCACTATTTTTGGTTTTAATTACTCAAGACAGAAATTGGCTCATTGAACCATAAAAATATAAATTTTTGCTATTTCCTTATATGAGGCCAATTTCTGTAAGCTATCGCAGAAACCTTGTGGCTTTTTGTTCCCAATAGGAACCAGAGGACATAATAATATATCGCAGAAACCTAAATCCTAAATAGCAAAAATTTATGCATGTTTTTAAGTACTAATGCAATTTTTTTAAGTTTAATATATATCATAAAAGATTCTTAGACAAAGTTTGGTTAAAGCTGCGCTTTAAATTTTTTTAATAATCATCATTACCAGTTTAATTTATTAAAATTTCTTATGTAGGGTGAATTGTTCTAAAATAGCGTTGGTTAAGTTTCTTAACCATAGAAATTTCTATGGTTAAATTTTAGCATTGGTTAGAAGAAATGCTTGGTTAAAATTTAGATAAGTTATTCAAAAAATATGTTTACCAGTATTTAAGGCTAGTAGAGGTCTTAACCAGGGTATAAATTGAGATAAGTTAACGGGCCTAAGAAAATATAATTTAAGGGGTTTGATTCAAAAGTTTGGTAACAAAAATTGAAACCAACAAATATAGTTTTTAGTCAATTTACTCTACTAAAATTCCATTATAAAATTGCTATAAATATTTAACCAACCGACACTAAATTTTATTTGTATATCCTTCCTTTTTTACTTATTTTGATATAAAATATCTGCCTACCACACAAAAACTTTTTGACATTTTGTCACCTGCTTTAACTTATGAGACTCAAAACTTTTTAAATCATCCTTGTCGTCTATCCCTTTTTGTTATTTTTCAAATGTGTGCCAAACTTATTTTTTTCCCGTCAAAATTTTGTTTTTGTTATTATTACTTTGTATTAAGCTGCCTACACACTAGGGAACATACTTAAAAAAAGAGAGCATTTTTTGTGAATGTGTGAGTGCGTTTGTGTGTGTGTGCGTGTTGAGAGCGTGCATTTCGTGTTTACAAAATTTTTTGATATTTTTTGTTCCCTCAACCATGTTCCCTAGTGTGTAGGCAGCTTTATAAACGTTTTCTTTACATGACAACACACTTCATTTGTTCAGTTTATTGCTACACTTTTCATATATCACCAAAAGCATGGAATGAAGTGTAACATATACGAAAAGAGCAGATTGCGAATGAGACATTACACACATGAACAGGAAGCAAGAAAAAGAATAATGATACCAATAGCAGTAATGGTGAAGGTTACTGAGATTGTTAAACGTAAAATAAGATTTTTTCACAAGAAATGTAACAAGAAAATTTAACAAAAACAGCTGGTGTTTGTTTTTCAGATTCCGCTTTTTTTCTTATAGTAGAATAAATGATGGTTTTGTTGTAGTTAACAGCATATATATTTTAAAGTGTATGTGTGTGTGTGTATGAATTTTTTAAGTGTTGGTGTATGTATCTTTTATCCTTTATAATATTGCCACTACTACTATAACAACATATCACACTATAAGTGGCAACAAATGTCATGTTAACAAGATTTTCAAGTAAAGTTTTTTATAAACGAAATTGGCACACACACACACACACTATTACTGAAAAGAAAGTCTTTTTAAATTGTTTTATTCCTTAAATAAGTTTACATTTTTAAAATCCCTCTTTTTATATATTTTAATATACAATACATAAATCATTAATGGCATGTTATAAATATGGGTTATTGTTCACTGTTTATTTCCAGACGTTTTAAAATAATTTTAAATTTACAAAATAAATTTCCATATTGTTGTAATTTAAACCCATATATTATACATTTGTTACCAAACCTTTAACTTTTTATTCGTTTAAACGGTAAGAGTTGGGAAAATGTAAAATAGTTACACTTGAAAAATGTTCTCAATGTAATTCCCAAAATACTGCAATACAATTTGTATACGTTTTTTCATTTATTTAACTGAACAGAATATTATATGAAGAAATATAAAAAGACCAGCAAAAATTTTAAGTTTTTAGGCCACAACACATAGAACTTAAAAACTTATCAAAAATAGAAAGAAAGTTATTAGACAATTTTCTTACAACTTATCATTTAGAAGTTTCTTGAGTGTCGAAACTAACAAGAGAAGACCGCTGATGGCTTTCCTTAGATTGCGACGAAATTTGGATATGTTATAGGGAATCAAAAAATAAGAAAACATATTTTTGCTTATCGCACCAATCCCACACTTAAGGGTTCAAAAGTGGAGTAAAAAAAAAAATGTCCCTATTATTCCAAGGAAACTTTATATAAATTGGATATCCAAAGACAGGTATTTGGAAGGCGAATTATCGTTATATATCACTAGGTCCGAGAATGACTAAATGCGGAAAAATACATAAATTTTGGGTGTTTTGCTTTAGAAGGTATGGTCGGTTTAGGTTCTATATCATATATATAGAGTGGGGAGCACTATTAAGTACATGTTAGTACTTGAGGAAATTTATAAGTGCAGGCATAAAAATATCAGACACGGGAACTAAGGTATACTTTTATGAAAGCTTAATTTAAATCTGGCCTCCGAAATGTCCCTGTCCACACACATAATACGTATAAAAACAACCATCAAGTCAGCCGCATTAATTTAATTTATTTATTCTCACCGCAGCGGAATCCGCAGCCACATCCGCAAGGTTAAATTTATAATTTTATTTTGGAAACACAAGTATTTGATGTAGTGTTGACATGGTACCATGAAATAACTACCAAATGAAAAAAGTCCCAAAACAAAAATGAAATAACTCTCAAAAATTTTCCATATAAATTGGGTCTTATTTAGGGTTTTTCTTTTCCCGGACTTTTTCATTTCCCGGGACCGCTGTTTTATTTTAGAATTTCCCGGGAATTCCCGCTCGTTAGAAAATAAATATATCCGACTTATTTTGTACTTAAAAACTCGATTTCTATTAAACAACTTACGACAAAGTTCATCTCTTGGTTGTAGCGATGAGAAAATCTACTTAATATATTCTGAAATAAAGGCTTAATATAAAATATCTGTCTTTCACTTTTTCGCGAATTAATATGTAAGTAATATATTTGTAAGGAAGGCCGTCTTAATTTAAAATACTCTTAGAAATACATTAATTAAATATTAGTTCGTGGTTTAAACGGTTAAACGAATTGAATCATCCCTTCTTCCAGGATATATTGTAATTGCTAATGGGTGCAGACTTGTGTCAGACCGTCTTTAGAGTCAGAACTAAGATCGATTTTTTGCTTAAATATATAATTCAAAAATTTATTTTTCTAGATATTTTGTTTCTATGCAGATTTTCAGGAATATTCGTCTAAAAGTGAGAATTTCCTATATGATGATTTGATATCCCAGATGATGTTTTGCGATGCAAATCGAAATATCGGAAGAAAATTATAAATAAAATATTGAAAAATAAAATACAAAATATTTAACTACCCCTACATTCATAAACGCTTTGTCAAATTATAGGAGGTTTATTTAACAAATCTTGTATGAAAATTTCGTTTTGTAAACCTCCTATAACTTTACACAGCGTTTATGAATTTAGGGATTAGATTTTTGTTATTTAAAAATTTATAACCTAAAGCAAAGGTAAACGACATTTAATCTAACAAATAAAATTTATAAAATACAACTGACATAAAGGAATGGCAATTAAGATTTAAATGAAATTATTTGAAGTAATAAAAACTCAAATTACTTACATCAATTGAAAATACGAAAGATACGAGTTTTTTTGAGGTATTTGGAACTGAAATACTGATGCTGAAATGTTGTCTATTTTTATATTGCTTTATTTGAGCAAAGATCATGATTTCAAAAAAAAAAAAAAATAATGCTTTTAATTTAAATAAAGCTTCCAAAATTTTAATATACTAGACAAAACTTCTGTAAAAGATTAAAAAAAAATCCCGGGAAATCCCGCACAAAATTCCCGGGATTTCGGGATTGAATAAAGGGTGGGATTCCCGGGAATCCCGTCCCTGGAATTCCCGGGACATAAACCCTAGTCTTATTTCATTATGAAATAACTCCAAATGCTGATTTCGAAAATTTTGTAGTAAAAGTGTTCTTGTTTAAGCACAAAATTTTAATCGCACATACAATACTCGTATGTGTAATTCTAAATAAAAGGTTGCTATTTTAAAATAAATACGTATTTTTGTAGGTAAAAATGTGTACACAAGATTTTTAAAATTTATATGAATTTACAAACATTTTTAGATTGTACTTATTAAATAAATAGTATTAGATATTTTTGAATTAGGAATTATTTCCTTTCTTATTTTATTGGGAGTTATTTCACTTTTCTTTGGGACTTATCCGTACTTTAGGAAATAACTACCAAATATTAGTTCTTATTTCATTTTCCTCTTTGGGAGTTATTTCATAATTTGGAATTGGAAATTATTTCATTTTTGTTGGGGCTTATTTCATTGGGACTTACTTAATTTGGGAGTTATTTCACGGTACCTGTTGACATATTGTGATTTTAGATTTTTAGGCATATCGTAGATAATTTATATCATATGTGGTTTATGAGAAATCAGATATTTTCATTTTATAATAAAATTTTTCTTGAAAAATCCTCATGATCTAGAATGTAAGATATTGTGGAAAAATGTAATAAATTATGTATGTCTAAAGGCAACTAGTATATATTTATAATAAAATATATAAAATTTACCAATAAAAAAAAAAATTATAAGTAATTCTTTCTTTTATTAGATATGTACGCGTAATTAGTGTTGAAAAGAAAAAAATTATCAGAAAATGGGAAAAATCAAAAAATACTTTTAATTGCGGGATTTTAGGAACTTTGGAACTTCAATTTCACCAACCGGCTAAAAACAAAAGACTTTTAAAAGGTATATGAACTTCAATAATTGTACAAAACAAATTATCGAGCAGTAAGATTTGTTTTTATAAAGCACAAATTACAACTAAATTCCCCTAAACGAATAAAAATCTGAGGGGACAAACCCCTAATTTGGCAACACCGCTGCTATTCCTATTGTGGTTGTTCAGCGTTGCCACATTAGAAATTCAAAACTACCTGCAAGGATAGACAAAATTACCCACAAATTATGAAATTACCCACACTTATAGAA
Organism: Leucophora obtusa; assembly: GCA_949987735.1. Classification (NCBI taxonomy): domain Eukaryota; kingdom Metazoa; phylum Arthropoda; class Insecta; order Diptera; family Anthomyiidae; genus Leucophora; species Leucophora obtusa. Next base: position 15,142,294 of record OX465298.1, on the reverse strand, counting down.
ATAAATCTATACAAATAGCAGATTAAACTATGAGGTAGATTAGGTTAGGTTGAATGGAAGGCCGCCAGAATGGCGATTTCACTCGTAGGTAGGTCATAAAGCCCACTGCGATTCCCTCAGTATCCCCCACATCTCACATGGAAAAAAATCACTATGAGCTAAAATGAGGTAAAAAACGCAATGCAGAAATAATTACTGATATCAGTAGATACTATTTGCTTAATATAAGCAGGAGAAAAATCATAAAGAAAAAAATTTGTTAACTCTACAAAATTTAAATTATATATTCGTTAACTGCAAATGACAATTTACCCTTCTGAAATCAGCAAAATATTTTAGTAAATATTTGTATACCACAAAGCCATTTTATCTACAGCATTTTATTACGAGTAATATATGTTTAACTTAAGTTAATAATATTAAGTTAAATGCCAATAACAATTATCCTCCCAAACGTAGAAAAAAAAAAATTGGTTAACATTTTTGGAAATAAATTGTAAATTTAATAAATTTTCATGCTGTTTATACCCTACACCACTATGTGGTCAGGGTATTATAAGTTTGTGCTGATGTTTGTAACACCAAAAAATATTGGTCGTAGACCCACCTTATAGTATACCGATCGGTTCAGAATTTTTTTTATTTCGATTTAACGATGTCCGTCTGTCCGTCCGTCCGTCCGTCCGTCCGTCTGTCTGTCTGTCCATGCAATCTTGTGCGCACTATACAGGTCGCAACTATTAAGATATTTTGATGAAATTTGGTACGCAGACCTATGTTGGCCCAAGGACGAACAAGTTTAATTTTTTTGAACATCGGTCCATGTTTAGACCTAGTGCCCATATAAGGGTCCTACCAAAATTATATTGTTTATAAGCTGCAGGTCGTAAATATTAAGATATTTTGATGAAATTTGGTACACAGCCCTACATTGGCCCAATAACGCAGCCTATTGATTTTGGTGAACATCGGTCCATGTTTAGACCTAGTGCCCATATAAGGGTCCTGCCAAAATTATACTGTTTATACGCTGCAGGTCGTAAATATTAAGATATTTTGATGAAATTTGGTACACAGACCTATATTGGCCCAATAACGCAGCCTATTGATTTTGGTGAACATCGGTTCATGTTTAGACCTAGTGCCCATAAAAGGGTCCTACCAAAATTATACTGTTTATACGCTGCAGGTCGTAAATATTAAGATATTTTGATGAAATTTGGTACACAGACCTATATTGGCCCAGTAACGCAGCCTGTTGACTTTGGTGAACATCGGTCCATGTTTAGACCTAGTGCCCATATAATGGTCCTACCAAAATTATACTGTTTATACGCTGCAGGTATTAATATTAAGATATTTTGATGAAATTTGGTACATAGACCTATGTTGGCCCAAGGACGAAGCCTATTGATTTTGGCGAACATCGGTCCATGTTTAGAACTAGTGCCCATATAAGGGTCCCCCCAAAATTATATTGTTTATACGCTGCAGGTCGCAAATATTAAGATATTTTGATGAAATTTGGTACATAGACCTATGTTGGCCCATGGACGAAGCCTATTGATTTTGGTGAACATCGGTCCATGTTTAGAACTAGTGCCCATATAAGGGTCCCCCCAAAATTGGCTTGGTTACAAACTGCAGGTCGCAAATATTAAGATATTTTAATGAAATTTGGTGCGCTGACTCACATTATAGAAAATTTTGACATAAGCCCCATTTTAACCCATTCGAATTTCGGATCCAAACAATACACCAGACTGGTGTAGGGTATTGTATAGTCGGCATGCCCGACTTTAACCTTTTTACTCGTTTTATTTTATTAATATTTTGCAAACAGATTATTTTAGTTTCAGCAGTTTCAAATTCACGTTTGAACTGGAACTTTCAGAGGAAATTTATTCAATTAACTAAAAAATCTCAAAATAACATCGATTAGTCGTTTCTAATTAGGTAATTAAAATTTTGGAATTAACTAGACATAATATTTCTTTATTTTATAAATATGGGAATTTAGACATTTCCCTATACATTCGCTTTAAAAAAAAAATCCAGTTACCAATAAAGTACACATGAAAGCAATTACCCACGCACGCTTGGTAAGGTAAGACAATAAAATACAAAAGAAGTGTGTTTTTAAATTTCCACTTGGGTTTTTTACTGTTGGGGTGAGTATTTTATTTATCATACAATAAACCATACCCAGTAAACAAAGATGATCATTAATGACTCAGAATTGTGCTCCAAAAACGTAAACATTTGTCCACTTTTTCCTTTGAAAGTGGTCCGTCCAAAAGAGCCCCCTGTGCACTCAGAAATTACTCCGAAAAAAGAACGTATAAAATCGAAATTTTCTTCATAAATTTAAATAATTTTGGAATCTTCTTTGAGTCCGAAAAATGAACCCTCGTTTTGAGACAGCTTTTTAGATTGTAGAGACAACTTTTAGGATTGTTTTATGAGGGTTCATATTTTCTACAAAAAAAAACAGTGTTTTCAAAAAACAATAATCATTTCTATGAGCCATTTAAAAATCTTATTTATGAGCGCTCCGGAATTGCTGGCTGGGTAGTACTTTTGACCACTACTACTGTTCGTGTGTGGGAACCAGTTTTACGGACACATCACTTTTGATCTCTCATTTAATATTATGAACTATGTATGATTGCAACTGATTTTTTTGTATAAAATCTTTTAAAAAAATTTAATTTTCTTTTAATTTAAAAAATTATTCAGAAGTCGGGTTTACATTTTTTTAATTAAATTTTATTTAAACGCGATTTCGAGGCTTCTTTTTTGTTATCTAAGAAAACTAAAAATATACAAAAGCTTCATTATATCTCTTTCTAATGCTCTTTCTTGTGGTTGCGAAAATATTTAAACTATATATTTAGCATTAAAAATCTACTATGGAACAAATGTTAAAATTCTAATTTATAGCTTTATTTAGGTGACAAATAACACGTTTTGCTATTACTGTCAATAAAATAAAATCACACACTGAAAATTGCTGGTCTAGTGTTGTTCTTTCAGAAAATTACGAAATCTAGCGAATTTGCCACTAAACATCAATAAAATTTGACTCCGAGTATATAATCGGTGTTTAATTTCAAAAAAATCGGTTGGCCAGTTTTTGACTTAGAGAGATATCCGTATGACTTATTCTGATGTTATCCTGTAGGTCCTGGAAAAAATTTGTTACTCATTTTACAAACAGAGGCTCTAAACTAGCTTTGTTATTATCGATAATGTATGCTAGATCGTAAATGTATTTTTGACGATTTTTCAAATATTTTTTTTTTATGTTAATTCATAATAAGGAAATTGGCCTCGAACTGAGTTAATAATTAATCAATCAAAAGGTCGAAAAAACAATTTTTATTTTTTGAATAAAAATTAAAAACCAAAATTTTTTTTTTGTTTTAATTTTTTTTTTTTGCATTTACAAAATTTTCATTTTACATCCTTCTCGCTTGAAAATTCTTTCTTATACAAAAAAACTTTGAAGCCTAAAAAAAGTAGGTAATTATGTTTTTTATCTATATATATTAAGTTGTTTAATAAAAAAAAAATGTTGTTTATCCAAAAATTATTTAAAATCTGAAGACCGCTTTTTAGCGGCCTTGGGCACAAGAGGGTTAACATTTTAAATATATTTTAATTATAATAATAATTCCAAATATTTTTTTAAAAACTTAAGAAAATTGTCAAAATTTTATTTCATCAAAAGAACATATTTTAGAGGTAACGAAAAAAATTTTGAATGAAGAAAACAAAAAAATGCACTGTCGCGAAGTCTAAATATTTTTTTAAAAACCTAAGAAAATCGTCAAAATTGTTTTTCACCGAAAAAAACATATTTGAAGGTCAAGGTTTGAAAAATTCAAAACTTTAATTTTTTCTGGGCCCCCTAATAGTGATACAATCAAAATTCAAGCTTTTGTTCAGTAATTTGAGTACCACAGTGCGTATGATAAATATGACTAGTAGGATGTTGATCATACGCATCGTGGTTCTAACAGAATATCAAAGAAGACAAAAAAAAAGCAAAATTCAAGGTTCTTAAGCAAAAAAATATTGGAAAAATCGCAAAAAAAGCAAAACTAAAGAACTTAGAAAAACAAAAGTTAAGAAAAAGTTCAAAATTAAGAGAAAAAATATTTTGTTGCCTTCAAAAAGCAATTTAAAGTTCAAAAATCTTAAGAAAAAACTATTTTAAAGCTAAAAACGGTAAATCCAAAAAAGCAAAGAGAAGCAAATATATAATAAAAACAACAAAAAAAAAGCGAAAAAAGCAAATTTGTCTTCACTACAGATTATACAACAAAGTTTTGAATTTCCATTGAATATTTGAAATTGGCAATCTTTTACTCAACCTTTTCAACTACATAAAGTTAAGTGGGCCAGCTAAAAAAGTTTTAATCTCATATTTTACCATCGAAAATAGGTGGAAGGGAAGACATACTTTTAGATTTTTAAAATTTAGAAAAATTCTTATAATTTGAATGAAGGTATAGTTGATTTTTTTTATTGATAAATGAATATTTTTCGCTTGATTTGTAGCGGAACCCAAAAATAGGTATTCTATCATGCTGGCCTTATCGAATTTCTCAATTTTCATTCTCCGAAATTTACTTGTAAAAATTTTGTCATCTTTATTAAATTTGAAAATAATTAAAAAAATCTGATAAATAATATTTGATCACAAATCGAACGAAAAACATTCATTCATTTTTATAATTTGTCAGACTGAGAAATTGAATATACAAACTTTGTTGGGTAGTATACAGCAACAGCAAGTAACTATTGTATGTAGTTCATGCAATAATGTTACAGTATAAGGCAGGGGCCGTCTGGTTGTATGGTAACAATGCAACCATAAACAATGTGACAATATTTATATCAAGATATTCCCTTATGTAAAACATAACCATCATACAAAATGTAAAACGAAAAAAAAAATTGAATTGTGTAAGGAAATATGTAAATGGAAAATAAAGACCGACTTACAAAGATAAGTTTTGAAAAAGACGAGTGGTTGAGAAAATGATGTTCTAACGAAAAATATTTATAAACCACAAATTCAAAATCTTCTACTAAAGAGTGCGCCACTAAAAACTATAACCTACATTTTTCTTAAAATAATTTTTTCTTGATCAAAATATTTTTTAAAAATACATCTGTTTTAAAAAAATATATCGGCTTGTCAAATTAGAGTGTTTTATTAGAATTTAAAATGGAGAATCAAAGACCAGCGCACAAATACAATTATCGAAATTATTTTGAACAAGTTTTAAAGGAATATTTTCTTTAAATCACTTTCTAAAAATTAATGTACAATAATTTGAATTAAATTTCATTTCGTTAGAGCATTCTTATGGAATTACTTGGATAGCTGAATTCACAAAAGCTTTAAATAATATTAATTAATTCTATTTTTAATGAATTCTAATTACATGAATTTAAATTTGCCTGAATTCATTTAACGAAAAATTTAATGAAAACAAATTTTTTTGCACTCATTTCTTCATTCGATTAGTAAAATATTGAAGGAGTATGCGATTTGGATCACTCAAGTTGGGAATTCATTCAATTTGCTTTGGGAATGAAGCTTCTGAATGAATTATTTAGGAGTAGTTTAACGGATTGGTATACGAACATTTTTAAAACCGGAATTGAATTTTTCTTGAATTTGGCTTAAATTTAATTAAGTCTTTCGAAGCTCTAATACCCTGTTGTAATTTCTTGAAGCACAAACATTTGAAATATTATTTATTGCCTCATGTAGGGTACTTTAGAAGGACTAACTAACCATTAATTTAAAAACACATTTATACAAAATTGTAAAGAGTCGTTGGCTCGTTTGAAATAAGAAAAAACCAGAAACCTGTAAATGGTAGTAATATTTCGTTACTACGGACACACCTTTTGCGGGACACATAAAAATTCTTGTTCATGCCGGTACGTTTGCATTGAAACTATGAATATGCAGTTTTATTTTTTTTTTTGGAATTTTATATTTACATTTTTTTAAACCACTCAGTTATACATATTTTTGTAATTTTTTATTCAATTCTTTGCTGTATTTTAATTTTTTTGTTTTGTTTCATTTTAATACAAAATATTTTTTTTTTTTTTGTATTCCTTTTGCAGCAATTTTACCATTGCTTCCACTAGCTCTAGTTGCAAACTATATATTTTGCAATATTTATTGTTGACAATATTATTGTTGTTGTTGGTGTTATAGCAATTGTCGTAAGGAATATACCTATTTGCTGGCTTGATAGCCAGAGCAGTATTGGTTAAGAGGAAGGCAAGCAACACTTGAGAAAAAAAAAACTAAACAATTTTCAATAAACTTAAACGGTGTTTTATTATTTTTGTTGTTGTCGTCGTTTTTTTATTCTTCTTCTTCTTCATTTTGTTGCATTTTTTGTTGTTTGTATTGTAATAGTTGTTTTGTACATAAGTTGCATTTCCGTTTCCGTTTGGTTTTAAACACAAGAAATTTTCTATGGAATTTTTTTGCCATTATAAACGAGTTTGTGTTGTTGCAACACGACAAAACTACAAAATAGAAGATTATTCCAAGGAAATAAGAAAATAGAAATGGTGGCTTATGATGGAACGATAAAGGTTTAGAAAAATAGTAAACTACACGGAGAGAAAAAAGGATACACAGTGAAAACTTAAAATCCATAGAATAGGTGGCAGGACAGCCTTAGTAAAGGTACTAACTTTTGGTCAACAACCGGTTCTTATTAATTGCAATTTTGTCTATAAGCAATTGGTTGTTTTTCTTCAAAATAGAGAAGGTTATTTTAGAATCGGTTCCAAAAGTTAAAAAACTGGTTCTGACACAGCCAAAATTCACACTTTAGCTAACAGAAACCAGTTCTAGGATCTGTTCCAACAAATCGGTGATAAAAGATAGAATAGAAAAGATAGAATAGAATCAAAAGTAAACGGTTCTATTGAGTTTTGCTGGACATCTAAATCAACCATATTGGAATAAATAACTTACTTTTTATGAATATTTTTGAATTAAGTATTACTATTACACTGTGAGATAAATGGTAGGGGTCAGTGATCGGGAAGGGTTCAAACTACCGGGGAAAGTTATATCGGTAAAAAAGAAGTTATACGTGTCCCGGCGTTTTGCTGGGTCACCTCTAGGAATCGAGATATATCGATTTGACCTTTGGTGGTCTTTTTTTTTGACATAACTCGAGAACCACTAGTCCGATTTTGCTCAAACAATTTTAAAAAAATTAAAAATTATAATTGCTTTAATCTGTTCATATAACGTTTTTCTATATACTCAACAGTTTTTCCGGTAAAAATAAATGTATGAAGAAAAAAATATTTTTTCCCTAAAATATTAAAAAAAAGTAATAAACAAAAGCTTATTGATTTTTATGGTAGCGGTAACAAACATTTATTTTTACCGGCAAAACTGTTGAGTATATAGAAAAACATTATGTGAACAGATTAAAGGAATTGTAATTTTTAATTTTTTTAAAATTGTTTGAGCAAAATCGGACTAGTGGTTCTCGAGTTATGTCAAAAAAAAAGATATATCTCGATTCCTATTGGTGACCCAGCGAAACGCCGGGACACGTATAACTTGTTTTTGACCGATATAACATTTCCCGTTGGTTTCATCCCATCCCGATTTTGACTGTCGCATAGTGTTATTAATAAAGCAAATATTATTCTATGTAAACTTAAGTTTTTCGTATTTAGATTAATATTTGAATAGTTAAGATTTTACTTACACCTGTTTTTATAAAGCGAACGAAATTATTCCTGTAGAGGAATGTGTGTATTTTTGTTTTTGTTACAATAACAAAATACACACATTCCTTAAGTGGAATTATTCCGCTCGCTTTATAAAAACTGGGGATTACACTAAAAAGATAATAAACCTACAAGGAAGGTATTTATAACATTAAATGCCGTTTTCGCTGAAATTTAGATATGTGATGGAGTATAGAAAATGAATGAACACATATTTTTTTAACGGCATAATCTTGTTATAAGGGTTTGAAAGGACGATGGGTTTTAATTTTTAAAAATTTTAATTGTTTTTTCAAAAATGTCAGCAAATTGGGTGTGAAATGTGAGGTATTTATACAAGACAGAACATACCCATGCAGAATTTATAACTCTAAAAAAAATATAACTGGCAAACCAGTTTTGTTTTTTTTTTTTTTTTTTTTACTTACCCAGGTTTGCGTTTAATTAATATTAGCAAACTATACAGGCCAACCAAAACAAATATTTGTAAAAACTTTTTAAACTAATTTACCTTAATATTATGTATTTTTTGATACTAAAACCGTATTCGAAATTAGTTTTTTTTATCACCCACAATTTTTTCACAATATGACAATATTTCAAAAATAGGGAAAAAATCTGTTAAAAAAAATTTTAAAAATTAAGTTTTCTATTAGGTTACAATTTTCACTTAAAAATATTATATTATTAAAATTACTAACTTTTAGAAGCTTACTAACTTTTAGAAGTCCGAAAACACAATTTTTAAATTTTTAATGCAAAAGTTGAAATAATTATTAAATGCTTATTTTTTGTATTTTCTCTTACTTTTGAGTGTAAAGATTCTTGCACAGCTTTTTCTTTGACGTTTTTGCATTTTAAAAAGGTTATTTATTTCTTTAAGTAAACCGAGTTCTTTTCTATTGCAAGCAAAATAACCAATCCCACCGCTGACATCAATTGATACATTTACTTTTTAAAATGTACGTTTATCTCCTTTAGATAATCCGGGTTGGTGCTCGTTGCAAATAAAGTAACACCCTCTCTTAGATAAATTTGTTTATTCAACACTCTATTGCTTTAAATACAACAATATAACACACACACAAACTCTATGCACAACTTACTATACACAGTCTAAAGCGCAATTAAATATACCAACTTAAATGCGCAATTTAACAGCACAAATATTAATGTACAGCTTCACTTCACAAATGTTAATGCTCAACTTCCTTTTCCTTTGTAACGTTCGATCTTTTATAGTCCAATGACCGTAGCTGTAGATCATGCTAGAAGCTTCCAATGTCTATGATTAGCTGTGTTTGTGCAAAATATCATATCAATGATATTTTGTACAATTTTGACAGTAGAAAGCCGGAATACGTTGGAAAACTGTCAAAATCGTTCTTGATAACACTGATAGAGAGTCACACAAACACAGCTATTATAACACTATTTATGGCAAATAGCATTATAGGCTGTGGTATATACTTAAATGTAGTGTTACCAGATTGACGTGTTCGTACATCCCGTTTCTCGGGATATTTTCTTCCAGAAAATTTCATAGCTTTTTACACTAGACCAATCCAAATTCCTAAAAATATTATTGATGGCTTTTAAACAAAAATATTTGTTATACATTTTGGTTAATAAAATTTATTTTTATTTAATATTCCCAGTGTAGAAACGGTAATGACATATCATTATTTTTTGGACTACCAATAATGACACCAACTAACCTTCTGTATAATTTAAAACATATAATAATGAGTTACTGATAATGACTTATTTTTATCATTATTTCAAATAGAAAATAATTTTTTCGATTTTTTTGAAAATTTTTTGAAATCTACCCAGTGTAGAAACGGTAATGACATATCATTATTTTTTGGACTACCAATAATGACACCCACTTACCTTCTGTATTATTTTAAAACATATAATAATGAGTTACTGATAATGACTTATTTTTATCATTATTTCAAATAGAAAATAATTTTTAAGATTTTTTTAAAAATTTTTTGAAATCTATTTTTAGACTCAATATTTTTTAAACACTGGTAAGGATATATGTAACCACATATTTTTTGATTTTTTGTATGTTGGCGAGTAAGCTTACTTGTGTGCAGCAGGTCAATTGTGTTTTTATCTATTAAATATTACATGTCGATATAGCTCAGATGGTAGAGCTGTTGACTGGCAATTTGTGACCAAGGTTCGATTCCCGCACCAGGAAATTTTATTTAAAAAAAAATACAATAAAAAATATTTTTTTTTATATAATTTATTTTTTAGAAAATCTATTTTTAGACTCATTATTTTTGTCAGTACTGGTAAGCACATAGGTAGCGATATATTTTTGATTTTTCGTATGCTGGTGTGTAACGACAACTCATTATTTTTCGCGACATCGCCATATAAAAGTAATAAGAAATGTAATAACAAAAGTAACTAGTTACCATTACCAAGTATGTAGTTACATAACCACATATCTGGTAATGATTTTCTACACTGGGTTGAAATGTGGGTGATACGACTTTTTTGTTTTTTTTTTTTTCTTTTTTTTGGTAATCAGCACACAAAACTACACAGAAATTAGACCTGTGATATAAAAAAATTGGTAAGATTATAAAAAAAAATTGCTGAAAAAAAACATCAAACTTAAAATAAACAGGTGCCAGCTAACTGGAAAAGAAATCACTTAGGTTGAATAAAAACCGCCTGGATCTACAAAAACTAGCTAAAATAAAAACAAATTCGCTAAAAAGAAAATAATTTAAAAATTTCCAAAATCAAAGCTTAATCCAATGGAAGATAACACTAAAGTTAAAAAAATCGCTAAAATTCGAAAAATAGGTTGCAATTGAAAATGCACTATAATTGGGAAAGGTCGCTAAAACTGAAATTTTAGATAAGCGAATTTTTTTCTTATTTCCCAAACAAAAATGCATACGTGTAAAATTAAACAACACAAAAATCTTTTTCTTTAAAATAATAAATTTACTTTTAATGCTAAAAAATCGCTAATAATTTGAAAAAACCGCTAAAATAAAAAAATTAAAAAATCGCTGCAACAAAAAATCGTTGAAATTGTAATATTTACAAAGACTTGCTAAAATTAAAATAAATTGTTTTAATCGAATAAATCGCTGATATTGAAATAGACGCAAAAAAAATCGCTAAAATTGAAAAGGAAATCGCAATTAATTAACATATTTCAAAATCAGAAAATAAATCACTGAAATGGAAAAATCAAAAAATTAAAAAAAAATGCTAAAATGTTAAAAAGCACTATAGTGGAAAAATCGCTAACACTATCGCTGTAACATTTAAAGATATACAGAAGTAAATTTTTTTTAGAACACAGCCTAATATTATTCTTAATACATTTAACTAAAAAATACCTGGAAAATACACCAAACGGTCGTGTTTTCATTCCTGAACGTGTAGAGGTTTTTGAAAGCAAAAACTCTCTGAAGTATTTGTCAGGACAGTATCCTGATGAAGAAAAATAGCAGTTTTTGGAAAAAGTACTTATTATGTTAATTCATAATAAGGAAATTGACCTCGAACCAGAGTTAATAAATTTCTAATTTAAAAAATACATATATTTATAAATTTCAACACACTAGATACAGTGAAAATATAATTAAATATGCCTAACAGTTTACAATCAACATGGATTTATGTTGTAGGTTAAAAATAGTTAAAATAGGTATTTAAAATTTAAAATTAACGGTTCGTTGTCGTTCAATAAATCTGTGATTCTGACTTGAATGGAGCTAGTTGCGATACTTTAAACATTAAAGTTTAAAGCAAAAATAGTAATAACAGAGGATAAAAATAGCACTGTTAAAATTTCGTTGATGTTATTCTAATTGTGTTGTGTTTACGGTAGCTTGTTTTTTTCGAATTCAATATAAGTAGACCATCATCAATTATTAACCCACAAAGGCAGGAATACTGAGGATGGGTCTGTAGCGGGTCCCAAAAATACGTATTCTATCCTGCTGGCTCTATCGAATTTTTAGAATTTTTATTCTCTGCAGTTTAGTTGTATGATCTCAAATCTGGCAAATACATTAATTTACCAATTAAAAGATCAACTATACATACATTAATAGAAATCATTTATAACTAGGAAGAATCGCCAAAAATTAAAAAAACGTTGAAATGAAAAAAAATATATACTTAAAATTAAAAAAACTCCGCTGAAATTTATAAAAAAATCGCTTAATTTTAAAAAAGCGCTAAGATTTAAAAAACTCGCTAAAATGAAAAAAAAAACAAAATCACTGTAATCGTCAAAATTCTTAAAATTTTAAAAATCGCCAAACGTGAAAAAAGTCGCTAAAAGTGAAAAATTAAAAAAGACTAATGTAAGTCGAGAAAATTGAAAAATCACTATAACAGAAAAAAATGCTGGAACGGAAGAAAACCACATAATAAAAATAAATCGCTGTAATTAAAAGCAATCGCTATAACTCGAAAAACAGGAACAAGTTAAAGGAATATAAAATTTAATTTAATACTGTGTTGTTTTTATTTCAAACGCGTCATATAGACGAGCTGCAATTAATTGGCCTTTTTTTTAATCACCGGATTTATTTTTGGATTTATTTTATTTTGTTAAAAAATCCACATTTTCTTTTTAAATTTAAAAAATTTTATATTTTTATTCAAATTGTACCCTTATTCGCTAATATAATGTGAAAGAAAAAATTTTAATTTTGCGAAAATACTATTTCTAGAATTAAATTAAGCTAAATCCAAAACGGATTTATTTATTTTATAAATTCATTTTGGATTTAGCTTAATTCAATTCCTGTATTTACATTTTTACAAAATTTAATGATTTTATTTCATATTATATTATAAGTGTTAGATTTTGATAAAAATATTCAATTTTGAAAATTAAAAACCAAAATGTGGATTTTTTAACAAAATAAAATAAATCCGAAAATAAATCCAGTGATTAAAAAAAAAAAACGGCCAATATTGTAATTAATAAGCATTTTTATTACTTTTTAATTTAGTAGCTTTGAGGTTAGGAAGAAGAATAAACCTTTTTCTAAAAGTTATAAACACATTAATTTGCAAATCAGACTAGATCCAGTTTCAGCCTTTATTTATGGATAGGCTTCATCAGTGATTTTCCATTAAATTGTATTATTGTTTATATTTGATTGTCAGATTTTCTCTATGTGATAATTTTCTGTTATAACATAACATAACAATCTGTCTGCTGTAGAAATTGAACCCATGGACCCCTATATTGCAAACCTAGAGCCCGACAGCTTAGCCATCTAACCCACGTATTGCCCTGCTTATAGTGTGACCGATTCATAGTTTTCTTTGCTATTCAGCTTTCTGTTATTGTTTTTACTCTCAGAAGTGCTCAAACAGACACATACAAACATTCTACTTTAGATTTTTTGTTTATCTCCTTCATGTCAACTTTTTCGTAAAATCACGAATGGTTTGTACGTTCAAGTGCAGGAAATTTGTGTATATTGGAGACGGACTGCCAACAGGGCATTTTTATTTTGTTAGTAAAGTGTTGTTTTTTCAAACGCGTCATATATAAACCAACTGCAATTAATATTGTAATTAATATGCATTTTTTATTAATTCTAATTTAGTAGGTTTGAGGTTAAGAAGAAGAATAAACATTTTTTCATAAGTTATAGACACATAAATTTGCAAAATTTTGTATTTAGCAATTTTTTCAATTCTAATAACAAATCTCAGTGAAACCGGCGGCTAAACTCCGAGATACCTTCCTTGTTAAATTTATTTTAAAGCTGTTTATATTTGATTAAATGTTGTTTCTGCTTGATTTAAATTTTATTTTTAATGGAAACTATTTAAATCAATTTAACCATGGTTTAGTGAAAACATTTTTTTGCAAAAATTTTAAACAAATATGTTATAAATTAAATTTGTTTTTATAAGTTAATATTGCTACTACAAATTTTTCTATTTAATAGTATTTGCCAGAAAATTTAATAAATATACAAATAACTATACCGTTAAATACCACATATAATGGTATTTGAAACCATAAATGAAATTTACAACCCTTTAGAGCTTTTTATTGCTGTTGCTAATATAACATCAACTATTGTTATACTGGTTGGTTACTATTGCTAATACATACTGAACAATAACCAAATTGATGAGCTGTTGCTATTCGTTATATAAATACCATAGAATACTTTGAAAATTCGTAGTGCAATGAAACTATCATTGTTTTCAAATTTTCTAAATACAATACAATACAATATTTCAATTTTGTTGATTTTGTTTTTTTTTTTTTATTTCGAAAACCACTAGAGGCTTTTTAAGGTTTTTAATTTATTTTTAGAATAAAAGGTATTTGAAAATATGGTTGTAGATAGTTGAATGTAAATTAGTGTTGTAACAAAGCTTGAGTATTTTTAATTTATGATAGACGAATGAGTTTAAATAAAATTAGAAAAAATTAAATAAGTGTATTATTGGTTTTTGATGCAAATATACACCACTTCATGAGAAGATATATTATATATGTATTATTATAAAATTTTGTAATTTGGAAAAATAAATTTTTTAGTTGGGAAACATTTGTTAAAAAAAAACAAAACTATACAACAAAATCAAAGCAAACATTTTTGTTATAAATTATCAATTTATTGTCCGATATTTCGACAGTCTGCGAATATCATCTTCCGGGAAATATTAAATGTTTATATAAAAAACAAAAACTTGAAAATATCGTTGTTTATATATCGTCATCTATTATTGCAGTGCATAGGAGGAGTGCATATAGGAGGTTTACAAAACGAAATTTTCATACAAAATTTTTCAATAAACCTCCTAAACGTTTATGAATTTAGGGGTTAGTATGGTATATACTAGGTCATTTGAAAATTATACTAAATTTATTTTACTTTGTAGGACTGTGTAATTATTGCACTGAATATAAATTGAAGATTTTATTTAGTTTTAAACCACAATTCCAAACAACTTAAGCATACTTTTTTAACTAAAAATTGAGAAGGTCTTCAACAAAATGTATAAATATAATTAATTTTGTCATCAAAAATCTTTAAAAAGAAATATTTCTTAAATACAATATGTCTAAATCTTTGTTACGCTCTAATAATTTTTACAAGCAATAGGAAAAATTAATTTTTTTTGTTTGCCTTCGGTTATAGCCTAAATGCATGACATGTTTTCTAACATAATTTAAATTTAAAAATCCCAATGAGAGCAGAAATAAATGAAATACAAAAAAAAAAAATATTTCCAAACTTATGCACAATACAGAAAGAATTAAGGCCTACTTGTACCTAAAACTGATTTATTATAAGGTAGAAAAAAAAATCTGGAAAAGGGAAGTATGACTAGGAGGAAATTTTATAGTTCTATTGCTTTTTGATTTATCAATACCAGAAAAGTTTCACCTAAGGTTTCTATTACAAAGTTAAATTTTACAGATTTTGTAGAATAAAAAATTCATAAAAAGAGAGTACCTAGAAAATGTCTACCGTTTAGAAGATACTGGTGAAAATATATGCAATGAATTTAATACTCCAGACGCTATTCTTTAAAAGTAGAAAATCGAGTAATTTTTTTTGAAAAATTTCTGAAAGTGTTTTTATATTTTAAGTCCTTACTTTTGAATCTATGGCCAGATTTTCTTTATTTTTATTCGAAAATTTTCTAAAATGAAGACTAAATGTTTCCATGAAAATCAGATACCCAACCCATATAATTTCAACATGACGATAATAATATTCGCAGACAGACATGAGAAAATCAGCTCGGATTTATGTAAGGTTCATGAATATATAAATTTTAAGATTCCTGTTGAATCCTTCCCTTATTTAAGGCAAATTTTCCTGACAAAAAAATCAACACATCACATAGGTACTATATACATATTGTGCACACACCCAGTCAGAAATTGTACTAAAAATCAGGCACTGACATACCACTGTATGGTAACCGTGGTGTTAAAAATAAATGACTGCCAGAACAGTCAGCGATTGAAAAAGCGTTTTCTTAGTACTTGTTTTACAAAAATTTCTGTGGTTTATTAAAAAAAAAAAACACGGTAAATTAAATATGCCGATGTCAATGTGACCACATGTGAAGCCCATGTGCCCAAACATATTTATAAAACGGTGCAATTAAAAAAAAAAAACAATTTTTCAACAAAAAGGTAAGTACAAATACCAAACTCTACATTACAATCCAGAGCTTTAAAGAATTAATTCCTTTTTGGAATGAATTCCCAAAAATTTAATTCAATTCTTTAATTCAAGGAATGAATTCATCAATAAGACATAAGCAGGAATTAATTCCTGTGAATGAATTCAAAGAATTCCAATTTATAGAATGAATTCCCTGACCAAAGCGTAAATAATTAAAATTAAATAATTCATTCACTAAAGAATTCATTCAACACTAGTTAATTCAATTTGAAGTCAAGGAATTCATTCAATTCTAATTAATTCAACTTTTAGTCAAGGAATTCATTCAATTCTAATTAATTCAACTTTTAGTCAAGGAATTAAATTTATTTCGTTTAATTCCCTAAGGAATTAAATTTTTTTCGTTTAATTCCCTAGGAATTAAATTTTTTTTGTTTAATTCCCTAGGAATTGAAAACTTAATTCAGGGAATTAAACGAAAAAAATTTAATTCCTTAGGGAATTAAACGAAATAAATTTAATTCCTTGACTAAAAGTTTGAATTAACTAGAATTGAATGAATTCCTCGACTAAAAGTTTGAATTAATTAGAATTGAATGAATTCCTTGACCAAAAGTTGAATTAACTCAAATTGAATGAATTCCTTGACCAAAAGTTGAATTAACTAGAATTGAATGAATTCCTTGACCAAAAGTTGAATTAACTAGAACTAAATGAATTCCTTGTTGAATGAATTCATAAAATTTTATGAAGGCATTAGAAAAAAATGAATGAATTCCTTTAATATAAATCGAATGAAAAAAAAAGGAATTCATTCAATTCCTTAAGTTTGGTCAGGGAATTTATTCCCAAAATATAAATTCAGTTCAAAAAAATGAAATTAGGGAATTAATTCTTCGAAGCTCTGTTACAATCTAGAGAGAACCCCATTAAGACCATCTGATGATTGTGCTTCGTAGCATTTGAAAATGCATTAATTGTCAACCATTGGTTCTAGAAAAGTTTTTTTCATAAGTTTTTTTCTCCATTTGTTGTAAAATAAATTGTGATTTCTATTCGGTACTTGTTATATTTGATCTTAAACCCCAAAAACTAACACTCAAATAGTGGTTAATTTGAAAATTTTCCTCTTTTGTAGAAAAATTGTAATTTCTTTTTGAGAAATTGTATTTTTTTTGAAAAATTAATTTTATTTTGAAAAATTAATTACTTTTAACAAATTAATTTTTTTCAAAACATCAATTCTTTGAAAAAATTTTGTTATTTTTTTTTTAATTGTAGTTTTGGAAAAAAAATTATATATTTTTTTCTTAATTTTGGAAAATATTACTTTTTTTTTAAAAATGGTACCATTTTCAAAAAACGTAAATTTTTTAAAATTGTAGTTTTTTTGGCAAATTTTTCCTCTTTTTAATATGTGTTCTAAATGTTGATTTTTTTGTCGGCCAAAAAGTACATATGAACTTTTTTTAAATTTATTTTGGAAAGTCTATTTCCAGACTACCTATTTATTGGTTTTGTCAGCATTTTTTCCAGCGTTGAGAATTTTGTTTCCCTAGTGCTTTTTCGACGCTTTTTGAATAGCCGCTCCTTTTATATAATGATGTTATTAATTTGGGAATTGGAAAGCACTTTTTGCCAGTACTTCCACTACCTGATAAAGTGCTTTGCCATCGCTTTTGTATTTTTCCGACTGGGCATACTATCGTATTGATAATTGCCTAACAAGCTTTGCAGAAAAAAAAAGAAAACAAACACAGGAATTCCAAAAATAGGATGGAATATATAAGAAAGCCATAGGCAACCGAAAATGAATTTGTAATATTGGTGACATATTATGAAACAACAACACCAACAACTACATTTGTGTAAAACGAAAAGAAAATATTTTTTGTAAAACCAGCATGTGTGCAAATACAAACAAATATTTAATGTTTATATTTGCAGCAGGTATTTTATTTACTTTTTTATGGCAACAACAAAACAACAATTTATTTTTTATTGTAACAAAACTGATAAGGAAAAAACCATAAAAATTGTGTTTTTTAAAAACAAATATCATACGAGTGTGGCTTATATCAATGCACAGTGGATGTAGAATCAATATATTTTGAAAATAAAAGATTCTTTGAAAGCTCATAACGAATTTTTATTTTTTTAAAAGACTATTTTATTATAATGAGTTCCAACATTTTTACTTAAAGTTAAAAACTTCATATGATTCGATTGAAATACAATACATAATAATTGAAACAGATGTGGTAGCGATGAATAAAATCAGTAAATATTTAGACACAGTTTGCCCACAAAGGTCATATGAGGCTTTTCATGCCTATTGTCTAAGTAAGAACGACAACGTTACAGAAATTTTTTTCATTGTTCTTGTATACGATAAGAAACAGAAATTAAAAGAACTTTTTAAATTTTTTCAAAAAGTGGGTGAATTTGGGGTGAGACCAATGTTTTTCTAAAATTCAAAGCTGCGATGATACCAAATCTGTAACAGCTTTATTTTTTCTATTCTTATTTTACTAGTATTTAGAAAAAATAAAATCTGATAATTTCAGCAGTTTTTTCTGCAGGGTCATTTTTAACTAATTTTTAGTAGCTTTTACTACTATTTCCACAGGTTTATTTCTATGAGCGTACTTTTTTCGTTAAATATTTTATTTTTTGTATATATTTTTTATTCTCTCAGTTATAGGCCGTTGAAATTTACTAATAAGTTATTATTTAATAAGGTGGAAAAAAAATCACGTTATTTTCATTTGTAGTAAAAATACTAAATCACTGAATTTCAACAGACGAGAAAGAATAAGACGCTCTAAAGATTAAAACTGATTTTTGAAGGCAACAGTTAGGGCTTTCAGTAGATCTAATAGATATCTTGAAAAACTGAAATATGATAATGATAATCCGATGTTAGATTCGTAATCAGCGTAACTAGTCTCAGGGCTTTGAGATTTTCATATTTGGTCGGCTTTAAATTTTAAATTAAAAAAAAAAAATGTTTCCTCCATACTAATTCCAAATTAGTGCGAATGGAAGCCTTTATTTATTTAAATATATATATATATAAAAAATCCTCGATGATGAACAACAAAGTTGGTCGAAATATAGGAGATTAAGAAAAAATAAATTAAACAAATAGTAAAAATTATTTGTTGTACCATAATTATTGAACACGCCTAACAAACTGCAAAACTCACATAATTTATTACTTATTAATTTATAGATTTGAAATAAAATTCAATCTGCATAAATTATCACAATCCCAATTCCCAGAAAACCGAGAAAATTTTCCAGAAATATTAATTTTTATAATTTTTTTTGTCTCTTCCTCATTTAAAGTACGGATGAAACAGAACTTGTTTTATCATAGAAGGAACGTTTTCTATATTTTTTATACCCTACACCACTACGTGATCAGGGTTTTATAAGTTTGTGCTGATGTTTGTAACACCAAAAAATATTGATCCTAGACCCTCGTTATAGTATACCGATCGGCTCAGAATTTTTTTTATTTCGATTAAACGATGTCCGTCTGTCCGTCCGTCCGTCTGTCTATCTGTCCATGCATTCTTGTGTGCACTCTACAGATCGCAAATATTAAGATATTTTGATGAAACTTGGTACGCCGACTTATGTCGGCCCAAGGACGAAGCCTATTGATTTTGGTTAAAATCGGTCCATGTTTATACCTAGTGCCCATATAAGGGTCCCCCCCAAAATTGGCTTCGTTACAAACTGCAGGTCGCAAATAAAGGGTTCTTCAATAAGAGCGCTACAAAAGTTTTTTTAAATAAAACAAAAACGGTTCTGGATATCAATGAAATTCTTTATTCCTGTGAAAGTACGTTCGATGCCATTATGTATGGAAATCGATCTCTTTTGCATGGCCACCACGGGCACGCTTGCAGAAGTCCGGACGCTGAACTCAATTTTCGACGGTTTTCAAGCATAAATCGGCCGATATTCGTACGAAGTTCATCAATCGTCGCTGGCTTGTTGGCATAGACCATAGATTTGACTTAGCCCTACAACAAATAGTCCAACGGCGTCAAATCGCACGACCGAGGCGGCCAATCGACTGGACCATTTCGTGAGATAACACGTTCTCCAAACTTGGTTTGCAATAAATTGATTAAGACATTCGCTGTGTGGCTTGTGGCGCCGTGCTGTTGGAACCACATGTCCTCCAAGTCCATATCATCCAATTGGGGCCAAAAATATTCGGTTATCATTGAACGGTAGCGATTCCCATTCACAGCAACGTGCCGGTCTTGATCATCATGGAAGAAGTATGGCCCAATGACGCCGCCGGCCCTTAAACCGCACCAAACCGTAATTTTTTCGGGATGCAATGATGACTCATGGAGTACGTGTGGATTGCTGTCTGACCAATAAGGCATATTTTGTTTATTGACGAAGCCAGTCATTATGACGACCATAAATTGGACGTAGCGCTCTTAACGTTGAGGCCACTGTCTCCGAATGTCGGTAGTAAATTTTAATAATTTCGACTCGTTGTTGGCTCGTATATCTTTCCATCATGAAATGGCAAACCTTACTGAAGAGAAATGTCAAAAGAGCGGCAAGAAATATGGTGTCGTTTGCTGTCCCTATCTTTCTACTTTTGTAGCGCCCTGTTGAAGAACCTTTTATTAAGATATTTTAATGAAATTTGGTTCGCTGACTCACATTATAGAAAATTTTGACACAAGTCCAATTTTAACCCATTCGAATTTCAGATCGAAACATTAGTTGGCTTTTAACGAGACTGGTGTAAGGTATTGTATAGTCGGCATGCTCGACTTTAACCTTTTTACTCGTTTACCTTAGCTTTGTCCTCTGAGAAAAAAATGTTTGAGATTTGAATTGTAATATAAATATGTAAAAAAAAAAAAATCATTTTCGGATGGGTTTGGAGGAAGTACAATGAATTAGCTAATCCCTATGAAATGCCCTAACAGGAAAATATTACTTCAATATATGTTTCTTTAATAAAACTTTAAACAAAACAAATAAACAACTGACACTTTAGAAAATTATGTTTTCTATTGTTGTTTATACATGAATGGATATCACTACATTGCTAGATTTGTCAAAACAGCAGAGTAGTATATTGTAAGATGACAAAGCAAATTGTGGTCAACATTTTTTGTTCTTATTTTATTTTTTTTTTTTTTGGTATTCTAAATGTTAAATAACGCTCCTAGACGAGAACAAGAAATTCTCATTGAGTTTATAATTTAACTTAACAAATATTTCTAGAAATTCTAAAATCGTCGTCTCCTGACGATTTCCTCAGGCAATAATGAAATGCGGATAGAGACATGCCTTCAACAGATCATTTTTCATAATTTGTCAAATAAGTTTTGGGATTTTAGCATATTTAATGACTGTAATGCAACTAATGTATATCCCGATAAAATTAAATTAACAAAAAAAAGACATGAGGGTATTGGTACTTTTTTAAACTTAACCTAACCTAGAAAAAAATTGAACTTGATCTTAAAAAATGCAAATTAAATTTGGTTTATAAATAAAAATAGGTAAAGTCTTAAAATTTTTTTCATGTTTGAGTTGCTTTACTATTAAGCCCATGGCTTGGCTGTGGCTGAGTTATTTCCAAAATATTTTTAATTATATCACACTGTGCAGTGCAAGGTGTATATTTTTATGTTTGCCCTATAAATATACGAAATGGCATAGTAATAAAATCAAAAATAAAAATTCGAAATTAAAAAAAATATTGTATGAAATGACAAAAGAAAAGGAAATTATTTGTATAGTCTTATAACCACAAAAAGCACCAACAACATCTAATAAAGCAGGACCCCTTTTTATCGAAAGTAGAAATATAATTTTCCGTGGAATTATTTGTATTGTAAAATAGAATATGTTCCTGCATACCACATAACTTATTATTTAATATTTTCGTTACCTCAGAATACATAATGCTGGGTTATTACTGTATACAATTCCTTACAAATGACATTTATATGTATTGAATTTTCCTTCCTCTGTAGGTATTTTTATTTGTGCGAAATATATACAAAAATTAAAGAAACAAAGATAACGAATATATATAAGTGTGCTCTTCTTCTTTTTTTAACCTACTCTGGTTTTGGTTTGATATTTTTGTAGCCTCTTTTAGCTAGAGGTTTCTCTTTCATTATTTTTTTTTTTTATAAGTTCAATGTATGTCAATGACCCTCGAGGGAAATGTGCTAATGTGTGCGTGTTAGTAATAAAATTAATGAATGTATTAAAGTTTTAGTTATACACACAACATACCTGGCCTTTTGCAAAATACACTTATACCTCGATTGACATGATTTTAGCTTGATATACTTATACTTTTATTGTAAATATCGACTTAGCAAAAATATCCGATATGAAATATGGTGGCGATTGCATAAAGGAAAGTCAGGGCGGTTGTTAGTTACAAGTCGAAAAAATTATATTTTTAGATTAAAAAAAACTGGTTATTTTTTGCATCATTAAAAGCAAATAACATTAAGAAACTCTGACAATTTTTTTATATAAAAATTTTTAAAATAAAATTGTTATCAAAGTTGGCAAAAATTAATTTAAAACTTGCATTCAAAGAATTTGTATTAAAATTATTTTCCTTACTTGTCATAGATTTTTTTAATTTTTTATAAAATTATTATAAATCGATTTAGGACCTTTCTGCATAAAGCCATCAAAACACAAATACATCCTGAATATGTAGTTATTTTCGTCTTTTGGATTTTTGGAGGTGTTGCTAAAACATTTAAGTGAATGTGTGCAGGAGGCGTTTTAAAGTTAATGAGCTGGGAAGTGAGTTAATTAATTCACCGCTGTTGAGGAGGCAAAACTTAATTATTATTATTGACTTCTTGTAACACTAAACTTACAGCTATTCGGTGTGATAGGGGATATATCGGATAGGGAGACGAGGGCAAGGTGGACAACCTTGACTAATTGTAGGATATCTCGGACCCTATGGCCACTGCCTGATCCGGGGAGGACAAAGATTCTTCTTGGATTTGTCAAGCGGACGGTCGGAATGCTTGTAGGAGTTCTAACGGGACACTGCGCGATAGGCCGAATGGCTGTGTGTTGGGGATACACCCAGGCGGACTACTGCAGGGGCTGTGGGGACGAGAAGGAGGAGGAGACAGTGCATCATTTGCTTTGTGAATGTCCGGGACTGAAGGAACAGCGACTCAGATATCTGGGGTGCAGATTCTTCGACGACCTGGACAGTCTATGCGATGTTTCTCTGTCTGGTCTTGCGAACTTTTTAAGGGGATCGGGATGGTTCTAGATTTCTCAGGTCGTGGCATTTCTTTCCATGTGGGGAAAACTAAGGGAATCGCAATGGGCCCTATGGCCTCCGAGTGAACTCGCTGTTCTGGCGGGCTCCCATTCAACCTTACCTAACCTAAACTTACGCACAGGGAAAACTTACACTTTAGAAAATTATGTAAATCCACATAATGTAATCGATTTCGTGTACATAACATTGGATGTACCTTGGAGCGTACCACCTTACAGGTACCACGCGGTACATCTTCAAATATAAAGTATTTTTGTAAGGCAATTGGAATTTTTTTTTGCCGAACGTAGGGGTCGCCTTTTTCAATTTTTCGTTGTAGCTTCGGCATCTAAAGTCGATTTTTTGCCTTGTGGAGATCAGTGTTTTGCTGCGAAGGAAAACTTCAATGAAAAAAAAATTTAAAAGGCGACCCCTACGTTCGGCAACAAAAAAATAAAAAAATTCTGTTGGGTTTATCGAAAAACTTCCTTAGCAAAAGTTTAATGATTTTTTGCGAGCTTTAATTTTCTGACATTAGGGTTGTACATTAGGGTTGTAGCAACTAAGATCTGGTGGGTAACTACTAGAACGGGATACTTGAGGTCAATGGCCCTTAGAACAAATCATTGGTCCCGTCGAGAAAAAACATTCATCCGACTGTAAATTCCAAAGATATAACGAAAAATGTAAAATGGAGACCCCTACGTTCGGCAAAAAAAAATTATTATATTATTTTAAAAATGTTTGTTTTAAATATTTTTTTACTGAGCAAACAAAAAAAAAATAACATTGCCTGTCTTGCCACGTAAGCAATAATTTATCAATTGCCTGTTTAAATTTCATTTGTTTAAAATATGCCAAAATTTGTTTTTTATTTTTGTAGCGTTTCAGAAACAAGTGATTTAATTTTTTTTTTTAATTCAACTCACGATTTTCTTTTGCCGGCAAAATAAATTATTTATCGTCATTACACATATTTTTTTTTTTAAATTAAATGCCTATAGTCATCAATGCTTTTTCATATATGAGGGTTTCCCTAAGAACTGAGCGCTGCATGAAGAAGGTACAATATTTTCAAAAAACTCACAAGAGTTTTAGATTTTTAGAGAAAAAGGGTACAAATCCTTTTAAAGAGAAAATCAATAAAAAATGGTATTTTTGCTTCTTGTATGAAACACTGACAGATAGACTTTCTCAGCAGCTCCCAGCTGGCACTGGGAATTTCATATTTGCCATGTAGGTTCCTCCTCCGGCGAAGACATCATTTAGCAGGGATGTTTAAGAAATTCTGGCTGGGATGGGCAAAAAGGGGCAAATTTCTTCCTTGGTGGCTTGCGAATCCACTTTAGCCGTATTTTAATCAAAAAAATACTAAAAATGAAGCCCAAAAAAGAAAAATTGTTATGAAAGTTCCTTCTCTATTGCATATATCCACAAAGAAGTGGTTTTTAGAAATTCCTACGGGGAAGCGCTTCATGCGAAGAAAATTGTCGTTTTTTCCATAAAAATTAATTTTTTTCATTAGAGTGTTTTTAAAGGAAAAAGAAGAAAACTTTTCCCCAATATGACGTTTTTTTTTTATAAAAAAAGTGCAAACCTTTTTGTTCAAAGGCCAAGAATCTGAAATACTTTCTTAAAGATTCAGACTCCGAAACTTTCCCTAAAGCAAAATCCTGATATTGAGATAACCTTTTTCTCTAAAAGCCATCCCTCGGATTCACGGACTCCCTTTGAATCCGAGGACTTTTTTGTACGGGAAATCCCTCCCATTCGGAGGACTATTTCATTTAAAACAGAAAAGAAAACCTGAGCAATTTTTGCAATAGGTTCTGAGAAAAAGCCCCAGTTTTATAGAAGTTTTTCCTAATGAAAACTCTAAGATTCATTTGTTTAGAAACAAAAAGTCCGCTGAATCGGAGATATTTCTGTATTAAAAAGTCTTCAAAATATTGAGGTTTTTTCTAACCTATTTCCAATAGGAACTATCTATAGACAAATTTCTCCACAACCTGATGTTTTCTTAGAAAAAATATACAGATTATAAGGCTTTTCCTAAAGGAAAAAGTACTGGGAGTGTTTTTTATAAGGAAAAGTGTGGGTTTCCTCAAAATCTTAGGCATGTATTAGGCGTTTTTAACTTTTTAAAATGTTGCATTATTTCCCTTAAATAAACCAAGGACCCGGTTTTTTGCAATAAAAAAATAACCAATACATGATACCAATTGTCATGTTTTACCTTATAAAAACGTTCATTTATCTCCTTTAGATAAACCGAACTGGTGCTCTTAGTAAGTAAATTAACTCTCACACTTTGTTGCGCTTATTTACATTCTAAATCAATTGAGCTATAAATACTGTAAGTTTCTTGGTACAGAAAACCTCATATAACAGCGAACATTTTTTTTGTGTAAATGTTTTTGTGAAAGATTTTGTTCTTAGCAGCCTACTTTTAAAATTCCAGAAAATTCACAATTCATTAAAAAAATACTTGAGAAACGGTTCATATAGATACAAAAAAGTCATGTTGATTTTGCAAACTTTTACTTATTACAAAACATATTTTAAATATGGCTTCTAGACATAATTAGCATTACATGCTTAAATTTATGACCTTGCCGTTTTCTGTTGTTGTTGTTTTTTTTTTTTTTTTTTGTACAAAACATAAAGTAAAATTTCTTTCAAATTTTTTTTTTTTAGAATATTCTTAATGCCTTCTTTGTAATGTTGAACAGAAAATAAGCTTTTTGTCATTTTAAGCTTAATTGGATTTTTATGCAAACCAATTTCCAATTATAAACATATAATATTGTAGGTCTGGTGCTCTTGTTTATAATGCATTACACAAAATGTCGGTTGTTATTTGAATTTAATGACAATATAAAAATAAAAAGACAACAATTGATGAGGTTTATTTAATTTTTATTTTGATATTATACAGGCTAAAGGAAGAGGAAAAACTTTTGTAATTTCAATATAATGATAATACTTAGAGGGAATTGATTTTCAATGAATGGAAGCATTAAGGCAATAATGCCTAATTAAGTTGTTAAAATCTATTGTGTATATTTTAAAATAAAATTATTTTTCATTAGACAGTCCTGTACGCTTTGCGATTTGAACTCTCTGTAGGTTTCTGGGTATATTTAGATTAAAAACAAAAACAGTTTTTCTGTACGCGTTTAGAGCATTATATATGTAGCTAAACACGGCTGCAAATGTATTTGAAAACAAACTAAAATTCACTGACTGAGAGATCTATATGCAGAATTATACATGCTGAACAATACATTGGACCGTATAACAAAAAAAAAGTTTGCCGTACAATTAAAAAAAAAAATTTTTTTTTTTGCCGAACTAGGGGTCGCCTTTTGAAATTATTCGTTATTGCTTCGGCATTTAAAGTCGGATTTTAAAGTGTGATATATCGATTTCTTTGCCTCGAGGAGACCCGTGTTTTGCTATAAAGGAAAAATACAATGAAAAAAAAAAATTTAAAAAGGCGACCCCTACGTTCGGCAACCAATTTACAAAAAAAAACTTCTTTAGCAAAAGTTTAATCATTTTTTGCGGGCATTAATTTTCTGACATTAGAGTGGTACATTAGGGTGGCTGAAATTGAGATCTGGTCTGCAACTACTAGAACGGGGTACTTGAGGTAAATGGCCCTTAGAGCAAAACACTGGTCTCCTCGAGAGAAAAGCATCGATGTATCATACTGTAAGATCCGATTGCAAATGCCAAAGATATAATGAAAAATGTAAAAAGGCGACCCCTACGTTCGGCAAAAAAAATTTATTTTGAAATCTCCTTGCAAAAATACTTCATACTGGTGGGTGTACGGTGCACTATTTTTTGCCTTTAGGGTGGTATGCTCTACTATACATGTATGCTGAACTATACATGGATTTATATGATCATATATGGCCCGTAGTTAATTCTATCCAAGATCACATATGTTTATATGTGACAGCGCATAGAGAAAGGGACTTAAGGGTAAAAAAATCAAATTTTTTTTTTGATGTGGACAACAGAGCATCGAATGAGACCGATCCCATTCCCCAAAAGTGTTCCCTCCCACAGATATGTGCGTTTTATGAAAGTGAAGTCGACGATTCTAAAAAAATTTTGTACTAACAGAGTGATATTCACGATTTAAAAGAATTATAAATAAGTATTTATTATAATTCACAATTAATAATTTCAGAAAATAAAGCTGGATTCGAAAAACCGCGAGCCAAATTGATATCAAACTCATGGAAACAGCGCGCTAGGTAGAAAACAGTAAAAGCCAACTACACAAAACAAGAGGTAGGGACGACCTACGCACGTTTTCAAGGTTGACCAACACGTTCCTGACCTCATGAGATGTGTCGCTTTCAAATGAGACCAATACCAACACGCTGAGTGATGGTACACCAAAGATACACGTATTTAAATCTTTAAAATGGCTCTCCTGAACAAAACCGGTTTTTACCCTTAGGTCCCTTTCTATTTTGCGCGTCACATATATGTTTAAATTTTCACGTGTAAAAACAAAAATTAAAATTTTTTTAAGTTTTCAATTAATTTAACTCAACAATTTGGCAAAAACTCAATGAATGTGTCAGTTTTCTGGCATCAATATCAATTTAAAAGGAATTTGTTGTACATAAATGCATTCAAAAGAATTTGCATCTGTACCATATTAAATTTTTATGTCATTCTTTATATTCCTCTACCATAAAACGAAATATATTTTGATTTTAAGTTTTCATATCCTCTGTTTAAATTTGTTACTCTGACTGTCGTCCATGCTGTTGAAATGAAAATGATATTATCATTATTATCTATCAAACCATAAACATCAAGAGTAGTTTAAATGTCAGTCGGGCACTTGTAAAAACTGGTCATTTGCCAAAAAAAAAATATAAATTTTCACATTTTGCACAGGCAACAAACAGCACAGAGCACAGAACACAAAAAGTCATTCAACCAGGGAAAGCTCCCTTAAGTATTTCTAATAACAACACAATTGGGTAAAACTATTTCAGAAATTATTATACTCAAAGTTACAACCGAAAATATTATAGTAAATAAAAAAAAAAAAGAAATAGTTTTAATTATTTAACAAAATTTAACTAGATTTTGAATATGTAAATGTATAAATGGGAATAGAATACTAAAAATTCTAGTTATAGTCAAAAATATCTCTATCGTACTAATACTTATGACCTTCTAAGCTAAAGCCATAGTAAAAGTTTGTGGCTTGGTATATTGCAAATAACTATCTGTAGCAAATAACTATTTGTCATTTCCTTTCTGCATATAAATATCAACAAATTTGTTTGTGTATTTGTGTATATGCTACTCTCTGACCAGATCCCTGTCTGTCATCCTTGTTATTAGCATACTGTCATGATGGTGATGATGATGAACATAGCAGAAGTAGCAGTAAATAACTAGACGTATAAAATGTTTGATAATAATGATTATCATGTCGTTCATCACTCAACATTTTACAATAATTATATATGCAAAAGTCGGTCTTGTAAGTATCTTGTAGCAAATATCATCCTTCACAATAACTTAGTTGTCATCGTTGCCATTTTTTTGGAACCATTAAATAAGATGAGGTTAAAACCATTTGTAACCAAATATAAACATGATTATTGTTTTAATGAATTTATACGAACAATTGTTAATACATACCTACATATAAATATTTTGTAGAAATATATTTATTGCATGGATATTTTCTAAGTAATTAATGTATATATTTGCATACCTTTTTATAAAGACAATAACACGAGGGTAACTTTTTAAGTATCTAAATATACTTGTTGTATTACTTGTTATATTAAATCTGTTAAGCAAAGGAACTGATAAAAGTATAAACTCGAATTAATGAAAAAATATGGTATATTCTAGTGCAGACAAAACTTTCATTCACTCATTTTTTTTTTTTTTTGGCCTAATCTCAAATTTAATGTATTAAAAGGGAGCCGTAAAGTGGGGTTGTTTTTAACTTCATTAAATAAATATATATATCATTAAATCTCTATATAAATATAGTATCTACGAAATTTAAAAGAAATCAGATAAAGAAAAGTCGCCCCGAAAATGGGTTAATTTCAAATTATATTAATGTATACAAAACATGAGAAAATCGAAGTATACATGGCAAACACGACCACTAGACCGTACCTCAAAAAAAAAGTCGCCCTAGTCCAATCTAAATTATTTTGGAAGGAGGTTTCAAAAAAAAATATTTTTTTTTGCCGAACGTACACTGAGAGATTTTTCATCACTTCAGTAATGAATTTCTTCATAGTTTCAATGAAAATTGTCACTGGAACTCGTCCATTGAAACTTTTCATAGAATCTATGAAAGAGGTTTCATTGTAGTCAATGTTTATGAAAAGTTCATAAAATTAATGAAACTAAAAAAAAAAAAAAAAAAATTCATAAAATTAATAGGCCACTCGTCCAATGAATAAATCATTCAGCCAATGAAGAGCTTCATCAAATCTATGAAGCAATTTCATAAACTATTATTTATTATAGTTGGTTGTTGTCGTTGCTAAGCTGGAGTGGATAAATAAAAAGTACTTAGCAACTGCAAAAGGCGTAATAAAATCGTAGCATATTTTACGGATGTACAAAATATATCCAAAGAAAGAATTCATTAAATTAAAAAGTTTCATAAAAAAAAGTTTCGAAAAAATTAATATGATTTAAAAAAAATTTCGTAGTCAAAAATTAATAATAAGAGCTTAATTAAAAAAAAAAAAAATGAAAATTATAAAAGATTATTCTCTCAGTAAATGATGATATTTTATAAAAAAAATTAGAAAAGAGTAAATACTATTGAACAATTTCATGAACATAAAGAACATTTTCATTAAATTTATGGAGATCTAATTTATGAAATTCAATGAATTTTTTTAATGAAATTATAAAATTTTATTAAAGAAAAGTTATGAAAAATTTCATAACATTAGCTAAATATTAAATATATAATGAAATTCTTCATTGGCTCTACGAAAAAAATTCTATGAAATTTTATTATTAATATCATGAAGGATAATTCGCTCAGTGTAGGGGTCGCCATTTTACATTTTTCGTTATATCTTTGGCATTTACAGTCGGATCTTAAAGTATGATACATCGATGTTTTTCTCTCGAGAAGACCAGTGTTTTGTTTTAAGGGCCATTGACCTCAAGTATCCTGTTCTAGTAGTTACCCTCCAGATCTCAATTGCTACCACCCTAATGTCAGAAAATTAAAGTTCGAAAAAATCATTAAACTTTTGCTAAGGAAGTTTTTCGATCAACTCAGTAGAAAATTTGTATATATCTTGGTTGCCGAACGTAAGGGTCGCCTTTTTAAAATTTTTTTATTGGGTTTTTCCTTTATAGCAAAATACTGGTCTCCTCGAGTTAAAAAAATCGATATATCACACTTTAAAATCCAACTTTAAATGTCGGAGCTATAACGAAAAATTTTGAGGTACGGTCTAGTATATAGTGACTCTTTAACTAATTTTTCAGTTGTTTTAATGAGCATGTTCGGTAGATTGGAGGAAAAAAATTTTGTGACTGTAACATAATTTCAATTCATAAGGTATTTCGATATGTGTTATTCAATAAATTGTCACTAGTGATATATTTTTGTTACAAAATACACTGACGAATAAATGTTTAATATTTATGAGTTTAAAAACTAATGGAATCATAAAAAATACAAAATTTCACAGACAAACTTATTTACCCCTTTTATGTGAAAATAGTACATAATTTATTCGTAAAATATAACAGATTTGAATATTGGTCAAGGTTTTTTGTAGGGTATAAAAAGCTACTACTTAAACAGAGTATAATGAATTTGTGCTGATGTTTGTAACAACAAAAAATATTGGACCTGGAAGAAATAAAGCGATCGAGTTAAAGTAACTGTTTAGGTCGATTTAGCGATATTTGTCTGGCCGTCTATCTTTCTGGTTCTCAGTTCGCAAATATTAAGATATTTTGATCAAATTTGCTACACCGAATTATACCAGCCGAAGGGCGGAGTGTTTTGCTATTTGTTAAAATCATCTTTGGACCTAAAGCCCATACAAAGTCCCCAAAAATTGGATCGTATGCTTTTCGCAAGTTACAGTTCGCAAATAGGAAGATATTTTAAAGAAATTTTCATAGTCGATCGGTGTACTAAAAGTCGATCTGTGTACAGACAGTAGAACGGGTTATAAAGGAAAATAAGTTATTCTACAAGCCGTTCTTTGGAATAGAAAGTTTTTCTAATTTTATTACACTTTGCAACAAGAAATTTCAAAGGGTGCGCAATAGACCGTAGCGAAAAAAAAGTTCGCCGTACTACCTCAAATATGGAGTATTTTTGCAAGGCAATTTAAATTTTTTTTTGCCGAACATAGGGGTTACCTTTTTTAATTTTTCGCTATAGCTTCAGCATTTAAAGTCAGATTTAAAATTATGATATATCAATTTTTTGGCCTCGAGAAGACCAGTGTTTTGCTATCAAGGTAAAATCCAATGAAAAAAATTTAAAAAGGCGACCCCTACGGTCGGCAATCAAATATAAAAAAAATTTCTACTGGGTTTATCGAGAAACTCCCTTAGCAAAAGTTTAATGATTTTTTGCGAGCTTTAATTTTCTGATATTAGGGTGGTAGCAACTGAGATCTGGTGGCTAACTATTAGAACGGGATACTTGGGGTCAATAGCCCTTAGAGTGAAACACTCGTCTCTTCGAGAGAAAAACATCGATGTATCATACTTTAAGATCCGACTGTAAATGCCAAAGATATAACGAAAAATGTAAAATTGCGACCCCTACCTTCGGCAAAAAAAAATATTTTTTTTGAAATTGCCTGGCAAATATACTTCATATTGGAGGGTGTACGGCGCTCTTTTTTTTTTTTACCTGTAAGGTGGTCTAGTGCACAACTCCCAAAAGGATTTGCAAAGTTAACTTGGATATTATATTTATGGCCAATTTTGTCGATTAACCGACCCGAATAATCGGTTACTAAATTTAATATATTTTTCGAAGCATGTATTAACTGGTTAACCGCCGAGGGCCCATTAACAATAAACAAATTAACCTAAAGTTTGAGCTAACTTAGAATTACAGATGTCAAATTCCACATAAATTTGAATTTTTTAATTTTCAGTGTTATCTTAAGGTTATTTGTTTATTGTTAATAGGGATAGGTCGAATAATTGGAAACACTAAAAATTTGTCCAACGATCTGTCTATATGTCGTTCTTTATGTCTGTATGTCTAATTGCCTGTCTGCCTGCGTCTCTGTCTGACTCTATAACTTCCATCTTTCAAAAAAGTTAAAAATTTTAAAACAACTCCAGAAGACCCTCTTAAGATTATTTATTTATTAAATTGATATGTTTGCCAATACTACATATACATATAGTCAATGAAGTGATTATATTTCCAGTCATGTTATCAACAACTTTTACTTAACAGACAAATTGATATAAATATGAATTTATTTAAAATTTTATTTATAAAATTGAATTAACCTGCTTTTTCTCGACTAGCATTGATGTTAATAAAATATTTAAAATATATATAATTTAATTTTTATGTTTTTGTTTTTTTTTTATTATTTATTTATCATTTACGTTGATTTTTTTTTATATATTTGTAAATGTAAATAATCAAGATATTAATTGGCAAGTGTTACAAACGCGTATACCAAATATGTGACACCCTGACGTATGCGTGATATTAATTAATTTATATTTGTTGTAAAAACTGTTGTTGTTTATGTGTTTTCACTCTTTTGATACATGATTTTTCACCATCATCATATTGATTGTTCGTTTATAAATTCTGTAAATTTTTTATTAAAAAAGCATGTTTTTGTGTATTGGAAAAATTTGTTGTATTTTTATATTAACTTTTCCAGCAAAATGTATGTTTTAATATGTACCAGCCACCTTTAGCTATAGTGTAGTGTATTAATTTGATATATTGTATTGAGATTTATTTTTCATAATGGAAAATTAAATATAAAGCAAGAGTAAATAATTGTTGATTTTTTGTTTTTTTTTTCTTTGCCAGTTTCATTTTTTATTATTAATCTGACCTTAATATAACGGAAAATATCAACAAGAGCTTTCTTTAAATTTTTTAAATAAATTGTTGATTTTATTCTTTATTGCATTTGTGTT
Source organism: Leucophora obtusa (assembly GCA_949987735.1). NCBI lineage: Eukaryota > Metazoa > Arthropoda > Insecta > Diptera > Anthomyiidae > Leucophora > Leucophora obtusa. Next base: position 15,108,805 of record OX465298.1, on the reverse strand, counting down.
GATGTCAATACTTAATGAGATGTCAATAACATTTTAAAAAGTTCAATGGTAAGATGATTGAAAAAAAAATTATGAAAAGAAGAATTTTTAATATTTAACTATATAAATATTTAGAAGCTTTACAATTTTTTTATTGGAAATTAATTTTTAACATTTATGTACATCGTCACCTAAAATTCAAAAGAGCATAACAAAATTTTTTTATTTTTTTTTACACGAGAAGCAAAAAATATTGTATAATTAAAGATAATTTAAGACAATTTTTGATACATACGCGAATAATACGCATATGAAAGAAAATTACGGCCATTTTTGAATACACCGTTTTAAGCCTAAAAAGTAAAATTGAAACGATAAAAAATAGAGCATATTTGATGGTTTAGATCGGTCTATCATGTACCCAAATTAAATTAAAATTTTAAAGTTCGCCTAAAAGGCGTTACCCAACAAGTTTCCTATTAACTGTTTGGGCATTTTTTTAAATTTTTTTTTCTCTCTAAATTATAACTATAATATTACAAAAATAGCTTCCGATATTTCCAAATTAAGCTTTATTTAAAAATACTTAAAGGAAATACATTTCTGAATTTCTGTGTCATTTTCGGTTCCAGGTTAAAGTTGGTTAAAGATATCCAACCAAACCGAAATTCCGAATCTAAATAATTTTAAGTATATATATATTAAATAAATGAATTAAATAAAAAAGTAATTTTTGCATAATTTCGAATTTTGGGAATTTTTTAATGTAGATGCTATTTTTCAAGAATGTTCTATTTTCGGCCGCAATTTGGCAGGTTTTCTAAAAAAAATCTAATCCATCCATTTCGAACCAACTTCATCAAAATTGGGGGTGTACTGAATGCAAATCGAAAAATCGTATTTTAAGGGACAGCTTACATTTTATACCCCACAGCACTACATGGACAGGGTACAATAAAATTGTACTGATGACACCAATCAATTATTGACATATTCCCACTTTTCAGTACACTGGCCGAACAAGATTGACTTTTTGTTTCACTTGAAACGATGTCCGGCTGGCCGTCTATCCGTGTGTCCGTCCGTCCGTCTGTCCATTAGAGCACGCATTGTGCAAAAGTGTTACTTTTCCAGCTCCGCGCATATTTTCGGTTAGATTGAAAGTAAATAATAAGATCTGTGAAAAAATTAGGTTTCTGTGGTGTAAAATGGGCAGGGCGTTTACATTTATATCCTCAAAATTATTCTAAAAAATGGTCATGAATTTTTCCATCTATAAATCTTAAAGCAGAAGCTTCTGGTGATTAAGTTACATAGCTGTTGTTTACACAATGAAAAAACAAACATTTTTTTTATACAAACTTTTAACCCCCTCATGACCGTTAGTGATGTTTTAAGCGGTAAACATAAAAATTTTTGTCAAAACTGTCTTTCATTTAATTTTGGAGATCTGTAAATACGTATATTCTTCATAATATATTAGAAAATTTAGTGTCGATTAAAAATAAGATACGGTTTTTTTTAAATATTTCATCAATTCCATGACAAAACGGCCAAACTGATGCTGAGCTATAGATTTTTTTTACATATGTGCACTAAGAAACCATGTGAATGTTACTATTTAGGCATAGGATGTGTTCAGTGAACTTACACCCGTAAGTTGAAGTGTTAGAGGGTTAAAATGTTCCACAGAAATGTTCGCAGTAGTAGTTTACATAAGTTTTCTGAACACATTCTATACCTAAAATAGAAGATTCACATGGTTTTCTCCTAAAATCCATGTTTTTGGGATATTTGAGCGCCAATTCTGAATAAGTACGAAATTAACCCTTAAACAAATTTTAAGTTTTGTCTTATTTCTGGCATTGAACTTAAATTTGCAACTTTGATCTTTTCAGAGACTTAGAGTAGAATTTTATGGCAATTATTCTTTTGGAACATTTTATCCCTGTAGCTCTTCAATTAAAAGGACTTTTTGGCCACCTTTTTAAAAAGGGGCATAAACAACCTATAGGTAGAAGAGCTAGAGGGTTAAAATATTCCGCAAAAATATTTGTCACGAAATTCTGCTATAAGTCTCTGAAGACATCAAAGTTTAAAATTTAGGTTCAATGTCAGAAATAAGTCAAAATTTAAAATGTGTTTAAGGGTTAATTTCGTGCTTATTTAGAATTGGCGCTCAATAGAGCAATGTGCAAAAGTGTTATTATATAGATTGGGAGAAAAAAATAATATTCCCGCTAAAAAGAATCCTCTCAGATTAAAGTAGGCCAAGTCACCCGCGGATTTTAGCCGCCCCAAAAATGGACTAACATTAGTTCAAAGTTTCTTTGCGCTATAACTCTTAAAGTAAAGATTTTACAGAAAAATACTATATGAGCATATTTACAGGCAATAATGTGGCTAGCATTTTTCTCATACACATTTTTGGCGTATCAGTGACGCTTTATGGTTACTTAGGAAGTTAAAATCAAAGTGATTTAAAATTTTGAATTTAAGTTCTTAAGTCACCATGACGCTTCATTGATACATCAAAAGTGTATATGAGAAAAATGCTAGCCACTCCATTGCCTGTCTATATGCCAATTTAGTACTTTTCTGTAAAACCTATACTTTAAGAGTTATAGCGCAAAGAAACTTTTAACGAATTTTAGTCTATTTTTAGGGCTAAAAACCGAGGGTGACTTGCCTCTTTTAATCCGATAAGACCAATTTTTGCGGGGATATTATTTTTTACGCCTAATCTACCGGAAAATATGTGGTAAGGTGAAAATATAACACTTTTGCACATTCTATATACTTCATGGGTACTCCATTCCACAATCATCTTGACCAATTCCCAGAGAATCTTGTATCCTATAGCGAAGAACAAGGGGAGCGGTTTTACCAGGACCTAAAAGCTATGGAAGAGAGGTGCTAAGGCCCATGAGATCGGCATATGATGGCAGACTACTGCTGGGGGATGCAACGTGATTATTCTACCACACCTCGTTCATGCAGTTTTTGATGTAAATTTATTTGTTTAAAGTTAAAGTCAAAATCTAGAAAACTACATGTAAAAAACAAATTTTTTTACTATTAATGTAATCAGTATAAGGTCCTAAGTTAAAGAGAAATTACAGCTTCTTGGTACCAAAACCACTGTTGACCTATGTAATGCAAAATTTTAAATTCTGGCATAAGGGGAAAAATTCTTTGAATTTATTTTTGATTCTAGAAAACAATTTTCTTTCATTTATAGAGAAAAGTTTTATTAGTTCATTGAAAATTTTACTGTTTTTCGTCCATTAAAATTCTGTCTGTATGCAATAAATGAAAGTGAATTTTAAAAATTTTTTACTTTTGCATTTTTGTTGCCAAAAAAAAATCTTCTCTGATCTACAAAAATTGCTTAAAATTTAAAACGATGTAGAAAGACAAGGAATGAACATAGCCAAAGTTGGGGGTTTTTTTGCCGCTAATGAGCATTAATAATAAAAAAGTATTAGAAATTATCCCGTACAAGAAATTGTTGAAAATAGCTCGGATACCGCTTGAGATCAATACGTACCATACAGTCTCAAATAAGACCTTTCAATAGCTACCCGGTCATAACACAGACCGATATTAACTATGTTAAAGAGGGATCATCATTTTGAAGATATTAACCCTTTCGACCCCAACTTTAAATGTCTAGGAAATTTCCGACCAAATTTTGTGTAAATGTAGATTTATGCCAAGAAAATATTTTTATATTACCTTTATGGCCTTGCAGCACCCCGTAGTGTAAATGTTTGGAATTAAAGATCAAAACATTAATATGCTGCTGGTTCCGAACGGGTTAAGATTTTTTTTTAATTTTAATTTTATATTTTTTCTATTACTAAACTCTATCTAAAATTTTTTGACTTTTTGAATTTTATTCATCACACAATTTTTGAGACTAATTTAAGAAAAAATTTTATTTTCCCTTAAACTTTGCTGTGAGAAAAAATGTGTGAGCACACTATGAAAAACAGCTCACAAATGAACACTATCAAAGCCTGCTATATGAAATTATACACAGGTATTGTGGAACTGCAATGATACTGAGTAAAAAAAATTCGTTATAAAAAAATAAATATGAGTGGATTTATAGGCACATAACAACGAAGTTACTTTTAAGCAACTTTGGTGCTGAAAGGGTTAATTTAGGTACCAACTTTCATACAATTAGCTGTACTTTTACTAAAAGTATCGTTCATTTAATATGAATTAATGTAAATTTAACGGCTCGTTGTAATTAAAAAATCTGTGGTTATCATACACAGAGTTGAATAGAATCAGCTGGGATAACGTTCAAAAAAAAAAAAGAGTAATAATAACAAAGCATAAAAATAACATTGTTAGATTTCGTTGATGTTAGTGTAAGTTGAGTTGTTGTTAACAAATTCGATTTGCTTTCATCTTTCACATAAGTAGGCGATCATCAATTATTAACCCATTCAAGGCAAACGACACTGATGATGGCTTTATAGCGAAAGCCGAAAATACGTATTCTGTTTTGTTGGCCTTATCGAATTCTTTCAAAAATTTGTATTCTTTGTAATTTTTTTCTGAAAATTGTATCATCTTTCTTTAATTTGAAAATAATTAAAATAGAAAATGATATTAATTTGCTATGATCTATAGACAAACTAAAAAAAACATTCATTAATGTACACCTTAAAATATATTAGGTCCACGAAACTTGCTTAAAACCTGCTATTGGTTACAAGAAATACAATTCAATAATTTAAAATTTGTTGTGTTATTCATTAAATTACACTGTGAGACAAATGGTAGGGGTCAGTGATCGGGAAGGGTTCAAACTACCGGGGAAAGTTATATCGGTAAAAAAAAAGTTATACGTGTCCCGGCGTTTCGCTGGGTCAACCCTAGGAATGTAGATATATCGATTTGACCTTTGGTGGTCTTTTTTTTTGACATAACTCGAAAACCACTAGTCCGATTTTGCTCAAACAATTTTAAAAAAATTAAAAATTGCAATTCCTTTAATCTGTTCATATAACGTTTTTTTATATATACTCAACAGTTTTGCCGGTAAAAATAAATGTATGAAGAAAAAAATATTTTTTGCCTAAAATATTAAAAAAAAAGTAATAAACAAAAGGTTATTGATTTTTATGGTAGCGGTAACAAGCATTTATTTTTACCGGCAAAACTGTTGAGTATATAGAAAACATTAGATGAACAGATTAAAGGAATTGTAATTTTTAATTTTTTTAAAATTGTTTGAGCAAAATCGGACTAGTGGTTCTCGAGTTATGTCAAAAAAGATATATCTCGATTTCTAGGGTTGACCCAGCGAAACGCCGGGACACGTATAAGTTGTTTTTGACCGATATAACATTTCCCGTTGGTTTCTTCCCATCCCGATTTTGACTGTCGCATAGTGTTATATATATATTCTTTTTGTTTATTTCCAACTACCTTAACCACTTGCACTTTAAAAATGTTCTCCATTGTAGCATACTTTTTAAATGACTGGGAAAAATATTCAATTATTCATGCCAATTCGTGACTCGTTAATGTAATAAAAAAATAATTTACTACAGAGACGAAAAACGAAAAATATCAAAAAAAAAAATCCATAAATAAAACTGCACTTACGAGCACAAATCACGTTATAAATATTGTATAAAAATAAAATAACAACAACACACCAACACTAACACAAAAGCCACACTTAATGTACAAACATACACTGCCACATATTCACAAACAAATACTGACTCACACAATCACTGAAACATATTAAAGTCACTCCATGCCCTTAACATTTAAATTGAATGTGGACATGTTAATAAATATATACACCGACAGCTATTGTTCGAATAATTTGACCAACTATATAAATATTCAATTAATACTGACTAAAAAACTATTTATGATAAAGAAAATTTTTAAAAAAATTTTAAAATCTTCTTTTCACAAAATTTATAAACATTTAGCAAAAGAGTTTTAAATAGTTTCTTGTATATTTACAATAGTATAATCAACGCGTTGTTTTTCAGTACACTTTGTTGATGAAAACTAATTTTTTTTACTAAAATATATCTTAGGCTTAAAGCAAATCTTAGTAGTTAATTATTAATATCAATTATTTTTTATCTTCTCTTTCTAGGTAAGTACCTACATCAAGAAAATATTTTTGAAGAAATTGTAAAAGTAAGTCAAACTTAGCAGCACAAGTTCATAAACATTTTGAGCAGGGATTGGAGAATTTGTTTTGGAATGTTTTTTTGTATATATATTCTCATCTGATAAAAGCCAGGAACGCAGTAAAATATTTAATATACTACAGTTTAATATTAATATAATTTTTAAAAACCTTCATTCTCATATTTTAAATTTTTTTATTTATTTTTTATTTATTTTTTATTTATAATTTTTTAAAATATTTTCATATACAATTAGATTGGCCATTAATTTATTATTTGAGAACAGATGTACCAAAAACTGAGAAAAATAAAAATGTGGAAATTTTTTAACCAAACTGCTTACCATTTAATATGAAATTGTTCAGGTAAAATTCAGTACAATTATGCCTCGCAATTTCTTCATTGTCAGTTGGTCACATTAAGTAATGCATTTCATATAACAATAACTACTATATTCGGAAAACTTTATGAGAAACTTAACATTAGTTGCGGCATGAAAATCAATTATGCACAAATACTTTATGTATAACTTTGGTAAATGGTGAAGAATAAATAACAAAGTGATATCAACGAAATCACATACACACACAAATTTGTATGTGTGTGGAATGTTAAAAACGTAGATTATTATACTACATCATACACATATGTTGTGGTATTTTCTGTTTAATTTTCAAGCTTTATAAATATTTTATTAATTTTAATGCCTATATGGAATGTTTATAACAAAGAACCAAAGCAAAAAAACAGAAAAGAAAAAAAAAACAAGGGAAATGTAGTTAATTGTTTATTATAACGTCATCATAACTAGTGATTGTTGCGATATTATATTTATTGAAGTAAAACATTTACACTGACACTTAAAATAGACACAGTGACATTAATATGTACGTGATAACTGTAAAATAAAAGCTGTACTAAATCTGTAGTAGCTTTCTGAGATAATTTGTTTAAAAATCCCTTAAATATACCAAATTACTTGCAAACTAGAGTAATTGTTTTCCTAATATTCAATTCATGGGTATATTTATAGTTCTCAGCATTTTGGGACAGAGTTTTTGTTTATTTTAGTACATAACTGACATAACGTTATAGGGCTATAAATTATTTAAATAGTTTGATAAGTGTTTTTGTTCTGTATTATATATTTTTTTTAAATAGTTTAATAAGTGTTTTTGTTTTGTATCATATTTTTGAACCATTTTTATTTTTTTTTTCAACCAAATAAATCATAAATTTTCAACAGCAACATCGAATATATTGAATTATAAATTGTTTAAAAATTGTAATAAAATATAAATATGGGCTTAATTGCATTTTGGTAAAAACTTTATTGGGTCACATAATGATTAATATTAAATGGATTAAATATCACTCATATGCAATGTTGTCTATTATTTAAAGTTTTGAAAATTAAATTTTATATTTAAATTTTTATATAGATAATATTATAATATTATGTAGATAAAGCATAATTAATGTTTGTATAACGATTTGTTAAAAATTATGAGGCATTAAACGTATGATTGATATGTGCTCAAATAAATATCACTCATACGCACTCAATCAAAAGAGGAAAAACTGTTGACTAGGGTTTGGGGTTTTACTTATATACTCTTACCTCTAGTTCCCACATTTTTTATCCGATTTTCATAAGTAATACCTTTCTGGAAAGGTTGTAATGTTATATTGTTTACAACTTTATTAGTTGTTGCAAAAAGCCACCTCAAGATGGCGTAAATCTAGCATTTAGTAGAAAATTGCAAAAAATTTAAATTTGGGAGCCTCGAAAATGATTTTTTTGATATGTCGTAGTGGAACTTTTTTCCCCATGCTAAAAGCTTTCGAAAAATCGATGACGCAATATCAAAAAATTTTTATCCATACAATTTGACCCGCCCTAATATATATATATATATTAGGCCGGGTCGATATGTGGGGAGGCAAAAAAATCGCCCATGGCTCAGGGAAAATCGTATTCTAGGGATCAAAATAAGAAACTTTGCCGAAGGAACCATACCTCTAAAACGAATTCTACTACCCGCCAACTGTTGACTTTTGTCCCGTAGGGTCAAGTTTTGAAAAATCACACTTTGACCCATTTAGAGTGCCCCAATCGAGTCCAAATGTATGACCGACCCCCACTAACTTTGGAGGGCCGATCCACCCATGCCAGTGGCACACCCCCTGGAACTCCCCTGGGGGGTTCCCCATATAAACATTTTAAAAAATCACCATTTTTGGCACTTTATTTTATTATTTTTTATTTATTTTATTTATTTTTTCTCTTTAGAAATTTATTTAGTCAGAACATATGTAAATGAAAAAATTAATTTAACTTAGTAATAGAAAAGAAAATAAAAAAAATTACTGTTTGAAGTCTTTTTTGCTTTCAAGTCTGGGCAATTTCGCACGGCTCTCTAATGTCGTCACCATAACAGCCTCTACATTTTCCGGTATAACTCGTTTGGAAACGCTAGCTAGCAATTGAACGTGTCATTCTGTTGCTAGTCGTAAAATAGGTTGTGTGGGTTTTTTAAGCCACCACAAGACACAGCTGCATGTCGTAAACTTACTTAAGCTAAATCGGTTACAGGTAGAATTGAGCATAAAATTATCATAAAGGATTTTCCAGAAGTAATAAAAGGCGCACTTGCTTAACAGAATTTGTGGTCAGATTAACGTTTAATTTACATGTAAGTACTTTATGGGCAGTTTTGACAACAAAATCGGTTACAGGTAGAATTGAGCATAAAATTATCATAAAGGATTTTCCAGAAGTAATAAAAGGCGCACTTGCTTAACAGAATTTGTAGTCAGATTAACGTTTAATTTACATGTAAGTACTTTATGGGCAGTTTTGACAACATACATACATACATACATACATACATACATACATACATACATACATACATACATACATACATACATACATACATACATACATACATACATACATATTTTTGAAACCTCCTTGCAAAAATAATTTAGGTTGGACGGTGTACGGCGAACTTTTTTTTGAGGTACGGTCTAATGCACAGAAGACCCTACAGCAAAAAAAAAAAGTTCGCCGTACACCCTCCAATATGAAGTATTTTTGCAAGGCAATTAAAAAAAAAAAATTTTTTGCCGAACGTAGCGGTCGCCTTTTTCAATTTTTCTTTATAGCTTCGCATTTAAAGTCGGATTTTAAAGTGTGATATATCGACTTTTTTGTTTCGAGGAGACCAGTGTTTTGCTATAAAGGAAAAAAGGCGACCGCTATGTTCGGCAGCCAAAAAAAAAAAAAAAAAATTCTAGTGGGTTTATCTAAAAGCTTCCTTAGCAAAAGTTTAATGATTTTTTACGAGCTTTAATTTTCTGGCATTAGGGTAGTACATTAGGGTAGTAGCACTGAGATCTGGTGGGTAACTACTAGAAAGGGATACTGGAGCAAAACACTGGTCTCCTCGAGAGAAATACATCGATGTATCATACTTTAAGATCCGACTGTAGATGCCAAAGTTAGAACGAAAAATGTAAAATGGAGACCCTACGTTCGGCAAAAAAAAAATTTTTTTTTGAAACCTCCTTGCTAAAATACTTCATATTGGATGGATTACTGCGCACTTTTTTTTTTTTGCCTGTAAAGTGGTACGCTCTAATGTCTCAGATAAGACCTGTCTGTGGCTACCGGGTCATAACACAGACCGATTTTAATTATATTAAATACGGGTTGTCATTGGGGTGATACAATATTATGTACCAAATTTCATTCCCTTGGCTATAGTTTTATTACAAAGCTTGTTAATTTTACATGGACTAACCGATTATGAGTTGATCGGTTTACTATAAGTTCGGTCTACAGCCATTATTTTTGGTAATTGCAAACGTCAACACAAACTGAAATAAGGCAGATAAAACCATTACATCAAGTTATGATGGTTTAGGAACATAATTATGTGACTGAACAAATGACCAAAATATTATCACCATGATAATAGTGTGATCTAAAATAATAATAAAATCGTCATCCGTGCTAATAATATGATCAGTGAATGTCATATAGCATATCACGGTTTAGGGCTGAATATAGTTTATAACGAGCATAACGCACAACATTATATGTTGTATAACCGCAGAGAAAAAATATATTTTAACATGATTCGGGAAAATAAATTACCATAATATGATGACTGTGATCACTAAAATCATACTATGACAGTTTCGTTTAAGCTTATCATATTCAAAACTACACTCACAATATTTCCCAGGAAAATTTTTTACAACCGGTAGCCAACCACACCCATTCTACAACTGGTTCCACCGCAACCGATTCCATGGAACTGGTTCCGGAACCAGTTCCGGGGATCCTATATGGAAGGTGTGGGTGACGTAGAATCAGTTCCAGAACTAGTTCCAGAACTGATTCTAGAGCAACCGGTTCCACTTTGGAGCTATAGAAGGGGTTGCATTTGGGACAATTTCAAACAAAAAGAATCGGTGTTAGAATCGACAGTAGAAGGGGTTGTGAATGAAAAGCAGCTATTGTACAACCGATTCTTTGGAACAGAAAATTTTCCTGGGTTTTTTCCTTAAAATCTGTTGAATATATATACATGAACACAATTGAAAATAAGTTAAAAAAGAACTAATTAATATTCGATTAAAAATGATTTTAATTTGTAGTTGGTTACCAGGAAAATTTTTAATAATCGGTTGACAATCACACTAATTCTGCAACTGGTTCAATTGCAACTGGTTCATCGGTTCAATTGCAACTGGTGTTGCGAGTAGAATTGTTCTGAGAGTGTAATAAATATGGGAAAATATTGGGCTTTTTAATCAATTACTTCACAATTCTAGTCTGCTTGCGAGTAGACTAAAAATTAAATTTTTTGATTTTCGTTTATATTGCATGAAGTTTCACAAGTCTGTGGATAAATTTGGTGTTAAAATTTATCAAAAATAACTTCAAAGCTTCTTTGCGCTATAACTTAACCACTTAAGTCTAAAATGCGTAGTGTAGCCATTTGGCAATATACCAGTTTTTTAATAAAAAAGACCCTCTTGATGCACAAAACTGCATTTTTGGACATTGCGGCCCTTTGTGTACACAGGGTTCTTATAGTTTAGCGCAGATTTTTTATATAGTTATAGTCAAAATCTTGGTTTTGCTTCATATAGTAGTGAAAAATCGTGTTTTTTTTACAAAAAGTGTAGTATTCAAAAATGTTTGTTTAAATATTTAAAGTGCTATTCTTACAGTAAAATTAAATTTGGCGTCAATAACTGTATAGTTATATATGCGTATCCACAGCGCATGCTACTAGGACAGTTTTTCGATCTACGGGTTAGTCTGGAGACATTTGGTTAGTTTGGGGACTGTCCTCAAGCTTTACTTTGAATATTCGCAAGACCTACGAATATATATATATTTTTTTCTTACACGTTAGAATAATCACAATGTAGCTTTTTGGCAAAAAACCATATTTTTCAATAAAAAAACACATTTTTTTAAATAATTTTAATTGGTACTTTTCTTGAAATGTACACGCCTTTAGAAATCACATATAAAAAAATGGTTAGAAATGAGGATACCTTGACTTTAACCACTTAAATTACCATGACGCGTTATTGATACGTCAAAAGTGTGTATGAGAAAAATTATAACCACATTATTGCGTGTAGATATGCTCAGTTAGTAATTTTCTATTACCACTTTACTTTAAGAGTTATAGCGCAAAGAAACTTTGAACTAATTTTTGTAAATTTTTAGGGCTGAAAGCCTAGGGTGACTCGCCTGTTTCAATGCCTGTTTTTTTACTCCCAATCTACCGGAAAGTGTGTGGGGAGGTGCAAAAATAGCTCTTTTGCACATGTGCGTATTTCATTGGGCGCCAGTTCTGAATAAGCACGAAATTAACTCTTAAACACATTTAAATTTTTGACTTATGCCTGGCATTGAACCTCAATTTTAAACTTTGATGTCTTCAGAGACTTATTGTAGAATTTCATGGCAAATATTTTTGCGGAATATTTTAACATTCTAAGTCTTCAACTTACGGGTCGTTTATGTTCCTTTTAAAAAAGTGCCAAAAAGTCCCTTTAATTGTAGTGTTAGAGGGCTATAATGTTCCACAAAAATATTTGTCATGAAATTCTACTATAAGTCTCTGAAGACATGAGATTTGTAAATTTAAATTAAGTGGTAGAAATAAGTCAAAACATAAAAAGTGTTTAACCGTTAATCGAGCTTTGTATCAAAAATGATACATGTTGATTTTCTTCATCCAAGTTGTAAAGAAAAACATTTAAGAAATATTTGTACAGATTGCTTAAATAAGAAATAGAAATGTTTAATATAGTATAATGTAGCTTTTATAAATAAATATATAATTAAATATATTCAAACTTCTGAACAAAACGTATTAATTAATCAGTTATTTCTACGTACTCTAGTTTGTATCAAAATGATACATAGCTAGAATTATGAAGTTTTTTTAAAGCTCGTTTAATGGTTAAGGGTTAAGTTCGTACTTATTCAGAAACTTCAGTTGGCTTTAAGCCAGACTGGCGTAGGGAATCATCGGCATGCCCAATTTTAACTTTACATGTGAAAAGAGATATTTCTATTTTATATAAAGGGATCAAAATTGCAGTTTCGTTTATTAAAATAAATAATATTTAAAAACAAAACACCATCGAAATATATAATTTCGAACGACTAGCCTAAAAGAACAGATTTGATAAAATCATGTTTTAAAAAACCTAGTTTTTCGGTTTATCCGAATATATAAATTTTTCCAACGGCCAAATAGTTCACGATTACGGTCTTTCGAGTGTCCTGCGAAGGTTCTTTAATATAATTTTCATCTAGGGAGCGTGCCGGTCAGGCCACTTCCTGACGCCTCCTTTGAATATCCTTCGAGTAGCCTGCCACATACTTCGAGTATTCTACAAAGGTCATTGTACTTAATTTTCTTCCAGGAAGTGTGCAGTTAGTGGGTCACTGCCTGATGTAACATTTTCTTTAATAAACCTTAGTTTAGACGTTCTTATAATTAGATAACGGTGAATGAATGTTTTAAACCACGCCTTTATTCTCAGTCACTTAATCAAACGATTTTTTTTACAGCTAACACAAGAAAACTCGTCGTTACAATTTTATGTGTAAAAATTGTTTTAGTTATTCCAAATTGAATTCCTTTTTTTTTTTCTTATACTGTATTTAATTTTCCCTATAAATTACAGCCCTTACTTGTTTCAAATAAATTTCCCTAAAAATTATGACCAATTATCAAGATTAATAACACTCTGTCAAAAGAGATTTAAACAATAATAACACAACAGCAAACAACAATACAAAAATATTAATTGACAATAATTTATCAAATTATTGTTTTAGCAATTTTAAAAGCAAATATTAAAATCAAATGGAAAAATACACAACAATTAAACCTATAGCAATAATAAAAGTTTATGGTATATTTACCATAACACACACATTTTGAGGCTTTTCATAACAAGTGTACAGCTGAAAAATATAGTAACGTAGCAATGTTAAACTTACGGTGTATTTTGTCAAACATTTTCAATTTTTTTCTGGAAATATTTCAGATTCTTTGCTCTCAATTAAGAAAAGTTCATAATGGTTTTCGGCTTCGGTTTGGGGTAAATATTTGTTGAATATTGTTTATCAGAGATGTGCAAAAAAAATTCAAATCTATATAAACCTCAAACAGTTAGTGCCACTGCACGTATACGTGTTATTATTGTATATTAATCATACGCTTAGGTGTCACTAATGAATAGAACAACTAAATGCTCGCGATATAAAATACTGAACGATTTTTTTCTCTTAAACAAACCGAGTTACAAAATTTTTTTTAATGTTTAAATTTTGCTCAAATTGCCTATATATAATTCTAATAACGTAATTAAATTCCAAGAATTTTTCAAATTCCATTAAATTTTAATAAAAAAATATAAAAAAATTCACAAATTTTTCAGTACTTAACCACGCCTACTTCGACTACTTATTGGACAAAGTAAAAATTTTCTTCCATGTTTTATTTGTAACATATATGATAATAAATACTGTTATGTTGACTTTGTTCCGCATTTAAGATGGACAGTTGGTAGGAAAAGTCTCACATGTATGCACACCCACACAATAATGATAGCTGTAATTTTAGTAATTAAAGATTTATAATTTGACATTTTATAAACATTTAAAAAAATTATTATAAAATAAAATGCTATTAACACACAAACTGTTTTCAATTAAAATTTAATAATTTTTTAAATCACATTGTTAAGTATTATTATATAAACACTATTTCGCACATGTTTTTTAAATATTCATGACAAAAACAAATCATTAAATAATAAAAAAAATTGTAATATTTTTTTTTATACATTTTATATGCAAAAGAGATTAAATGTAAACCAAAACAACATCAATACAAATTACCGAGAGCATTGTAAGTGTTTTGGGTTTAAATTAAAGCAAATGAACAATATTTAACTTAATATCCGGCAATTAATTTATTAAATATTAAAATTAAATAAAAAATGTACAACAAAAAGTTATGCTTAAGGATACGTTTTATAAATGGATGACAAGAGATGATAATAATTGGTTATGTTGTTGTAGGAACATTACAGTGGTTACAAATTTTCCAAAAAGTGGGCAAATTGTAAGTGATTAAATATTGGCCAAATTATTTTATTTATTTAGTATATTATTGATTATCTTAAATGTAAAGAGGTTTTTAGGCTAGAGTTGCTTGTTTTTTTTATATTTATATTGATATAAACACCCAGCGAAAAAAGAGAATCCTGAAGAGCAAAATAGCACTATTTACAATTGATTCGCTAGATTTTCTTCTTTTTTAACATAAACACTTATGATTTTAACATTGAGTTGTCATAGGAGAGGAGTACTGCCACTTCAACATTTTTTCAGTACTTTTTGAACGAGTACAAAGGAAGCTCTTTTTCACCAATTAAAAAAAAAAACCTCCGCAAAAAAAAATATACATTTTTCTATATACTGGCATGTTACAGGTTTTTTCGGAAATGATTTGATTTCGCATTTCACTTTCGCAATTTTTTCCTAAAATAATCCAAAACGATTTTTTTCTTTCTGAATTTGCAGTTTAGGGCCGTATGGATAATTTTTTATTGAAAATAAAACATTTTGGTAAGTATCGAGTTTTAAAGTGGTTAAAACGTTAAAAGCTTCTCCAGCAAACATAAAACTAAAAAAAATCTTTTTCATTCCAATTTCAAAAATCAAAGTGGAATTGATATTTAGCTTAAACTCATAAACGCTTTTCAATATTTCTTTGTTTATATTCCCCAAAGTTTTTTTTTAACTATTTTACTTAAAAAAACTTACATTTAAAACGCTTTTTGTTGGTAAATTCAATAATTTTCTGATTGATTATCAAAACGTAATTTTTTCTGAAAAATTAAAATTTTAAATTCAGCCCCCCGATCTTTTTTTTTTTTAACTATAAATGACAACTTATATCAAAATTTAGCATTTCGAATACAAAATTACCACAAAATTTTTTTTAAACATTTTTTTGAATTTTGAATTTATTTATTTGACAATCCCACACAACAAGATATATATCATTTAAATTAAAGTATGGGATTTAAGAATTTAAAAATTAATTTTAATTTAACTAATTAATAAAAAAATACACACATTATAAATATAAAAAAAAATTATAATAAAATAAATTAAATAAAAACGAGTAAAAAGGTTAAAGTCGGGCATGCCGACTATACAATACCCTACACCACTCTGGTGTATTGTTTGGATCCGAAATTCGAATGGGTTAAAATGGGGCTTATGTCAAAATTTTCTATAATGTGAGTCAGCGCACCAAATTTCATTAAAATATCTTAATATTTGCGACCTGCAGTTTGTAACCAAGCCAATTTTGGGGGGACCCTTATATGGGCACTAGTTCTAAACATGGACCGATGTTCACCAAAATCAATAGGCTACGTTATTGGGCCAATATAGGTCTGTGTATCAAATTTCATCAAAATATCTTAATATTTGCGACCTGCAGCGTATAAACATTATAATTTTGGTAGGACCCTTATATGGGCACTAGATCTAAACATGGACCGATGTCCACCAAAATCAATAGGCTGCGTTATTGGCCCAATGTAGGTCTGTGTACCAAATTTCATAAAAAAATATCTTAATATTTACGACCTGCAGCGTATAAACAGTATAATTTTGATAGGACCCTTATATGGGCACTAGGTCTAAACATGGACCGATGTTCACCAAAATCAATAGGCTGCATTATTGGGCCAATATAGGTCTGTGTACCAAATTTCATCAAAATATCTTAATATTTACGACCTGCAGCATATAAACAGTATAATTTTGGTAGGGCCCTTATATGGGCACTAGGTCTAAACATGGACCGATGTTCACCAAAATCAATGGACTGCGTTACTGGGCCAATATAGGTCTGTGTACCAAATGTCGTCAAAATATCTTAATATTTACGACCTGCAGCGTATAAACAGTATAATTTTGGTAGGACCCTTATATGGGCACTAGGTCTAAACATGGACCGATGTTCACCAAAAGCAATAGGCTGCATTATTGCGCCAATATAGGTCTGTGTACCAAATTTCATCAAAATATCTTAATATTTACGACCTGCAGCATATAAACAGTATAATTTTGGTAGGACCCTTATATGGGCACTAGGTCTAAACATGGACCGATGTTCAAAAAAATCAAACTTGTTCGTCCTTGGGCCAACATAGGTCTGCGTACCAAATTTCATCAAAATATCTTAATAGTTGCGACCTGTAGAGTGCGCACAAGATTGCATGGACAGACAGACAGACGGACGGACGGACAGACGGACATCGTTAAATCGAAATAAAAAAAAATTCTGAACCGATCGGTATACTATAAGGTGGGTCTACGACCAATATTTTTTGGTGTTACAAACATCAGTACAAACTTATAATACCCTGACCACATAGTGGTGTAGGGTATAATAAAATTACAGACAGTGAAATTAAGTTTATGTCAAATAATTAAGTAGAAAAATGTTTTAGAATTTACGAAAACCCAAAAAAACCTGAAGAAGCAAAAGTAAAACGTTCCTAAATTGTACTTCGAAGTCATATTAATTTCATACGAAATATTTCTTAAAACTTTAAATATGGTCACTAGCAAATAGTTTGTGAAGTGAAATTATTAAAAACAGCATTCTTAACTTATAACTAATTATATTTATCTATTATAATTAGTCTAAATATGCAAAACTACGTTGCAATTTCACGTTCAAGTGGAATCAAAGTGTGTGACATGCCTGATACACCTACATATTCATAAAAATTTAAAAATTATAAAAAATATTGGGTTTAAACGAATTAATTATAAATATTAAAAAAAGTGAATAGAATAAAAAAAATAAATTAAAAAGAAAAAAAAATATTGTCCCACCGGGAACCTCTCTTTGGAAATGCCATATTTTACGATCACTTTTAGAGCAATTACTCTTTAGAAGCAATACTGAAGTGATTTTCTGGATGTTGTTCAGAAGTAATTCTAAAAAAGCTGCAAAAATATACTAACGGATGCTTTGGAAGCAATGAAAGAAGTGATTTTTTTAAGTTGTTCAAAATAACGTTTTAAAAAAGCAGTAAAAATAAACTAATGGATATTTGTGAAGCATTAAAAGAAGTAGTTTGTAAAGCAGTACTTCCAATTTTTTTTTTGCTGGGCAGTGTTACATGATTCCAACAATAATTGATAAAAATCGAAAGTTTAAAAATGCCCCTCTAATGTACACACTTACATTAAAAACAGTTGTTTATATAGAGCGGACTGAAAAAAGCGCTTAAAGGAATTTAAGTTTAATTAGTTTAATATGTACTCGTATATTAGGGTAGCAGTGAAAATTCTACTTTGAATTTTCGTTCATGTTATAGCACTTGGTCTAAAACGGATATGGTTAAAATTTGAACCAAATCAGAAAAATCAGAAAAAGTGCATTCATATGTCCACTATAGATAGGGATCTTATCTACTGCCAATATTGGCGATATGAATTGTCAACTCTTTTTAAGTTCTTTTTTGAAAACGACATTTCGTATCCCCAATACTGAGGAATAGTAGATATGGATGGGTAATAGGGTTCTTCAAATTGAAAGACGTTCGAAATTGCAAGAAGTTAGAAATTTAAGGTACTTAAACGGCGATCAAATTACGGCTATAGGTAGAAAAATATGTACAATTTTCAAATTTAATATAATGGATAACGATATATCAAATCTTTTAAATATTTTGGCGATTACTGCCAACATGAAGTCTAAATTTCAAATAGAGTAACGGTTTTTGCGATATCGCTGATTAAAAATTTCCCAATGTTAATATATATATATTTTTAAATTTTTTTCAGCTTAGCTGCCAGTATTACGAAACTATTTCACAGAGGAATTTCTATAATATAATAATTATAATACTTTTTTGTTTTTTCTCGAAGTCATAAAACCACTTTTAATAGATTTTATTTCATATTCCTAAAGTATATAAAATTGTGATTCAAAATTTATTGCGAAATCTTGAAGCACATAATCTTAAGTGATAATAAAATTGATTTAAACTTTTTTTTAATTTTTATGAAAACCTCCATTCCAAAGATTAGAAAAGTCCGCAATTTCTAGGGACCTCTAAACGTGATCCAATTACACTAAAATGTGTAACAGGCGTTGCTGTATTATATACACCACGATCCGGCCTTGAGGAGCAAAAACCTCACTGCATCCTGTTTCCCCATACGATTGTGAATAACCCTAATGCATATTACCTATGTTTTTGCACAGCCTTGTCAGTTGCTGCAAAAAGTAGCAAAGAACTAAAATGAAGAAAAAGTACTGTACCAATTTTTGGCACTTCCTTTTATCGCATGAACATCTCAGTTGGTACAAAAGAAAAAATCCGTAAACCCTAGATAATTATTCTCTACATCAAAATCGGTGTCAGGGGGAGCTTCCTGAAACTGACATAATTATCGGCTCGGGTTATGTGAAAATTCAAAAGAAAAAAAAATATAAAAAAATTGCCGCCCTATATCTGCAAAGGTATTAATGAAAAATAAAATTTATATTCAAAAGAGCTTGGAATGAGCGTAAGCTTTTTTTTACATTTACATAAAACTGATAAAATCATAAATATTTTATAATATAATTTGTTATTTCGTGGTAGTTATTACAGGTTGTGTGAGCAATATTACGTTGCTATTAACCGCAAAAGGAAAAGATGAATTTATAAAAAATTATTCATTCACGAATAAATCTTTTAAAATATACAAAACTAAGAGATTACGATTTTATAACATTCTAAAAAAAAAATTAAATAAAACTTAAGATTTTAAAAATGTTTTTCAAAAATTACTTGTAGTTTATAGGGTTAATATTTTAATTTTACTATTCAACTTTCTGTGATTTGTATGTAAAAAAAAAACATAGTGGAGTTTTAATTTCAATGATAATGAAGTTATAAAATGCATTGATTTAACCTCAAATTCAAAAAGTCATTTCCGTGCTGTTTACAAAGTATAAACAAGTATATGCTCATCCTGGCTTGTTTAATGTTTTCTATGGTTGATTTTTTTTTATCCAAAATACAAAAAAAAAGTATTGGCAAACATTATATTATTTTAATGGGCTTTGGTGGTTTCAAATGTGGTTGTTTGGTTAAAGCATGGTACTAAATGAAATTGCTTATACACCTAGAAAACAACTTCGGTGCTGACAACCCCATTTGTTGCCAATCGAATGGTTCAGTTGCATCAAATGAATTTTTCTTTAGCGGCTACCGAATTATTCTTGATACATCTGAAATTCCGTTGTCAGAGTCAAATTAGTCTTGTATCAATTGATTTTCTGTTGCCACAACTGAAAAATTCGGCTACCACAACCGAACCATGCGATTGACTATAAATGGGGTTATCAGAATTGAATCTGTTTTCTGGGTGTAGGCTAACATACACACAAACATAGAGAGAGTACAGCACATTCAACAAACATACAGTTTACATATGTAATGGGGTCAGACCTAACGTATGAGTAACTTATATTAGTTATACAAAGTGTATGCACGAGTTTACCATGACGTATAAGTAACATCATACAATTTAATTATATGAAAATTTAAATAAAAAAAATTTTCTGCAAACAATTTTAAATTTGCTAGTTTATTGTGTTTAAAGATCTCTGTTGCATCCCAGCAAAAAATACTGCTTGCTTGAAAGCATGTTCGTCAGGGAAAGAAAATAGTGTAGTGCTTGCATTATTGGTGATATAAGGCATGATTTTTATTCCAGATAGCTCGCGTGAAAGCACTTGTTTCGATATCCGATATGCGCTTCTATCATAGCTCGAAATAATGGCATGAAATCACAGCTTTTAGCTAGTAAATTTGGTTATCATTGTCATTCTTTCATGCTTTGTTAGAGTGATAAAGTGTGGTAAACAAAACTCTATTGCCTTTGTTTAACACACAACTGCAAGCTATAAATCCTCAGAAGCAGTAGACGAAGCAGAAAGGAAGCACTAATCATTTTTACCGCTTCCGAATTTCTGCTGGGATATTTATTGAAAGCATAAAGAAGATTTTATTATACCCTACACCACTATGTGGTCAGGGTATTATTAGTTTGTGCTGATGTTTGTAACACCAAAAACTATTGGCCTTAGACCCACCTTATAGTATACCGATCGGCTCAGAATTTTTTTTTATTTCGATTTAACGATGTCCGTCTGTCCGTCCGTCTGTCCGTCTGTCTGTCTGTCCATGCATTCTTGTGCGCACTCTACAGGTCGCAAATATTAAGATATTTTGATGAAACTTCCCTACGGGAAATTTTAACAAACTGTCACCGAACTGGCCCCTTTATATGAAATAGACTGGTCACTTTTACATGGCGTTGTCATAGGAGGTGGAAATTGACCCCTTGTGACATGTCACAAGACAAATCCTAGGACAGGTTACTGAACTCTCAATTTCAGGGTCCTGTCCTGGGATTTGTCTTGTGACATGTCACAAGGGGTCAATTTCCCCCTCCTATGACATCGCCATGTAAAAGTGACCAGTCTATTACATATAAAGGGGCCAGTTCGGTGACAGTTTGTTAAAATTTCCCGTAGGGTTGGTACACCGACTTATGTCGGCCCAAGGAAGAAGAAGGGTCCCCTCAAAATTATATTGTTTATATGCTGCAGGTCGCAAATATTAAGATATTTTGATAAAATTTGGTATACAGACCTATATCAGTCCAAAGACGAGGCCTATTGATTTTGGTTAACACCGGTCTATGTTTAGACCTAGTGCCCATATAAGGATCCCCCCAAAATTGGCTTGGTTACAAGCTGCAGGTCGCAGATATTAAGATATTTTAATGAAATTTGGTTCGCTGACTCACATTATAGAAAATTTTGACACAAGTCCCATTTTAACCCATTCGAATTTCGGATCCAAACATTAGTTGGCTTTTAACCAGACTGGTGTAGGGTATTGTATAGTCGGCATGCCCGACTTTAACCGTTTTACTCGTTTTGTGTATAAATTACAAAGCTTAAGGCAAGAAATTTAATGTGAATGAGTAAAGGTCGTAAAAATGCCTGATATCGTATTGAACAACAGTCCCGTTAGCATTTAATTTTTTATTATCAATATGATAACATGCCCAAAAATTTGCATAACCCAGCAATACTCTTGTAATCTATTTTGTATATTACATGCTAATGGGTTGCTTATAATCATTACAATACTTTTATTACCGGTATTGGGAAAAATATATTCTCTGATATAAACTGGCGACTGTTATTGACTCATTGATTGACATTTTTCAACCAAACTTTGACATTATAGTTTTGGTAAATGTCGTATTTTTTTCTAATAAAAAATTGGCAATTATTTATATTTTGGAATACATTTTAGCATAATTGCGATTTTGTACATTTGGAAAATTCGTGTTCAATTAGATCATATTTTCATAAGCTCTCTCGAAGTACTATTTTAAAAGCAGTCAGTGCTTTAAACACAAACGATGCGCAAACAAGCACATTTTAAGTTTATTTATTTTTTTTTTGTTTGTAAATATTCAATATACGCCCAGATGATGAATGGCGATGCTCTTCGAAGTATTGGCAAAACAGAAAATTTAATATAAATAAAAAAATCTTATGAAAACATTTTAGACTTCGAGCTTGATTATTTAGGAAAATTGGTAATAAATTTGATTAGTTATCGTAAGTTTCTTTATGCACAAAAATCAAATAATTCTCATGACCATGAATATTATTTTGCAGCAACAAAATCTATTAATCCTCTCGGCTAATAGTGGGTTTTTTAAAATTTCAAAATTTGAAATCAAAATTTGATTTATCGATTTTCGGAATAAAATTTCATTTTACAAATCGGTTAATAAAGGATATGTTCATTGGTATATATATAAAAAAAAGGCAAAGTCATGCATAGCCATCAAATTTAATTGCAAAACGCATAGTCAAAAACCGCACAATACACATATGAGGCATTGCATAACAAATGTCCCTAAAATAAAAGTAGGTTGTATTTATATCCAACTTACATTATTTGTTGTTCTATTTGAAGAGAATAAATAATGAAATAACTTTCTTAAATATTCAATAAAGGTCTAAGTAGGTATAACAAATTTAGCAATTTTTTTAATATATTATTTACTAATTATAGTTAAAAAGAACTTGATTGATTGAAGTTTGCCTATATCAATAAAGATTTATGGACAACTAAAAAAATAAAAACAATAGCCGTATTTTCTTGAACAATCCCGTTCTAGTAGTTACGCACCAGATCTCAGTTGCTACAACCCTAATGTACCACCCTAATGTCAGAAAATGAAAGCTCGCAAAAAATCATTAAACTTTTGCTAAGGCAGTTTTTCGCTAAACCCAGTAGAAATTTTTTTTATATATTGGTTGCCGAACGTAGGGGTCGCCTTTTTTAATTTTTTGTTATAGCTTTGGCATTTAAAATAGGATTTTAATGTGTGATATATCGATTTTTTTGCCTCGAGGAGACCAGTGTTTTGCTATATAGTAAAAATCCAATTAAAAAAAATTTAAAAAGGCGACCCCTACGTTCGGCAACCAATATATGAAAAAAATTTATACTGGGTTTAGCGAAAAACTGCCTTAGCAAAAGTTTAATGATTTTTTGCGAGCTTTAATTTTCTGACATTAGGGGAGTACATTAGGGTGGTAGCAACTGAGATCTGGTGCGTAACTACTAGAACGGGATACTTGAGCTCAAAATACCCTTAGAGCAAAACGCTGGTCTCCTCAAGAAAAAAACATCGGTGTATCATACTTTAAGATCCGACTGTAAATGCCAAAGATATAACGAAAACTGTAAAATGGCGATCCCTACGTTCGGCAAAAAAAAAATAAAAAAAAATTTTTTTAAACCTCCTTGGAAAAATACTTCATATTGGAGGGTGTACGGCGCACTTTTTTTTTTTTGCCTGTAAGGTGGTACGCTCTAAAGTACAGCCTGAAATATGTTTTTTAAAGGCTCGTAGCCGAAAATTTATTTAAATTAAAAGAAAAAACAAATACTATTTTCTTTTGTTATAACATTAGAAATAAAATAAATACTAATGCTCATATGCATAAACACTTTCGAAATATATAAATGACTTATAAAACCAAATTTTCAAACAAAATTCATTTTATAAATGGGTTATAAGTTATAAGTTTTTCAAATTACAACGAAACGCCCGCTATGAAATTATATTTCCAATATCTGCTGAAATCGCTCTTGAAGACACAAATTGGCCCTTCTTCGCAAGAGTTACAATACGGATGTCTGTTGTTTTTGAAGTTTTTTTGAGTCTTCCGCGAGTTTCGTCGGGATTTTTAAGCTTTAAAGCATTTAGTAAAAAGTAGCGACCGATTCATAGTTTCTGCTATATAACAAAGACTTTGGCCACTTTCACTTAGTCTTGAAACAATTTTTCTCTCCTCCAGAGAACAATGACTTTTTCGAACCATCGCTGAATTTTTTATACTATATATTTCGTTATGAATAAAGATAAGCAACAGTAAAATAAATAGACTTTCCATAAAACTAGAGCAGGTTGCGAAAATATTAAAGAATTCAGCAATGTATTTATTATTTTGACCAAGTATTGAAATCACACCTGTACAAAACTAACACATAATGAAAACAACGGTGAAGCCCCAGATTTGTTTTTACTTTTAAGGGCATTGCCATATTAAAGTTATTTAAATAAAAAAAGAATTGCCATGTTTACTTTCCGGTAAAGTAACTAAAATTAAACATAAAGAAAAAATAAGCAGGTTTACTTATTATTTTGACCATATGTGTATATGTAAAGGGTGTTTTTTAAGCCCAATAGAAATAACGAAAGGGTTAACTGTCAAACGTGCTATCATACTGTGTTCACTTTTTCACATTTATCATCATGAATAGATTGACGCCTAAACAACGGTACCAAATTATTCAGATTTACTTTGAAAATCAGTCATCAATTCGCGCAACTTATAGACAAAAAATTTTGTTTAGCGATAAAGCTCATTTTTGGCTTAACGGGTTTGTTAATAAAAAAAATTTCCGCATATGGAGTGAAACTAATCCACAACAGACTCCATCACATCCACAAAAATGCATCGTTGGATGCGGTTTAGAGGCTGGTGGCATCACTGGACCTTATTTTTTCAAAAATGAAGCCGGAGCTGGCGTTACGGTCAATAGAGATCGTTACCACACCATGATCAATGATTTTTGTTTAAAAATATGGATGACATTGATATGTGGTTTCAACAAGATGGCGCTACGTGGCATACGGCGACCGCAAACATCGACTTATTGAAATCAAAATTTGGCGATAAATTGATTTCGAGGAATGTACCAGTCAATTCGTTCCTGTGGGGACACGCAAAGTCACTGGGTTATGCTGATAAACCAGCAATAATTGACGCCTTAAATTAATTAAAACAACGTAACTTATTTTAAAAATTAAGATAAACAACAATTAAGGAAAATAGTTGATAATATATAAAAATTACTTGATAACTGGTAAAACTAAGATTTAATTTAATTAAGCCTTCCTCAAAGAATATAAATAGAAAAGAGAACAGAGGAGAATGAAGTAAGGGTCTTATTAGGGCTATTCATTAATTACATAACACTCTTGGAGACCAATATTTTTCGTATTATTCGTGACACACGGCCAGCAATGCCCGAAGAAGTGACCCAAAATTGGACGTCCAAAAAGCGCTTCGTCAAGAATAGCCGCGAACCGAAATTATTTTCAAATTTTAATGCATTGGTCTTTGGAATAAACATTTTTTTTTTTAGATTAAATTTGTGTTATTTTTTACAATTTAAAATTCTATTGGGCTTAAAAAAACACCCTTTACTATATGTTGCTGTTATTTCGTCAAAGCTAAGGTTGTTGTCGCAGCTTATTTTCTGGCATAGACGAGGTGATTTTTGAAATACAGCCTCGAGTCAATTGTAAGTCTAAAATATTTTATAGACGACTTAGTAATAACGTGATGCCCATCTGTGTTTAGCGTTACCATATCTTTTTGTTTTTTGCTACTTAAAAAACAGCCTCCGTCTTCTGCTGCTACTTCAAGTTTTACCGTTTTAAGAAGTATTCTTTTGATCACTATTCTCGTGATCACTAAGAAGTATTCTTTAGAGGCACCCTTTAAACATTTACCATTTGCCCCGATAGCATCTTCCGTAGACCTTTTTTTTTGGTGAAACTTGTATGGCTCACTCAAAATGGCAATATCAATGCAATTTTTCCTTACTATTTGGCCGAATGAGTCTTGTGCTGCCAGATAGTGATTTATATTGAGAAATTTTTCATTTTAACAAGTGATAGGAATTTTCTTCTGGTTTTCTGGTTGCAAAAAGCAGCCATTTCTTCCTAGAGCGTGATTAAAAATTCTGTCAGTATTCTTGCACGAATAAAACAAAAATCATTTTTGCAGTCCTTTGCTTTGTGGCCGCTTTGACTACACCTGAAGCAGCGAGTTGATACGCAAAGCCTCATATGTATCAAAGTGAAAGTGTTATACAGCTCTGTATGAACCATGATTGTGCACATGTACATGCAATTTAAATGCACTTTACTTTCTATTCACTATCTGCATATCTGCATATATAGTATATATATATATATATATATATATATATATATATTTCTATATAGTGCGTGCTTAGATTTGAATTGAAATTACTTTTTATAAAACATGACATACTAGTACAGCCCACTTTATCAATAGTCTGTTGGGTTTTTTTTACACCCATTAGTCAGCATGTTTGCTTTTTCTGCTACTCAAACTACGGCTATTTGAGTTTCACCTTCTAACACTGTTATATACCATATGAATGCAATATAGTACGAGTATCGTAGTTTGTAAACAATTCAATTAGATTGAAAAGTGCTTTATGCGCAAATTGCTTTTGAATTATTAATTTGTATTTGTTTTTTTTTTTTTGTTACTGGGTATTATTAAATTACATTCATACTGGGAGGTTTACTTTAAGCTTATAAGTTTATTTAATGTCTGTTATATTTACAAACTGATAAGTGGTTAAGAGTTCCACAGTTTATGGGAATTAGAAATAATATAAAAGGTGAAATTAATTGAAAAGATAATGAAATGGAAAGTGATAAATAGAAATTTTTAATCAGACTTTTATTGATAACTCCAATAGCACTCAAGTGTTTAAAAAAGTAAAAAAAAATAATAAATTATACTCAAGGAGCATAACAGTTATTGTGAAAAATATTATTTTATTATAGAAAATCGTTACTCTTTATATAATAACTAGAAATGCAAAAGCGATAGAAAAATAATTAAATTAATGATCCCGATGTACTTCTTTTTTAGCAGAAATATTAATGGTTTAAACATTCAGTTGTCTCACTTCAAAATTTTTTAGTACTTTTTTGAGCAAGTGCAAAAGAAACTCTTTTTCATCAATTAAACATACAAAATAGCGAAAAAATAATATTTTTTTATTTTACAATGAAGGTTATTTTTGTTCCATTTTAAGATCAAATATGACAAATTCCAAATAGAATTCACAATTTTATTTTAAAACAAATAGGGAAAAACTTATGAACAGAAAAAACTTTCTTACAACCAATAGTTGACAATTAATGAATTTTCAAGTGCTACCGAGTACTATCATCAGATTGCCTTTATGGGGTTCTCTTTAGTTTATAATGTAGATTTTAGTTTTTGCATTTGCGTAAACTCCCTAGTAAATAACGGTATGAGAAATAAATTCAAACATTTTTATTAGTTATTTATGTCCCAGCAAAAAGAAAATATAAGTAATGTTTTAAAAACATCATTTCTCACTACTTAACACATATCCGTAGGTGATTTTTACTGCTTTTTTAGAAGTAATTCTGAACTACTTTCTTTGTTTCCAAACTATACATCTTTCAAAATTTCACTTAATTATTGCTTCTAAAGCATAATTGCTAAAAGTGATTTTGGCATCATTTGATATTTCCAAACGGATGATCGTGGGTTCGATTCCCGGCTGGACCAATATGTTTTGTCTTAAACTGATTTTGGCATCATTTGGTATTTCCAAACAGATGATCGTGGGTTCGATTCCCAGCGGGACCAATATTTTTTTGTCTTAAACTGATTTTGGCATCATTTGGTATTTCCAAACAGATGATCGTGGGTTCGATTCCCGGCGGGACCAATATTTTTTTTTTGTTTAATTTTTTTTTAATTTATTAATTTTTTTCAATATTTATAATTAATTTGTTTAAATTCAATATTTTTGTAATTTTAAAATTTTTAAAAATATCATATTAAAAAAAAATGATGAGAATTTGCTATTTTTTATGCACCTGTGAAAAAAGTGCCGAAAACAGTATTGAATAGAAGTGCAATGAGAAAGTAGTGTTTTTATGCCAGTCAACTTTTTTATTAAAGAATAGCTCAGCGGCCGAGAGCTAGAGTAGCAATCATGAGGTCGCAACTTCGATACGCGGTGGCGCCAATAAAAAAAACTTTTGCAAAATAAAAAAAAATAATTTTTTTTTGCCAAGATTTTTTTTTTAATTGGTGAAATAGAGCTTCCTTTGCACTCGTTAAAAAAGTACTGAAAGAATTTTGAAGTTGGAGTACTGCTCTCCTATGACAACTTGATGATAAAATCATTAGTGTTTAAGTTAAAAAAGAAGTTCATCTAGATCGTCAATTGTTGTGCTTCTTCTACTGCTCCGGCATCTCATTTTTCATAATCACATCTTTTTTATTATTATATTATTTTTCTCTACCCAGTGTAGAAAATCATTACCAGATATGTGGTTATGTAACTACATACTTGGAAATGATTTTCTAAAAAATAAATTATATAAAAAAAATATTTTTGATTGTATTTTTTTTTTATTTTTTAAATTTGCTGGTGCGGGAATCGAACCATCTGAGCTATATCGACATGTAATATTTAATAGATAAAAACATAATTGACCTGCTGCACACAAGTAACCTTACTCGCCAACATACAAAAAATCAAAAAATATGTGGTTACATATATCCTTACCAGTGTATAAAAAATATTGAGTCTAAAAATAGATTTCAAAAAATTTTCAAAATAATCTAGAAAATTATTTTCTATTTGAAATAATGATAAAAATAAGTCATTATCAGTAACTCATTATTATATGTTTTAAAATAATGCAGAAGGTAAGTGGGTGTCATTATTGGTAGTCCAAAAAATAATGATATGTCATTACCGTTTCTACACTGGGTTGTTTATTTATAAAAAAAAAAACTTTATATGTATGTGTTACAAATACTTCGAGGACACAGCGAAGAGTGTACCTAAACTATGCGGCATATTAGTCTAAAATGTCTTCAAAGTATTCAGTAGATCTGTCCTTTTCATTGGTATACTAAATACTTTGAATATATTTTAGACTAATATAGCGCATAGTTTGGAAAAATTTTTCACTATGTTCTCGCCTTTTTTTGGGGAGAAAAAATTTACGAATATTTGACTTTCTCATAATGCAATCCTAAATTTTAAATAGCCCAAAATGTGTAGCGTTAAAAATTAGAGGGTGGGGGCGGGGTGCTCATTCACGACCTATATCGATTTCATTCAATTTAAGACAAAGAACGAACAAAGCACATTTTTTCTTATTTTACTTTATTAAATTAAACTGTAAAAAACAAACAGGTTGTAAATGAGTAATGACGCTCAACATTTTGAGATATTTAAAATTAGGATTGCATTATGAGAACGTCGAATATTCGTCAAATTTGACAACAATTTCCTGAATTTTCCTCAAAAAAAGGCGATAAAATCCAAAAAAAATGTACGAAAGCGTCCTCTGGTGGCACTAAAAAAACTGTCTTAAATTGATTCCTCGACCCAAAAGACCCCCCATAGAGGAAATAAATTTTTCTTTTGCTTCACTTTTTGAAATTTTTGGAAAAATACCTATTTTATCCAGGGGATTAAAGCTCATTTTTGAGCCATGTTTTCTTCGGGAGAATTTCTTAGAATGGCCCATAGAACAAGAATCATGATGCGTCTTTGTCACAAAAAATTTGATCCACCCTAATAACTATTCCTAAAGGTGGGTCTTGGTACAAAATTGTGTGTTGTTATAAATATTAACACTACACGAAACTCATTACATCCTTACCATACACTGAAAGAATTATCCTTCATGATATTAATGATATAATTTCATAGAATTTTTTTCGTAGAACCAATGAAGAATTTCATTATGTATATAATATTTAATTAATATTATGAAATTTTTCATAACTTTTCTTTCACAGAATTTCATAATTTCATATAGAATTTCCATAAATTTAATGAAAATGTTCTTTATATATATGAAATTGTTCAATAGTATTTACTTTTTTTTAATTTTTTTATAAAATATCGTCATTTCCTGAGAGAATAATCTTTTATTATTTTTATTTTTTTTTTTAATTAATTTTTTATTATTAATTTTGGACTATTAAATTTTATTATAAATCATATTAATTTTTTCTAAATTTTTTTTTATGACCCTTTTTTATTTAATGAATTCTTTCTTTAGATATATTTTGTTCATCCGTAAAATATGCTACGATTTTATTACGCATTTTGCATTTGCTAAGCACTTTTTATTTATCCACTCCAGCTTACCAACGACAACAACCAAATATAATAAATAATAGCAAATGAAATTGTTTCATAGATTTTATGAAGCTCTTCATTGACTGAAGGATTTATTCATTGGACGAGAGGCCTCTTAATTTTATGAAGAGTTTCATTACTTTTATGAACTTTTCATAAACATTGACCTTAATGAAAACTGTTTCATAGATTCTAAGAAAAGTTTCAATGGACGAGTTCCAGTGACAATTTTTATTGAAACTACGAAGAAATTCATTACTGAAGTGATGATAATTCTCTTAGTGTATAGTGGTGTAGGGCATAATAATAAAACTATATCTTTGACGCATTAACGGCCTGGGAAATTAGAAAAAGGTTGCAAAATTTCCCAAAAGTTATCGCAATAAATATATTAAATAGTCTTTATTAGTATGATGCTAGCCTTAGTAAAAAATGTATTTATTGCGATAACTTTTGCAAATGGAAACTGTTTTACTTGAAATTTTGCAAGAACAGTTTTTAGAAGTGACCCCATATTATACTAAAAGTTGGACTTTGGGGACAACTTAGAAAGCTATGCTGCCATCTATAGCGGCCTATACATTTTTTTGTAGAAATATTTTCCTTTTATTTGCTTCTTTCAGCGATTCAATTGGATAAAACCTTAAAAAACGGTAAAAATCCATACAAAACGCGAACAGTGGTTTTAATATCAAGTTCTATGAATCAAATTTTAAGCCTAAATATGAATACAGGTCCTGTGCCTACATTTCACCACAAAAAATTGATATTGATTGCATTTGAAAATTTTTATATATAAAAACCTAAATGGAAAATTGCCAAATTTAAAGATATTTAGCGAAAAATCTGTACCTTAGATCGAAAAATAAAGTACGCTATTGTAATCAGCATGGCCGAAATATATAGAACTGATGGTCAGATCTCCATTAAGTTTTTGAGTGTCATGAAGTGTTATTATGTGTAAAAATAATCTTTAACGAGTAAAAAGGTTAAAATCGGGCATGCCGACTATACAATACCCTACACCAGTCTGGGTAAAAGCCAACTAATGTTTGGATCCGAAATTCGAATGTGTTAAAATGGGGCTTGTGTCAAAATTTTCTATAATGTGAATCAGCGCACCAAATTTCATTAAAATATCTTAATATGTGCGACCTGCAGTTTGTAACCAAACCAATTTTGGGGGGACCCTTATATGGGCACCAGGTCTAAACATGGACCGATGTTCACCAAAATCAATAGGCTTCGTCTTTGGGCCAACATAGGTCTGTGTACCAAATTTCATCAAAGTGTCTTAATATTTGCGACCTGCAGCGTATAAACAATATAATTTTGGGGGGACCCTTATATGGGCACTAGGTCTAAACATGGACCGATTTTAACCAAAATCAATAGGCTTCGTCCTTGGGCCAATATAAGGCGGTGTACCTAGTTTCATCAAAATATCTTAATATTTGCGACCTGCAGAGTGCGCACAAGAATGCATGGACAGAGAGACAGACGGACGGACGGACAGATGGACATCGTTAAATCGAAATAAAAAAAAAAATCTGAGCCGTTCGGTATACTATAAGATGGGTCTAGGACCAATATTTTTTGGTGTTACAAACATCAGCACAAACTTATAATACCCTGACCACCTAGTGGTGTAGGGTATAATAATACATTTATTGAAATGTAAATATTAATCAATTTTATCTCCAACCGATGTTCTTGCCACCTTTTCTTTATTCCACGGCCACAATATTTCACATCAGTAACTTTTATAGACAAACAAAATAAAAGTAACCCAATCGATACTTACTCTTAAGTTTTATTTCAGCAATTTTCTATACATCCTTGAACACCTCTAAACTATGTACATATTAGAGAATTGCTAAAACTTTTGCATAATTTACATAATTTCCTATGTGCCTTCTCTTATTTCATTTATAACAATTTCCTTTGCTTACCTTTTGCTATTGTTATCACAAAATACCCAGATTTCACTTTATTTGATTGTCCTTGTTTACATTTAAAAGGACTGAGTGATTGTTTATCAAATATAATTTACAATTCTTCACATAATTGTGTTTACAAAAAAAACATAATTGTGGCTTAAGCAAAATATGTATTCTTTTATAATATAGACAACAAAGCAACACTGACAACCACTCACCCAAATTGCCAAAAAGATAAATTACAAATACTCAAACATTTGACCTCATATTCAAACACATACATTTACATAAACACACTCATAAACTCAAACAATATAAGCAAGATTAATGATAGTTAAAAGACTTAATACATTTGAAAACGAACAAACGTAAGCAAGTAAACAACACAAGCAGGAAACGGAAATAGAATAAATTAAAATGGATGAAAAACAACACCATCATCTATTTAAAAGGAGCACAAATACACACAATAATAATAATAATAATAATAATAATAATTTTAATAGAATAAGAAGAAAACTTTATTATGTGTAAAATACAACTTAAACACAAAAATCTTTTATAGGTTACACAAAAAGAAGAATTGTTATAAGAAGCACATACACAGACAAAAATCACAGTTATGTTAATTAAACAGTGTGTTCTTTTATTCGAAATTCTTACTAATTTTACTACAATTGAAAAGTTTTGTTTAGTTTTTGTATTGAATTTTTCCAGCTGTAGTATAAGTAGTAACTTGTAGTAGGTAAACGAACATGCTTATTATGTCATATATGAACTAATATCTTATTTTTCATGAACTTTTTCAAATCACGTAGAAATTAATATATCATCAATTTAGATTTTGTTTTCTTAGTTTAAAAATAAAAAAGGAAACAAACTAGATTTAAAAGTAGTTTTTATTTAATTTAATGTTGATTTTGATTAATCACACAGTTTTTTACATGTGTAATAAATACATCCACAATATTTTTTCTTAAAAATTTGCTGAATATTTAAATGAAAAGAATTAATTTAAATAAAGACTACTTCTTTTCGTTCAAAAACAATCGTATTTGGTCGTTTATTTTCAATTGTTTAATAAACTAATTAGCAAAGTCAGTAAAAATAAAACATTTCTTGTTTATTTTAAATTTAATTATATTATAAGAATTTATTGTTTTTAATACAAAATATTGATTGAATATTTTAACCAAAAATCCGTATTTTGTGTTTAATGTTTGTTGAATGACTGATAGAAAAAGTAAAAAAATAAAAAATATTTCCTTGCAATTTAACTACTTATTCAATTGAAACGCTTTTACTGATTTACTTTGAAATAACTATTAAATTTATATGGTAAAGTTATTCTGAGCGTATGTATAAAATAAATAAAAAACTGAAGTTTTACCATCAATTTATATTAACAAAGGCAATATGATTTTTTGGGAGATAAAGATAAATTTAATTTTATTATATTTTTATATATCTACCTGCCATTGAAAAATGGAAAACTAATGATCTACAGAAATCCATATTTTTACTCTACAGTATGTATTACTCATATAAACATATTTGAGAGATCCAATGTGGTATATTTTTCTAAGCCTAGTGACAGAACTTGATGGGAGAGGTTTCTTTAGTAAAGTTTTGTCATATATTTTATATGACAGAGCAGAGAAAAATTCCCTTTCAATGAGCTGTTTTGAGTTAAAATTGTGATATACCACTAATGCTAAACTTTTCCCTATTTTGATAAAGTCATGCAAAACTGATAAGTTTTTTTTACATAATGGATTGGTTCAATGCGGATTTTTCAACAACAAAAAAAAATTAAATAATAAAAAAAATTAACATAGTCCGTATACTTATAAAACTTTAGAATCATCTATTGGATTAACATTTTTTTATGGGACTTCTGTTCCTTCCATGCCTTATAGGAATAAGTATGTATATTCAACTTGTGTGCAGTAAATTTTTTCTGATTTTTCTTAACACAATTTTCTTCTTTTTCCAATCATTTATCTTAAGTAATACTTAATAAATTTTGGTTTTATTGTTTTGTCTATATTTTATGTTCGTGTAAGTGTCTGTAGACTAATATATTTAATAAATGAAATACTAATAAAATATGTTTGTATATCTCTCGGAAAATAGAATAAGTGATAAAATTATATTTAGTATATTTCCAAAAAGTGTAGCAGAAAAGGAGAAAACCTTATAAATACCAAACCTAATAGGGATTTTGAACTGATTAGTATAATTTTTGCATGTATAAACTTACAGATATAAATTGTATATATATGGCAATTTAAGCGAATGTATATAAGTGTTTATTTAAGGCATGCGCTTGGATCAATGCGTTAAGTAGACTTTTGCCTTTTATTCAGGAACACAATATTAATATATGATAAGGGATTTCAAAGAAAATGAAATGAAAAAAAATCTTATCAAATAACGCTTGCATAAATATGATTTTTGTTTGTTTTATTAAAACAGTAATTTCACCATAAACAGTTGTTTTTATTAGTAAATTAAAAATAAAAAAAATCGTTGAACTTCTTTGAATTTTAAAAATTCAGAAATCTCTAGTGTATCACCAATGCATAAAAGCATAATAACTGGAGAACCGTTTGGAACTTTTACTTCAAATTTTAAATAGGCTGAAGTACCCAGCAAAAAAGGAGATGCCGAAGGAGTAGAAAAATCACTACAATTGATGACCTAGATCTACTTCGTTTTTAACATAAACACTAATGATTTTAACATTGAGTTGTCATAGGAGAGGAGTACTCCCACTTCAACATTTTTTCAGTACTTTTTGAACGAGTACAAAGGAAGCTCTTTTTCACCAACTAAAAATTAAAAAAAAAATCTTTACAAAAAAAAATTATATTTTTTTTTATTTTACAAAAGTTTTTTATTGCCGCCACCGGGATCGAACTTGCGGCCTCACGATTGCTAGTCTAGCGCTCTACCACTGAGATATTCTTTGATATGAAAGTTGACTGGCATAAAAACACCACTTTGTTAATGCGAGATATTGTTCTTTATTCTATTCAATAAAAGTACTTATTAAACAAGTGTAAAAGGTGCACTCCAATTTAATATTGTACTATTCGTACTATTATTTACAGGTACATAAATATCAATTTCTCACAATTTTTTTATATATACATATTTTTAAAAATTTTTAAATTAAAAAAAATATTGAATTTAAACAAATTAATTATAAATATTAAAAAAAAATTAATAAAATAAAAGAAAAATAAAAGAAATATTGGTCCCGCCGGGAATCGAACCCGTGACCCTCTGTTTGGAAATGCAAAATGATACCAAAATCACTTTTTACGATCA
This sequence comes from Leucophora obtusa, assembly GCA_949987735.1. Taxonomy (NCBI): domain Eukaryota; kingdom Metazoa; phylum Arthropoda; class Insecta; order Diptera; family Anthomyiidae; genus Leucophora; species Leucophora obtusa. The sequence continues at coordinate 15,073,128 of OX465298.1, read as the reverse complement.
CTTTTAGAGCAATTACTCTTTAGAAACAATACTTACGTGATTTTTTGGATGTTGTTCAGAAGTAATTCTAAAAAAGCTGTAAAAATGTAACAACGGATACTTGGGAAGCAATGAAAGAAGTGATTTTTAGAAGTCGTTCAGAAGTAATTCTAAAAAAGCTGTAAAAATGTAATAACGGATACTTGGGAAGCAATGAAGTAAGTAAGTGTTATTGCTGGGTAGTTACACATATTTTTGTAAATAAAAGAAAAAAAAATTTTTTTTTATTAAAATGTACTTTTATAAAACCAAAAGAATTAACTGCAGAAAAACAGTAGTTCTTATCCATTTTCTCAGTTGTTTTAAAATTTTTGTAGTAAAAATTTGTCAGTTAGTTTTACAACATTGTTAGTTATTTTTAATGCTTCTGTTAGTTATTTTTCAACAGTTAAATATAAGAAAAGTATTAGCTATTTTAAAGGTATATACTTTTGTCGCCTTTTTAACGGCATATAACTTTGTGTTAACTGTCATTTTTAGTAGATTCTACGCGACAAACTTTTACGAGTGTTTAAATATAAATATTTGCCCTTATTATATAAATTTCCCAAATGTATATTTTTGTTAATATCGACTTAGTTAAAATTCTGGGCGGTAGAATGGTTTATTTTTGGAGTATTCTGATTGGTTAATTTATTCTCAACCCATCAAAATGTTTGAAAATAAAAATATTTTCGAAGGGTTTTAATACACAGAGGAAAATATCACAAAGTTTTTAGAAACAAAAATAACTGTTAAAATTTTATATGCCAAATTTAATTATTTCTTTTTTGTTGAAACTAAAAAAGTTTTTTACTGACAATGAGTCGGTCATTATGATCAATTCGAGAGAGTGAATTATATCGTTATTTATTGCTTTAATCTACGACTGAAGCAGAGTATCGAAGAATGGATTCTATTGCTTCTAAATAGTAATTGCTCAAAAAGTGATCGTAAAAATGATTTTGGTATCATTTGGCATTCCCAAACAGAGGGTCCCGGGTTCGATTCCAGTCGGGACCAGTATTTTTTTTATTATACCCTACACCACTATGTGGTCAGGGTATTATAAGTTTGTGCTGATGTTTGTAACACCAAAAAATATTGGTCGTAGACCCACCTTATAGTATACCGATCGGCTCAGAATTTTTTTTTATTTCGATTTAACGATGTCCGTCTCTCCGTCCGTCCGTCTGTCTGTCTGTCCATGCAATCTTGTGCGCACTCTACAGGTCGCAAATATTAAGATATTTTGATGAAATTGGGTACTCAGACCTACGTTGGCCCAAGGACGAACAAGTTTTTTTTTGATGAACATCGGTCCATGTTTAGACCTAGTGCCCATATAAGGGTCCTACCAAAATTATACTCTTTATACGCTGCAGGTCGCAAATATTAAGATATTTTGATGAAGTTTGGTACACAGACCTATATTGGCCCAATAACGCAGCCTATTGATTTTGGTGAACATCGGTCTATGTTTAGACCTAGTGCCCATATAAGGGTCCTACCAAAATTATACTGTTTATACGCTGCAGGTCGCAAATATTAAGATATTTTGGTGAAATTTGGTACACAGACCTATGTTGGCCCAATAACGCAGCCTATTGATTTTGGTCCATGTTTAGAACTAGTGCTTATGTAAGGGTCCCCCCAAAATTGGCTTGGTTACAAACTGCAGGTCGCAAATATTAAGATATTTTAATGAAATTTGGTGCGATGACTCACATTATAGAAAATTTTGACACAAGCCTCATTTTAACCCATTCGAATTTCGGATCCAAACATTAGTTGGCTTTTAACCAGACTGGTGTAGGGTATTGTATAGTCGGCATGCACGACTTTAACCTTTTCACTCGTTTTTTTTTATTTTTTTTTTCATTCTATTATATTTTTTTAATATTTAAAATTAATTTGTTTAAATTTAATATTTTTTTAATTTTAAAATTTTTAGAAATATGTATGTATATATAAAAAAAAGGTGAGAAATTGCTTTTTATGCACCTGTCAAAATAATTGGAATGGCGGTGCACCTTTTACACCTGTTTAATAAGTATTTTTATTGAAGGGTATAAGGAACAATATCTCGTAGTAACAAATTGGTGCTTTTATGTCAGTCAACTCTCATATCAAAAAATAGCTCAGTGGCAGAGCGCTAGAATAGCAATCGTGGGGTCGCAAGTTCGATACCCGGTGGCGGCAATAAAAAAACATTTGTAAAATAAAAAAAATATAATTTTTTTTGTGAAGAATTTTTTTTTTTTTAATTTTAAAAGTACTGAACAAATGTTGAAGTGGGAGTACTTCTCTTCTATGACAACTCAATTTTAAAATCATTAGTGTTTATGTTAAAAAAGAAGTACATCTAGATCATCAATTGTAGTGCTTTTTCTGCTGCTTCGGCATTTATTTTTTTTGCTGGGTATGTAAAAAGCTACAATAGGAATTCTTCAAAATCTTGATTTATTTAAGCTTTAAGGTTAATCTTATGATTTTATACAGAAAATCTTAACATAACTTTATTTAATATACAAATTCTCAGAAGTATGTATATTTATTAGGGTGTCCCCATTTTTTTAAATTTGCAAAATAAAGGGAATAACTTCTTAATTAATCACTTCTCACTTCATTACATCAAGAAGTCCTTCTTTATAAACATTTTTTTTCAACATCAGCAGCTTCGTATATTAAAAATTTGAGACCCAATTAATAAACAAATTAAAATCGAAAAAATATTTATTATTTTAATGGTATATATATAAGTACTTATATAATTATCAGTAAGTCATTATTTTTTTATTTTAATGTAATGCAAAAAATAATGACCTATCATTACTTGGTATTCAATGCGGCAATGACCTGTCATTGCCATGATTTTGCCGGCTTTATCAGGAGTTCTCTCTAATGTGAAGTTAATATTTTGTATGGGGGTTTTATGGGCACGTGCTGGCACAGCAATCAGAGGGTTGCGGGTTCAAGTCCTGGCACTTTTCCCTTTTTTTTTTGTTTTATTGTAGATACATTTTTTTTTTTGGTAAATTTATGATAAATAAATTTTGAAACGATTTAAAAATTTTTCTAAGGCAACTGGTTCCACTTTGGGGCCACAGAAGCGGTTGCTTTTGGGACAATGTCAAACAAAAATCATTGGTATTAGAATTAACAGTAGAAGGGGTTAAAAAGGAAAAGTATCTAAAGTAACTGAAATTTTTGTTTAGAATTTTTGACAATACACAATAATCGAAGGCGATTTGAGAATCAGCAGCATTACTTTTATTAAGAAAAATTATTTCCTTAAAACTAAAAAATCAGTCATGGAAGAAAATTGACGAAGAAGGAATTTATCTCTCTTTAAGTTTTTTTTTCTTTTACAAAACGATTGAGATGGATTTAGAAAAAAATAAACAACTTCTTTGCCGAGAAATATCGACTTCAAACGCCTGTACAGGTCTACATATAAGTACCCTTCAAAAATATTTTTGTTATTTTGCCCGTAATCAACTTAATGATGCGCAATTCCTTTGAGTGCTTCTAGTTAACACGAATAAAATTTCGGGACGACCTAATGTTTATATTACCTGTCTAATACTTCACATTTAATTTTTTACCTTTCATTAGAATATATGATGTTTGAAGTAAATGTTAAAGGAAATGAGGCAAAGAATATGAAGTATGCGTAACAAGCCTAAGTGTCATTTGCATAATAAGCCATAAAATTACAAAATCTTGTACTTTATTAAAAATCAACAATCTTAAATCTTCAAACAAAGTCGCACACACACAGAACTTAGACACCTACATTAATAAATTTTCAAATTTTTTGATGTGTTTGTAAGTGTAGTATAGATGTCACCTCTCCCCTTCTTCTAATAGTGATATATCACTTTTGTTAACAAAAGGTACAACATTTTATAAATAAATATATGAAAGTATTTATGCACAAGTATGGTTGTTTATATAGCACACACACACACACACACACATACACCTACATAAGCTATTGTAATAATAACACTTATCAGTGTGACACATTCCTTATTCATATTTACATATACTTTGTAGACTCCTTCCATCATCTATCTACGTAACAAACGCATGGCAACATTTTTAAGATGTTTACATGTAAATAAAGTAAAAGCTTGTTAAAAGGATTTATCATTTATATTAAGGGAGATGAGGGAAAGAATAATATTATAAGTATTTTTTCCTTTTAATAACACGTAACTATATACACACACTAATAGAAAATATTGTACGTACATATTAAGAAAATTTAATATATAAAAAAGCTTAATTTCTTTTGAAGTTTTTTTTTTCTTTTTAAATTTTGTCCCTAAATACTGATTCCAAAAGAAATCCTTTTATTGTACAGCAGAAACAAATCAGTATCCTTTAAACTAAGGTATTTTTAAAAAATTTTGTAGGCAAGTTTTGCAGAATCAAATTATATTTTCAGCACAAGTGAATTTTTTTTAAAAAGAATTAAAAAAAAAATCTTAATTACGAAGAATAATTTTAAGGTATGTAGAGTTGATATTTTAATTACTAATTGAATGTTTTTTGTTACATTTGAAATCATAAAAGCAAATTACAGAGAATAAAAATTGAAAAAATGTCGGTAAGGCCAGCAGGAGAGAATACGTATTTCCGGGTCCCTCTACAGACTTCTCTTCAGTATTCATGCCCTTATGGGTTAATAATTGATAATGATCTACTTATATTGCAAACAAATGTACTAAACACAATGTGTGGTCGAGCGTTGTCATGATGGGGTATTATGGCTTAATGTCTGGTCGCATATTCTGGGCGTTTTTTGACCAATGCTAACTTCAAATGAATCAATTTTGTTCGGTACAGATCCCTTGTGATCGTCTGGCCCAATTTCAGGCGCTCATAATAGATGGCACCTGCTGGTCCAGCCAAATGTAGATCATTACCTTGGCGCCAAGGATATTCCTATTTGGCGTTGATTTGGCTAATTGGTCGGGCTTCACATACGATTTCTTAATCTTAGGGTTGTCGCAATGGATTCAGTTTTCATCGCCAGTAATGACTCGTTGCAAAAATGGTTTCTTTTTATGGCATTCAAGCCGAAGATATATGGAAATATATGAAATCATGTATGGTCATACATTGAACTAGGTATTCACATATATGACCATATATACCCATCATATACAAATCTATGTATTATCATGTATTTTCCTATATATTTCGACTTTCACAAGGGTACTTATAATCTTTTTTCCTTGAGAAAATTGATTGTTTTCTATTTCAAATTCTTTAAATTCTACCTTAAATTTCACACCCTTTAAGAGCCCCTGCTATAAACAATATCTTAAAATTGAAAAGTTTTGTTGTTTACTTTATACACAAGTTATTGTGTTCCTTCCATTGTTATGGTGTAATGTAGAAGATATTATTTTTAAGCATTACATGTCATAAATGATTTTAAAAAACATGTATTTTTTCCAAAAAACAAAAATGTTTTATCAATTTCAAAACAATTTCCTTAAAACAAATACTAACACTTAACTTTTATAGAAATAGGGGTTTTGAAAGAAAAAAAAAAAAAAATGCTGTAAAACTATTTATAATTGAAAAAAATTAAGATTGAAAAAAACACCTAAAACTAGGCAATAATTTTTAAACTGTTGCCTCAACAATGTAATCAGTAATCTTAATTCAATTTTATAACATTTTCTCTTTTAAAACATAAAATCAAAATTAAACCATTTAAGGTGTAAAAAGAAAGCTTCTCCATAATCAATTTAACAAAATTTCTTTACGAATTCACATCTCTTTACACTTACACAAGATTTTCATCAAATATAAATTTAGCATAGTCTACTTTCAGGCATTTAATTTTTATATATTTCTTGTTTCTAGGTTCTACAAAAAAAAACAAAACTGTCTATACAGCAGGAATTTAAAATTTAAATAAATTACCCCAGCAATCAAAATGATAATGCTGATGACGATAATATTGTCATCAGCAGCATCATCAAAATCAATTGATTGACCTTAAAAAAAAAAGAAAAGCCAAATTGAGCATAAAAAATTAATTCAAAAAAAGATAGAATAGAAATCCTCATATTTACGAGAATAAAGTTAAACAAAATTTTTTATTCTATATGAAAATTTTCATATATTTAGCACAGAGTCAGAGGAAAAAAAATCAAATATTATTTTTTATATTTCCATTTATCATGAATGGGTAAAGTTTGTTGAACTTATGACTTGTTGTGATATTTTCTGTGCCAATTTAAAGTTAAAGGAAACCTTTTACTTGACTTCTTTTAGTAGTTTTACCATCTTCCTTATCTAGCTTGTCTTTCCTTGTCTTCTTTTTCTATGTTGAAGCTCTTATGTGTGTTTTCTGTTTTCCTCTGATTATTACTTTTGAAACACTTTACCAGTTTTAGTTTTATTATGTTTATATAGTCTAGTGAGGCAGACAAACACCTAAAAGGCGATCATAAATTTTTTTTTTTAATATTTTAAATATTGCTTACCAACTCATATACTTAAAAAAAACCCAGCGAAAATAGTAAAAACATATGTTTGATGAAAAAAAAAAATATTAAAGTTCTGCTGCCAAGAACTGGACCTGGAATCTTTTATTTTAAAGAAGTACATAAAACTCCTTCAAAAATATAAGATTTTATAAAGTCCCACCCATCTTTCTAGATGTAAAAGAACAAGTAAAAACTTAAACTGGCATACGTCGACTATATGAAAACCTTCACCTCACTGCGATTTGGGTCATATTCCGGGTTAAAAGGTTCAAGTTGTGCAAGCCGTCACTGAGATAACCTACACCAGCCTGCTTGAAAGTCAACAAATTTTTGTATCCAAAATTTTAATGGGTTGAAAATGACTTGTATTAAAATTTTTCCATAAATTGGTAAAAAATTAAAAAACCAGTATGAGATTTTAATTTTGCCTAATATTACGTGCATTTAAGTGAAAATCGAAAATATTGTCCATATGGCATTAGGTCCAATAATATACCGATTTTATCATGGATCGATATGTTTGTGTTAAATTTCATTAAAATAGTTTTATATTTCCGATCTGTAGCGTGCAAAAAAAACCAATTTTTTGGAAAAACTTTATATGTTAACTTTATGTGCTAGTGTTTACAAAACATTCTCTTGCATGCGCTGACGCCAGATCAAAGCGCGTTATTAAAAGATTGTACTTTAAACAAACAATAATTTTAGCCACTTTTAAATAAAAATTTTCATTATTTTGATTGACTAAAAAAGTATTCAGAAAAAAATATGACCCCCTCTTGAATTCAAAAAGGATTGCTTTAAAAGATCCTTCAAAATTTTTAAAATTATTTTTTCTATAATTAGCTCATTAAAACGCATTATATTGGTTATACTTTAAACAAAACTTAAAGCTAATTTTTATTATTTCGATTGACGAAAAAGTTCAAAACAAATCTGCCTACAAAAATGCACTTTGTTGGGTGTTCTTCAAAAAATAAATAAATGGAATAAAAAAAGATTTTTTTTGTATTTGCTTCTAAAGGGGTAACGTGCTTTCTTTAGGAACGACCGACAGAGTCCATTCCTACTATCCCAGTAACACTTTCCCTTAAAGTCGATAATGAAATATCTGCCTTTAGAAGGTAGAGTAAAATATTTGTGCTCGTAATAGATCGTAAGTCAGAATCGTATAATCAACAAAAGAAATCTCTGCATTTTTTGCTGCTTCAAAAGTATGCAGTTAAGAAGACAGAACAAATTAAAATATATTTGATTTTCTTCTATCTTTAATTAATTGATTTCTTGTATGCATGAAGTTAAAACGCTATTTTGGAAGCATTCTTATGTAGATACTGCTTACCAAATCGAAGATACCCAGTCAGAAAAATACAAACGGGAAAGCGCTGGCAAAGCACTTTAACAGGTGGTATAAGTACTGGCAAAAAGTGCTTTCCCATTCCCAAAATGATAACATCATTAGACAAAAGGACCGGCTGTTCAAAATGCGCCGGAAAAGCACTGGAGGAACAAAATTTTAAACGTTGGCAAAACGCTGGCAAAACCAATAAATAGGTGGTCTGGAAATATATTTTCCAAAATAAAATTAAAAAAATGTTCATATGTATTTTTTTTGGTCCTGCCGTGATTTGAACCCAGGCCGTCAGATTGGCACACGATTGCTCTACCCACTGAGCTAACGAGACATATAATATTTAATGGCTAAACACATAAAAGAGTGATAATAGCTAGACAACTACTGGCTGTGCCAAAATGCTAGTACTGGCAAACAATTTTTAGTACCTAGTATGCCAGTGTTGGGAGGGCAAAAAAAAAGTTGGTCTTGAAGGAGCTTTCCCACAAACAAAAAAATTGATTTTATAAAACAAAAAAAATTTTAAATTAAAAAAAATCCAAAAAAAATTTTTTGCTTGCCACCGGATTTGAACTCGGAACCTTCCGACTACAAACATTTTTTAACGAAGCGTCAGCATTTTTATAAAATCATTGGTTTTCCAGTGAATTGATTTTAGTACGCCTGGTAGCATTGGCTAGGTAGCACTGGATAACCACTGGTTGCAAACCTTGGCATATCACTCTAAGCCAATTCTTTGCCAGTGGTTTTTTTTATAAACCACCGAAATTTTTGTACAACAAATACTGGTAAAACGCTTTTTGCAAACGCTGGCAGCGTCGCAAATGAGTGTTCTGCCAGTCATTTATTTTTAATACCATGGTTACCCAGTGGTATGCCAGTGCTTGATTTTTTGGCGATTTATGACTGGGTATTCTTTGCTGGGTATGTCTCCTCTGGAGTATAATTAACTCACGGATAATGTAATTTTTGGAATCTTTTTATAAATGTGAAAGTTTATGATGGGAAAGTTATTTTTGCTAAATATTAATAAGATTGGAACAGCTTATATAAAACTATAAAATATACAGAGTTTTAGTTATATTTTAGTTAAATTTTGATAAATAGAAAATAACACCTTAAACTTCTAAAATCACCAAAAAAATTTACTAAAACTAATAAATCACAAACAAAAATAAAAATAAAATTCGAGCCTTCTGAAATCAGAAGTTTCCTGTTTTTTTAGCAAAAATATCTCTTGATTTAAGCAGAACAGGCACCTATTTATTTTCAACTAAATTTAAAAATAAAATTTATAGATAAAACAGTTTGTATTTGGTATCTTTAGTCCACTAATATTTTAAAAAATTTCCGGTATTTCTGTAAATTTAATAATTTTAATCTTGCTGTTTTTACTGTAATAGTATTTAGTAAAATAATCTGCTAATTTCTACAGTTTTCCTGCAAGGTAATTTTTAATTAATTAATTAATTTCTGTTATTATTACAGGTTGATTTCTATAAGTGTATAAACATATTTTTTTTATAATATTTGTTATAATATATATTATTTTATCTATAATATTAATTTTTACAATTTAATCATATGTCACAAATAATTATTTCAACTTTTTTTTTATTCCTATGTGTATTAGTTTTTTTTTTATATTTAAATCTTTTTGCTGGGTTATATTTTTCTTTTGCTTCTAGTCATTATTTGTATTCCATGCATAAGTAGTTGCTGGTTTCCGTTTCTTTTTTTAGAATTTTATTTCAAATGCTGCTTGAAAGTTTTGAGTGACACAGTGACACAAAATGTCAGCCACTAAAGGGGTGATGCCTTTGCTTAAGGGTCTTTAGAAAGTCTTTTTTTATTTTTATTTATAAATTTTCATCTTGTAGTTATAAATATTTTTTTTTCTTATAAAAATAAATATGAAAAGAAAAATATAACCAATAGGGAATTATTACATAAATTATTATAATAAGTATAAAATAGAGTAAAAAAAAAAGTCGTTTGTGTTTTTTTGTAAAAAAAAATAAATAATAATAAGTATCGAGGGAAGTTAAGTTACGATTTTAAGAGTATTTGATAGAGATGTTTTTTGTTATTAAAATTCCATTATTATAATAACTAATATTAATATGATATCAATTGAAATTTAGGAAATACTATTTAGAATTTAATAAAGACAAGTTGGAATATCACAAATTAAACAACACAAAACCCAAGTAGAAATTGACGACAATACAAAAGAAAATTTTTACTGGTAGACCACTGTTTTTTTCGAAATATATGTACTATTTAAAAGATGGTGTGCTGAAAAATGAAAACGAACAGTTTTTCAATTTAAAGTAATTAGTTTCGCAAAAACAAAATTGCCTTCAAATTATTATATATGTATATACTCACAATATTTTATCGTTAAAAACTACCTAAAATACATATTAAATTAATTGAAAACACAATTAAAAAAAGGACTACTGATTTTTCATTATATTCAAAACATTTTGCTAACTATTTTCAAACACTGTTTAAAGAATACATAAAAGAAATAAAAATAATTGAAAAGTCTGTTAAAGCAATATTTAATTTTTAACTGACAAAAGTTAGAAAAAAAGGTTTTGTGTTTTGTTTTTTTTTTTTTCATATTTGAAAGTTTTTTTTTTTGTTTGAATTTTCAAAATACTACACACACAACACCAACGTTCATATTTTTATTGACTATGTTTGTGTGTATGACTAAAGAATTTCTTGTTATTTGAATGGAAATAATTTTGTATATAAACAAACTATTTGAACAAAAAAGAAAACCGAAAATATTTGAATTTTTTATTTTAAAACAGAAAACAACGAAATTATTTAAATTATTTTTTATAAAAATAGAAAACTAAAAATAGAACATTTGACTGAAAATATCAACTCCTGCAGACGTTACGTATTTTTTTGTAGGTTGTTTTTTATTGACGTATAAAAAAAGTTAAACAATATGTTTCCATATATTTTAATTGATTCTTCAATTAAAAACAAACTTTACCTAATATTTTTCAAGTAAACCTCAATCGGTTATGGAAAATATATTGTGAGTGTATTTATTTATTTGGCTCAGAATTTCTAAATTAGCAAAAGTTTGCTTTCGATATTCCTTACATGCCCTGCAATTGTATACATTTGGTAAATTTTTTTTTTTTTTTTTTGATTATTAAGAGTCAGCGTATGACGATCAATATGAATTTTCTAAACGACAAATTGTTTCCTTCATCATTTTTAAATGTAAACCTATTCTAATCCCATTCATTTTTTTGTTCCTCAAAAAAAAACACTGCTTAACAAGCGTTTAATCATTTTTCAATTTTACAATTACACGTAACATGTTCTCGAAGTGGTAATATTTGCTCAATTACCTCGACAATCGTGTTGTAATACAAAACCAAATGAAAGTCTATAAAAGCATGAAAATTGTCACGTTTCAAGTTGGAAAAGAAAAAAATTTAAAGGATTTTTTTCTAAGATTTTAAAAACAACTAAACTCTTACTTTTCTTTTTACCCCAATTCAAATGAACACAGGCGAAAAAGTGTATTTGATATTTTAAGTAAATCTAAGCTGATACTAAGGTAACAAAAGTATACGACTTATTTTCAAAAACTACTTAAAAGTCAAAGAAAAAAAAAATAAAATAAAATATGTGTTAAAATTAAAACAGTTAAAATTTTTTTAGAAAACTCGAATCTTAAATTCGGTATAATAATTCATCACAGTGTTGATTCCTTTTTAAGAAAAAAATGAAAACGAAAAATAACAAAAATACACAACAAAAAGTGCGTATCACAATTTTTACACACGCGTTGCCAAAGTCATTGGTTAGTAACTTACTAAAGTAAGCTTGTCGTAGTCGGTATTCCCTTTTATGGTATGCTTACGTATGGTATGATATAACTGGCTGCATGACTGGTTTGGAAGGGCGGCATTGTTTGGCTGGGTGTTTGTAATAGAAGTGTATATTTTGTATAAAATATGTAAGCATAACCTTACCAACACATGCTGGCATTATTATGATCTCATTAACGTAATCCCAATGAAATTAAATTTCCTGTGTTTTGGCGTTGGTGCCGGTAACGTTATCAAACATACAAAGAAACACACAAATAGAAAAAGGGAAAAGAAAAACGAAAGCAAGTTAAGAAAAGTATGAAAGTTTAGAAGCGAAAAAGTAAAGTATGGTTTAGGGGAAATTAAGTTAAATGTTGTTAACTTTATAGCAAGTTAAAGGAGAAGTTAAAGGGCAACCACACGTGACACATTAAAAGATTAAATAGACTTATACACGACAAATATAAAATTTTAAATAAACAAAAACGCACATTTTCCAAAAGTGGAAAATTAAATAAATTTTTTATTGGAAACTACATTAAAAGCCTAATACTTCCTTACCGGTAGTTTTAAATTAATTATTTTTTTAGGGCATTTTTGCGGTTTCGTTATTTTGAGTTCAATGTTGCGATTTCAGGTTTCCTATAAAAGAAAATGATTTGAATACAAAAGCACCAAGGAAAATTTACGAATGCGAGGTAAAATGGTCAAATTGGTTCTGGTCAGACCACATGTGTTACGAATCCTTATATTGGTTTTTGCATCGATAGGCAATGAAATATTATTTACGAGAGTAGTAGAAGCCTCTAGCGAAAGTAAAAAATATTAGCGCGGATTGCAAATCAGTTTTTCTAGAATGCACTGATTTAGTGGAACATTCAGGGAATTATGTAGGCAAAATCAACTGCAAATGAAAGTTAAAATAACTGCATTTGCAGTTAAAAAGGTGTAGACTACATTTGCATTTAAATCAACTGCAATGTGAAGTTATTTGTAACTGTTAAAAATCAACTGACTAATGTAGTAAAAATAAGTACAAATGCAATTAAAACAATATACATGGAAATTATTGTAAAACTGTACAAACGACTGCAAATGTAGATAAAGTAACATAAAAAAAATTATTTTAAAAATTATTAATTTCATAAAAACAAATGTATGTAAATACTCTTAACCTAATTTTATTTTCAAATAAATTTAAAATTTAGAAATCAAAATTTATACTTAATACCACTTTTTTGTTCACTATTAAGATATTGTTCTAGATGATCATCTGTGAGGGATGAAATATTGTTTTGCTTCCTTTGTTTATCAATGCAGAAAGTGATAAAAATATTAAAGAACGGAAAGAAAGTAAATACAAAATTTTTTAATATTCGCGTAAATAAATTTATATTTTATATTATAAAACTTACCTTATTATTTTAATTATTTAATAAAATATACAACATCTTCCGTATTACGCGTCTTAAATCTTTAGCGTTGCTTTATGACTACAGGTAAAAGAGAAAACATGTTCTTCTCATATTCTTTTACTAGAAATTTCTGAACTAGCGCGTCGTACACACACTCTTGTTTGCTTCGTACACACACACTTAAAAATTTAAGTATTTGTAACAAAATTCAAAACAACTGCATAAAATAAATATTACTACAATGTAGTAGTTTTTGTAGTTAAAAAAAAATATTGCCAAAAACGTTGAAAATTTTTGCTGTAAATAAATTAACTGCAATTGTAGTTAAAATAACTACAACCACACTACTACACAAATAACTGTCACATAGTAACTGCAGAACTTCTGAGTGAAGGAATTAAACGCATTATAAGAAGGAAGGTTGTATAACCAGGTGTCCCGAAATTGGATGCGTACTATTGTTGGTTAATTCGGCTACTTTTCATTACTAACCGATACTTTTAACTGTTTTTAAATCAGACTTTTTTTTAATTTTTTAATAAAACTCTTCGAAAATGGTTCAATATTTAAACATGTTTTTAAATTTTTTTGCCAACTATTGATTATGTTTTCACAGTCTTTTAACATATACGTTTAAATATTTTACTTTCGATTTTTCCTTTCAGCAGATTTTTACTTTTGTGATAAATATTTTAGCCGAGTCACATTTTTGTGGTAAATATTTTAGCAGAGTCACATTTGTGTCTTTATTCTGTCCAAAATGCAACTCTGAAAATAACCAGAAGTATTTTTAAATATCGAGTACCCAAACACAGACAAATACTCGATAATCTATACCCACTACTCATAGTTTTACCAGCAATAGCTGCTAGCTTGCCTTTAACTCTATTTAATTGCAATTTATATAGAGATAGACCTGTCAAATCAAGTGCATTCAGGAGTTCTGTTTTGTATTCGCTTTCGTTTATTAGTGTTTGAATATGTAGTTCAAAAGCCCGATACTTTCTTACTGGTTGTTTTATATATCGAAATATAGTTAGAATAAAATTGCACTAAACTCCAGTGGTTTGAGTTGGTAATTTATGGGGTCCTTTTCCGTTTTAAACTCAGTTTTTATCATGTTCTTATTGGACATTTCAAACAAATTTTCTTTAGTGAATTATCGAATTCCAATTTGCATCAAGTTTTGACAAAAATTCCAAAAAGTACCTTGTCAGGCAATTATCCCAAACTCCAGGGAATACAGACATACCCAGCAAAAAAAAAATTGAAAGTAATGCTTTACAAACTACTTCTTTCACTGCTTCACAAGTATCCGTTAGTGTATTTTTACTGCTGTTTTAGAAGTTATGCTGCACAAATTCAAAAAATCACTTTTCCATTGTTTCCAAAGTATCCGCTACAGCTTTTTTAGAATTACTTCTGAACAACATCCAAGAAATCACTTAAGTATTACTTCTAGGGCATAAATGCTCTAAAAGTGATCCTAAAAAGTGAGTTTGTTATCATTTGGTATTTCTTATCAGATGATCGCGGGTTCGATTCTTGGGACCAATATTTAGTTTTTTTTTAAATTTTGTTTTATTTTTTAATTTTGTTAAAATAAAAAGTTAGCGGTATACCTTCGAATATGAAATATTTTGTAAGGTAAATTCAAAATTTATTTTAATTTTGCCGAACGTAGGGGTCGCCTCTATTAATTTTTCGTTATAGCTTCTGCATTTCTAAAGTGGGATTTTTAAAGTCTGATATATCGATTTTTTTGCCTCTAGGAGACCAGTGTTTTGCTATAAAAGAATGAAAAAAATTTAAAAAGGCGATTCCTACGTTGGGTAACAAAAAAGTAAAAAAAAAATTCTGCTGGAATTATGGAAAAACTTCCTTAGCAAAAGTTTAATGTTTTTTGCGAGCTTTAATTTCCTGACACTAGGGTTATACATAAGGTAGTAGGAACTGAGATCTGGTGGCTGAACACTAAAACGCTACATTTGAGGTCAATGGCACTTAGAGCTAAACATTGGTCCTCTCGAGACAAAAACATCGACGTATCATACTTTAAGATCCGACTCTAAATTCCATAGACATAACAACAATTTTAAAAAGGCGACCCTTACGTTCGGCAAAACATTTTTTTTAACGTCCTTGCAAAAATAATTTATATTCGACGGTGAACGGCGAAATTTTTTTTTTGTGATACGGTCTAATATCCACCAATAATATGTTATGATGAACTTACATTTTAGGCTGACCTATTACCTCTATATTACAAATAACCTTTAAATCATGCGCGGTTCCAGCAATTAATATAAGGGGAAAAATCATACGCCTCAGTGCCCAACTCAATGCATTTGTCTACGGTGGCGTATGATTTTTCCTCTTATATTAATTGCTGGAACCGCGCATGTTAAAGTAATATGTTTTTTTTTCCTAAAAATTTCAATTTCTTTTATATTTATTATTGAATTAAAATTCGCATGTTTTTAACAAAAAGTTCTGTAATTTTTTTTAAGTTTTGGTTATAAAATTAGGCGTTTTGTAATGAAGGACTAAGCTTTTCCTTTTCTATTAAAAGACCTACCCTACCTGTAGGGAGTTTTCAAATTTTTTCAAATTTGTTGTGTTTTCTTTGTTAGGTCGGGTAGTTCTACGACCACCCTCGTGCACCTCATATTAGGCACATTCAAAATTACTTACAGATTTTCTAACCATTTTATACACAAATTTTGACCCCATTTAACGCATTTACATGTCGGATCCAAGCATTAGCTGTCTTTTGCAAAATACTGGTGTAAAGTATCATATAGTCAGTTTTTTCATCTGCCAAATTTCATACAATAATATAACAAGTTTAACTACAGAATGCTAGTATTGAAAAATTCAAACAAATAAAGCAATATGAAAATTACAAAACTTTTTAAATTAAAAATTTGTTATTTTTATAACCTTGAAATTTCCCATTAAGATAATTTAAATAAAATATAACCTCAAAAAGAAAAAGAAAATGCTAATGACTGCATAACAAACTTTATATAAATTAAAATCCATCACAATAAACTTGAAAGAAAAATCCCTAAAGAACAGGTGGTGTTTTATTGTATAAATTTCAAAATATCACCCAAAAGTGCAAAGGTATTTTTCGAATTAAAACTGTAACAGATATAAAAGACTAAAAATATGCTGTTGTCATCATCATCATCATATCTTTCATTATTAAGCTTTATAAAAAAAATCGACTGAACAACCATTGGCTGACCGTCAAACAGAACTCAACAACTAAAAACAACAATGCCTCTAACTATAGCAAATATAATAATTCTCTGACGCCCCCCCTATTCTGACCACGTATTTTTTTTCTTGTCCTTGTTATCAATGTCAAAAAAAAACACAATATACAAAATAACAAACTACAGCAATATTGTTAGTTAAACTTTGTTAGGTTGTTGTTATATGTTTTGTCCATGTTACAGTTGTTTTTATCACATTTTTTTCCACTTGTTTACTTGTTGTTGTTATTGTATTTACTTTGTTTTTGTGTCACTAGCTCTTCTTTTTTGTCATAATTTGTGGTCGTTTTTTGATGTTGTTTTATTTTTCCTTAACGAATGTCATCATTTTCAGTTGTTTTTTTAAGGTTGGAGGTGGTCGATGATGATGATGATGATGTTTTTTTGGTGGATTTTATTATTTTGATGTTGTTTTTTTTTTTTTTCGTTAGTTTATGATACCCTTGTGTTTTGTACATTATAATTGCTTAACGTTTAGCATTTATAATGAATTTGTTGTTATTGTTATTTCTGTTTGTTGCCACTGCTGCTGTTGTTGTTGTTGCCTTACAATACAGATGTTTTATGTATGGCATTTTTTTTTTGGGAGTGAAAACATAATACGAAAAGCTGTAAAGAGACAGTAAATTATAGAGTATTTTTATAACTACGATGGAGTTTTATTATGAATATTATAAAACACAAAATTTTGTAATTATTTTGATTGTCTTTATCATACATGGGAATTTTTCATTACCATTGAATTTTCAATTCCATTAGTTCATACTAATGACAATGAAAAAAATTCCATTACCATTTAATGGTAATGAAATATTTTTCATTAGAAAAATCATTACTAATTGTAATGAAATTACACTAATGTATAAAAAAACTAATTACAATTGATTAAAAACCATTTGTTTACAAAAAATTCAGACAAATGAAAACGAACAACTGGTTTGGCCAGGGAAGTTATAAAACATAATTTATTAAGGAGGATCCATTTAATTCCGTTAAACTTTACCTGGATACAAATAACAACGGAATGGAAAGTAATATTTAATTTCAAATGAGGATGAGCCTGAATGAGCATATTCCATCTTCGATTTCAGCTAGTTTTACTCCGTTTTTACGTTTTTCTGTCAATGGCAATTATTTTTTTTAATTTATTCATTATCAATGGTAATGAAATTTAAAATCATTTTCATTAATCAATGAAATTAAATTTTAGAATCATTACCATTAATTATAAAAATGGTAATGAAAATAATTTCATTACAATTGATATCAATGTAATGGTAATGAAATCATCAATTAATTAGTCCACCTAATTAATTAGTCCCATGTATGTTCTTTATGATGTCAGAGAATAGTCACATGTACAATGGGGAGCACTGGTAAGTACTTGTTAGTACTTGAGTAAACTTATAAATTCAGGTAGAAAAATATTAAATAAGGGACTTAGTTATAATTATTTTTTAAGAGCAAGGGGTGTGCTCAATCACCTATTCACTCTCTCCTATATTCGAATTTCCAGGGATATAAACGGAGAGACATTGCTTTTCATCAAAATATTATATTTTCAACATTACTAGTAATGGAATCTTAACCCTTTCGCTATATTGCATCCTTATGGATACACTAACTTTGGGTGGATCTGGCAACCTCCACATCACAGCACTAATTTGAAAGCTTATATATGTATGTGGTGCGCATAGTTCGGAGACATGGCCAAAAATGTGCCCAAACTATGCTGTATATGAGTCACAAATGTCTTGATACTATGCGCTAGACCTAGGAAGAGTTTGAGCACTGTCCCCAAACTAACCAAATGTCTCCATACTAAACATTTGATCGAAAAACTGTCCCCGTAGCATGCGCTGTGCATACATATTATTATATGTTTGCAGGATTTCCTTCTAAAAAAGGCATTTTTTATATATATATTTTTTTTTTTTGTAAATTTTTGCTCTTTAATTATATAAAAATATACGAAATGCCCGCTCGCAAAATTTCTTAGGCTCGTTTTATTAGGAGAGCTTCAGAGTTTATGAAAATATTCAAAAATTGTTTTCCAAAAATACAATTTTTCAAAATTTGACCGATCAGTTCATGAAGATTGCGCCTACATAAAATAAAAAATTTACTCTTAAGTGTCTGTTTTCTAATTTTGATACAAAATTTGATATTTCTTCTCAAAAAATTATTCAATCTATTAAAAATATTAACACCAGGGTTGCCATATCATAGTTTTAAAAAAGTTCTACAAAATTAAGATTTCTTTCAAAAGTTCTCAAAATTCGCATTATAAATGCTTTCAAAAAATTCCTTTTATTTTGCATATAGTTTTGTCGCAAAAATAATACAAAATTTTTAGTTAAGAGCAGCAGCGTTTTAAGATTCGAATTTTCAACCAAAATTTCTTGTTTCTACCTATAAATTCCTCTCCGTAGTTTTTCTTATAGGAAATGCCTTAGATTCTGGGGAATTTTTACTAATTTTCTATAAGAAATAAGTTGGATTCGCTGACATTTTCTTAGGGAAAAGCCTTGATTTTGAGGAGTGTTTACTATAGAAATCCTCAGATTCTGCAGACTTTTTCTGTAAGAAAAGTCCTTAATAGCTGATGGATTTTCTATGGGAAGAAGTCTTCGAAATCTTTCAGTTTTCTGTAGGAAAAAGTTCTAGAAAACTGGGGCTTTATCTACAGAAAGTCCTCCGAAGCTATTGGAAAAAGTGATCAGATTTGGATCGTTTTTTCTATGAAATACTCCTCAGAATGAAGTTGGTGTTCCATAGAAGAAACTACTCGGATTAAAGGAGAATTTTCGCTGTAAAAGTCTCGCGATTCTGAGGAATGGCTTTTTTTAGTAAAAGTTATCTTAATCTCAGAAGTTTTCTTTAGGGAAAGCTGTCTGAATCTGAGGGCTTTTATTTAGGAAAAATTCCTTAAAATCGAGCAGGATTTTTTTTATCCCTGGGACAGAAGTTATCAGATTCTGATAGTTCTATGTATGAATTTGTTCAGAGTCTTAGTGTTTTTATAGGAAAATTTCGCAAAATCTAAAAGATTTTCTAAAGTCCATAAGTCATTAGGTTTTTTTAAAAGCACATGTGGAAATCGAATTATATATGAACATATATGATCATGCATGGGCATACATAGTCATATACGTCCATAAATAATTCAATGTATGACCATATATGGTCTCATATATTTCCATATATTGTATTTTGGATCCGAAATTTGAGGGTATATGGAGGTATATGGCCATATATGAGAATATATGAATCATATGTGAGCATGCATGATCATATATGATAATGTATGGCCAATATCCTCTAATTTCGGATCCGAAGATATATGGAAATATATGAGATTATGTATGTTCATATATGGAACATGACCCTATATGACAATGTATGCCCATGCACGATCATATACAAGACAATGTATAGTATGTATGTTCATATATGTATATTTCGATTTTCACATGGGAAGAAAATACATCACATTCTTAGGCTCTTCTTATGGAAAAAGTTCTCAACAAGAAAGGATATTATTTTTATGTAGAATCCCCCAGATATATATCCAGTGCCCGTGGCTTTTTCGTAAGCTGCAGGACGTAAATATGAAGATATTGTATTAATACACTGGTTACATATAAGGATTACACTTCCGATTTTCTCTTAAATACATCTAGCATTGGGTAAAATCAAAATTTCTTCGTGATTTTCTATTTTCTGCCATTTTATAGACAAATTTTAACACATGTCAAAATTCAAACCATTCGAGTTTCAGATTCAAATATAAGTCGGCATGACTGATTTTAACTTTTTTACCCTTTTTACTCAAAACTTTTCAAATCACTGGTATGTTTTTTTTTTTAATTTTTCATTTTTATTTTCTTTATAGTTGTCATTTTGTCTACATCTTTTAAACATATTTATAGTGTGTTAACTGGTCAGTCATATCCTTCTCAAATCTTCTTGCCTACTGACATGTTTATTTTTTTATGTGTAAAATAAAATTTTAAAAATAAAAGAAGAAAAAATCCTGAGGTGTGTTTCATTAAATGTAATTGTTGTAAAACAAATAAGGGCATGTAATTCAGTTGTTTTTTATGAGCTATAAAATTGTTCAAAGCGTGGACATGATATGTTTTTAAATTTTCCTTTTTTTTGTGTGTTTTTTAAAAGACAAAAAATTTAATTTAAAATATGTATACAAGTGTTATTTTTATTATTTTCTTTTTGTCTTCCACCGTATTTTCAAGACATCTGTCATTATTTAATGAATCATTACATTTCTGGCTCTCTGAACTCAGGCCTTAAATTTTGCAATAAGAAAATAATCTTAAATTAGCTAATGTGTATAGTAAAAGTTTTAAAGTAAAATTTTATTAAAATGAGCCAAAATTAAGAGGAAGAATCTTTATATTAGGAGACGTAAAATTCCCCAAAATGTGTTACAAATTTGATAGATTATCTTGGAATTATACGATAATTTCTTTTTTTGGTATTCTAATGGAATAAAAGTTTTAGTTATTCTGAAATTTGGGAAATTGGTTTAATATCAGATATGGGGCTGATGAATTGATTTAACATTGGTTAATAGCAATTGTAGTAATATTGCAATCGCTAATTAATGAGAGTTAATTAGATAATATTATAACATTTATTGTTAATAAAATATTTCAAAAATTATTTTCTATTTTTGGGCGGCACTATGTATGTTACTTGGTAAATTTACACACAAAAGTGGTAAAATTACACATATCTTTAGAAATTTGTTACACATTTTTAATGCATATTTACAAAGTTTGTGTGTAGTTAACTTACTGTGTAATTTCAGTTTAATTTTATTGATTTACACACTGGAAGGAAATTTACTCTTTTTATAGTAGCAGTTCAGTTTTCTACTATAACTTGGATAAATTTCCACAAAATTTAATTGGAGTGTAGTTATTCGAAAAAAAATTACAAAATTCCAAATTAAATAATTTTGTGTTTTATAAAATTTGAGGAGAAACTCATATTTGTGATTTCTCATTGAGAAAATTTCTAAAGAAATTGGCATTTTCGATTTCAAATTTAGGAAATTCGTTAAGAATCTGCCATTTCAAATTAAGAAGATTCTAAATAAAATTAATTTTTTGTTTTTAGTTTTCAATTGAAATAGGAATTTTCTATTTGAAATTACAAAATTATGATAAGTAATTCCTGAATAAATAATACAGCTTTACCCTTAAAACTTGAAATTTCCTCGGCCACACTATAGGAAATTTCCGTTAAACTGATCTATCATTAAAGTCAGCACCACTAACTGGTGTAGGGTACAAAAAACCTTTAAAAAAATATGCATGAAAACAGGTGCATATATAAAAAAGAAACAATATATGATAAAATAAACAAAAAAATGGCGCAATGCCAAAGGCGCCATAATAAAAACAAACATTTATACATTCACTATAGTTTATACGTTTCTTTAATGCCTCAAACTATAATATGATGATCTTAATTTTTCATATTAAATACATAAAAATAAAAGCATTTTTAATGTTAACCATGTTAATGACACTAGCGGATTAGTATAAGTAGTATGATAGAATGTAATATAGCTGGATATATGTGAATATAAATGTGAGGTACTATACGTGTATCTTGTTTTTTTCTGTTTCTCATTTTGTTTCTGTTTGTCACAACCGGTATTTCACCTTTGGCGTGCCAAATAAGCGTAATGAATGTAAACTTGTATACGAATGTTTTAAAATGTTTAGCTTTGAGATTAATTTTTATATCGTCAGCTTATTATTGGTTTGATCCGTATGCCAAAAAGTCGTGAACTATAAAACCATAAAAAAAGTTTAGGTTTTTAAGTTTTGTATGCAATATTGGTAGGTACATCTGAGTTGATACTGGATATGTCAGCTATCGAGAAACAGTTTTCGGTATCACAAATGGTATGTATACATTATATGTAATCCATTGCTTCCTCAATTTTTTTTTTTTTGAATGGCCAATAGGCCAAACAAATAATTAGCGGACGATATAAAAATGAGAATATTTCCCTGTGTATGTGTGTGTAAAGACGAATAAGTGTAATAAATTTTTATTTTTATATACTTAGCATTTTTTTTTTGTTTAACCTTAACAAAAAAGTACTTTTTCGTAAAGAAATTACAACACACAAAATGTTAGTATATCAAACATAAAAAAAAATATTATTTCGTAAATTTACAGAAAAGTTTTATTTGTTAAAGAGTGTAAAGCTTTTTATGGTGTATTTTTTTGGAGATCTTTTTAATATACTTAACTTTGTGTATATGTTCAAGGCTATATAAACATTTACAGTCATTTTCCTTTGAACTCGTAATAATTATCATAAAAGTAAAGAATTTTATGCATATTTTTTTCTTTTTTTTCCAATTCAAAGAGATGATAAAATAACAATATTTTTATTTTAGTAAATTAAAATATAAAATATGATACATAAAATCACATTCACTTTCAATCAAACTTACACAAAAGTAAATTTATATAAATGCCAAACAAGCATTACAATATTAAGAAATTCCCCGATCATATCGTATGAAAAAAATTATTGCCGGCAATATTTTTCACATTATTTCAAATTATTTTGAAGGTGAAATTAACTAAAATTATAATTTAAAACGAATAAATTTTAAATTAAAAACCGGTCTGCTCACATTTTCATTCAATCGAACAATTTTTTTTTATTTGTTTTTGACTATCAGAAACTGTAAAATCAATTTAAAATTAATTTATTAGACCCTACACCACTACGTGGATAGGATATAACAAGTTTGTGCTGATCAGAAAATCTTGAACCTAGACCCACCTTTTAGTATTCTGATCGACTCAGAATCACTTTTTGTTCGTCTGTCCGTCCGTCAGTCTGTCTGTCAGTGCATTCTTATCAGCACTCTACAGATCGCAAATATTAAGATATTTTGATAAAATTTAGTGCACCGATCTATGTCGGCCCAATGACGAAGCCTATTGATTTTGGTTAAAATCGGTCCATATTTAGACCTAGTGCCCATATAAAGGTCCCCCAAAATTAGCTTATTTACACGCTGCAAGTCACAAATACCATGCGCGGCTCCAGCAATTAATATAAGGGAAAAAATCATACGCCACCGTAGACAAACACATTGACTTGGCCTCTGTGGCGTATGATTTTTCCCCTCATATTAATTGCTGGAGCCGCGCATGCAAATACGAATATATTTCAATCAAGTTTGGCTCTCTGACTCTCATGGTCCCAAGCACAAAGCCTATAAATTCTAGATAGGATCAGTCTATATTTGGACCCATTCGAATTTCGGATCCAAACATTAGCTGTTTTTTAACTAGACTGGCGTAGGGTATTATATAGTCGGCATGCTTTTTTACTCGTTTTGACTATAAAAATAACAAACAAACGGCGCGAAAAACTAAATTTATATTTGATTTTACTAAAAAAATTTAAATAAAAACAATTCAAATAACTGTATTGTTGTTTTTTTTTATTTCAAACAACTTTTACTATTAAATATTTTATTATTATGTTGCTTCTACGAACAACTGTTATTACTTTTTCTTCAAAAACAATTAAAAAAGTGACTGTATTTATTTTCTGAGTGTAATATTGATATTACGGAAATTTTTTCACCTGGAGCAACTGTTACCCGACATTATGAGAGTTTAAGGGTATCATGCTATAATTCAAATACAGAATGATAATAATGTGATCCCAGTGATCATAATGTCATCGTCAATTTTGATAATATGATCAGTCGGCGAACCTTAAAGAAGCCAGAGTTTCTTCTTTATTTAAAAAGTTTGTATGCAATATCTGGTCTTAAAAATATAACAATATTAAGCTTACTCTGCTAAAGTTTATTTTTGCAAAAATTTTACTTGTTTTTTTATATTTGGCAAGTAATTATTTAAATCGTTAACCGATTAATCGTATTAAATAATGCCAACTATTCGTTATTAAAAATTTGTGCACTTTAAATTATTCGAACAATTATTTGAGCAAAATTTTTCGATTAATGTAATAACGATTAATGAATTCAATAGCCTAGGTTGACAACAGTTGTGAGAGAATTGGAAACAAAAAGTGAGAGAACAAGAAAAATCACCACGAAAATAAATGTCAAATGTCGTTTTTTAAATTTCAATTTTTATGAAAAAAAACTCTCCGCTCCTATTCTGGGCCAACACTTCTTTTTGGTTGCACCATAAAAATTTAATATATTTCACATATTTCCTACAAGTCGTATGAGTGATATTAATTTAATAGTAAATTTTAATACTCATACGACTTGTAGTACAACATACAAAATACGCATATTTCTTTGTTCACTATGTTTATCGGAATAGGAAACCATGTGAATCTTCCAATTTAGGTACAGGATATGTTCAGTAAACTTATGTAAAACACTACGAAGAACATTTTTGTGGAACATTTAAACCCTCTAGCTCTTCAATTAAAGTGACTTTTTTTGTTCTCTTTTAAAAAGGGACAAAAAAGACCCCTAAGTTGAAGAGTTACAGGGTTAAAATGTTCCACAAAAATTTTCCGCGTGGTGTTTTATATAAGTTTGCTGAACACATTATGTACCAAAACCGGAAGATTCACATGGTTTTCCCCTAAAATCCAGGTTTGTTGGACATTTGAGCATCAATTCTGAATAAGTACGAGATTAGCACTTAAACATATTTTAAGTTTTGATTTATTTCTGGTATTGAAGTTAAATTTTCAACTTTGATGTCTTCAGAGACTTATAGCAGAATTTCATGACAAATATTTTATCAGAATATTTTAACCCTCTAACTCTTCAACTTACGCGGATTTTTTCCTCTCTCTTAAATGGGGTCAAAAAAGTCCCTTTAATTGAAGAGTAATAGGGTTAAAATGTTCGACAAAAATATTTGCCATAAATTCTACTATAAGCTTGTAAAGACGTCAAAGTTTTAATGCCAGAAATAAATCAAAACTTAAAATGTGTGTAAGAGTTAATCTCGTACTTATTCAGAAGTGGCGTTTAAGATTACAACAAACCTGGCTTTTAGGGGGAGGCCATGTGAATCTACCATTGTATGTACAGGATGCGTTCAGCGGAATTATGTAAAATACTACGAAGAACATTTTTGTGGGAGATTTGAACCCTATAACTCCTCAACTTATGGGTCTTTTTTGTGTCTTTTTAAAAAAGAGCCAAAAAAGTCCCTTCAATTGAAAAGTTAGAGGATTAAAATTTCTCACAAAAATGTTCCCCGTAGTGTTTAACATAAGTTCACAGAACACATCCTATACCTAAAATGGAAAATTCACATGCTTTCCTATTCCGATTTACAATTAACATTTGAAAAGGTAGGGAAATTTTTAGAATTTAATGTAAATAATATAAAGCATGTAAAGCATATCATGTAGATTATATAAACAACGAAAATAATGTAAAATAATATAATGTAAACAGTGCAAAGTTTTCAGCCGATAACTGTGTTTCAAAATCCTTTGAAATTGATAACCGACAGCGATAACTTTACCCATGCGCGGTTCCAGCAATTAATATAAGGGGAAAAATCATTCCCCTCAGTGGACAACACAATGTATTTGTCTACTGTGGCGTATGATTTTTCCCCTTATATTAATTGCTGGAACCGCGCATGACTATACCAAAGCTGTTAATTTAAAACACAGCGATAGTCCAGAACCCTTTCCCTTAATACCGGTATTGTACCGATATTGAATCGGTTTTTAACAAAATCAGTATACAACCTGCAATATTAATTTTGACAGCAGTTGATGGTAAATTTTAAAATAAAAATATTTTAAAATATACTAACTTAAATTTTTGAACTAATCATCAGGTTTAATATTGTTCAACCCAATCTGATAATTAGGACATTCTGTGATCATTTTTCACCAGACCCCTTGAGTTGAATTATTTTTTTTATATTGAAAATTTTTTTCCACCTCAAGAATTTTTTCACTATAAATTTTTTCCACCACACAAATTTTTTTCACTTCAAAATTTTACCTCATCCAACATACAAAAACATTTTTACCCCAAAATTATTTTTCTTGTCGTTGAATTATTCTCATTTAAATTTTTCATATATTTTATTTGTAACATAAAATACAGTGATGGATATAAAAAATTCTTCAAAATCAAATTAAATGATTTTACATGTTTTTATTATAAAACAGTCTAACGATATTTTGTAATATTTTGATTTAGATTTCTCTTGTGAATTTAAGTATTTGAAATGATGGATGGAAATGATGGATGTGTGTGCGTGTATATATGTGTTTCAAAAGCTAATTTATATACACAAATCTAATTGTTTTGCTTAATGCTTACGTGTATGTATGTTGTACTTCTTTGTAGTAAATATTAGTTTAAGACTACAGTGTGTGATTAATTTTAGCTTGTAGGAGTTTGTTAGTGTTGGTTTTCCATAATATTACGCACGCTTTGTGAAATGTTATTAAAACACGCATTCGTGAACAAACACACATGCAAATTTTGATGCGTGAGTGTTTGTTTGCAAATTATTTGCATATTTTGACACGTTAATATTATACAATATATGAAGTCATTTCAACTAACTCAAATGAAAATATCAAAATGTTATGAGGAAAAGTAAAAAAAAATTGTTTACATATTAAATGTTGTTATGCGGAATTGAACTATATAGGTTTTGTTGTGTAAGAAACCAAACAAATAATAATAAAATATGCAGATTTTTGTATTACGGAAACTCTGTTGAAAAACAAAAATTTCAATTTATTTCTTAATAATAGAGTGAAAGTTGTTAAATTGGAAAATAAAAATGAAAATGCATAATAGGAACTTTATATGATTTTTTTTTTTTAATATTCTTATCTTTTCTTTTATATCTTTACAGCATGGACTATCAACGTCCTCAGTTGTTAATCATCTCCATTTCTTTACTTTATTGGTTTCGCAATACTGCTGATTGTTGGAAATTTGATGGTGGTGGTCCTGGTGCTTTAGGTCCTGGACCTTTATACCACACGCTTACCCGATTGCCACGTAGTGCTTCCACACTGCTGGCAGCTCGTGGGCCACCTCCCGTTATACCAAATAGTGGTGGTGCTAGTGGCGGTTTTGCCGCCCTACTTAATTCACAACAACAAGATATGCTCTATGCCTGCCCTCTCAATAGCATGTGTCAGTGTGCGGGTATGCCTAATGAAACAACAACACTGATCGAGATTAATTGCAATGAAGTGGCTTTGTATAAATTTCCAGGTGAGTGAATAGAAAAAGGAAAGTTTCTTTTTCTTAATGAAACTAGATTATCAAGCATGTCAAAAATACTTAATTATAATGACAAACCAAATTGTTAAAGGTAAACGACGCGACAATATTGTAAAAACTCGGCTGTGTGTAAATTATTAATTGCCTTTGTGTGAAAGCACGCATTTAAATACAAGCAGGCAACTAAGTTTGCTTAACTATGTGTGTGTGTGTACGTGTGTATACTGTGATACACTTTTTGTATATGTGTGTATGAAAGGTTTAAAACAAACATGTACCTAAAAGATTTTTGCATAGTCACATATACAAACAAAACACTATGCAACACTATTTTCGAGAATGGATGATTCTTATGTCAGCTGAAGATTTTAGGTTAGTATAGTAAAATCGCTAAAACCTTTGGCGCCGCCTGATTCCGATTTCGGTTGTAGAAAGTAAATTGCGAGGTTTAGCAGGTTGGAAACCTGTCCTCAATAGGAAATAGTCCTCAGAATTTTTTGTAGCAAAAATCCTCCGAATCTAAAGTATTAGCTCTGGGGATTTTTTATTTTAAAAAATTCATTGTTTTATATTTTTATTTTTAATTTTACTATTTTTGTTATATGTATGTATTTACCTTTTATTTATACCTATAATAATAGCTAAAAAAGATTCGGTCGGGTCCACGAAATTGTTAATTCCGTTGAGATTACCATATAAATTCGATTGAGGTAAAGTCTACACTCAAAATAGTTTGTAGTTTAAATTAACTGAAAATGCAATTTAAAATAAATGAAAAATCACTTGAAATAGACCGGTTTTCAATTGACTTTTCATTTAAATCAAAAGAACTTTTCATTTATTTTTAAATGTTAATAAATAAACTACAAAATCCTTAAAAAATAATGATTTTTCATTTATTTCGTTTTTTTTAAATTTCAAAAAATTACCTACAAAATCCGTAAGAATAAATTATATTTAGTTTATTTAATTTTTTTAACTGACCTAGAAATCGAAAAGATAGTCTTTTTTTAGCAAAACATTTTAAATGAAAATATTAACTGTAACAGAAAATCCGTATTTATATGTAATTTATTTTGTAAATAAACGACAAAAACGGTTAAAAAATATATTTATTTGTATTTTAACTGAATAATCATTTAAAAACAAATGTACGTATAACTTTTTAAATAAGCTACAGTCAGTTACTGTAATAATATTTTCAGTGTATATATTGTTTGAATATAGTAGGTACATCAGAATATATCGATTGCTCCAACTGAATAATGTAATGTGATACTAAAATTCGGTTGGTATTAAAATCGGTTGTCACAACGAATATCTTATGTTTGAGTGCTTAGGACAGAGGCAGACTTCAGGAAGTTTATATACTCGTATTGATAAAATAACGGGTCATACACACAGAGAAAAAATATGCCTTTTTCCAACTGAAATTCGGTTACATCTACTAAAATAGGTTGGTACAACTGAATACAACTGAATTTTAGTTGCACTACCCAAAATATTTAGGAATCACATTCCAATATGGTTTCACCAACCGAATTTATTGGTTGTAGCAACCAAAATAAGCTTAGCAATTCGGTTGGCAATTTTTTTTTCCTCTGTGTATTAATATTAATTCTTATAGTAGGAAAATTTGTTGCCATATGCCGATGGTGTATGAAAGAGAAAATTGTGTGAGCCTTTCACAATCCTTTATGTTTTCTATCGATACCGCGTAGTCGCTTTAAAGGTATTGACTTGTATTTTTTCCAAAAACTAGAGGAACTAGTCAATATTAATTGATAGAGAATTGTCTAAGAAGTGCACTATTACATATTGTAACCCAACTCTACTACGTGGACAGGGTATAATAAGTTTGTGCTGATGTTTATAACAACAAACATTATTGGACCTAGACCCACCTTTTAGTATACCGATCTACGCAGAATCACTTTTTGTTTCTACTTAAGGATGTCCGTCCGTCCGTCGGTCTGTCTGTCCATTCATTTTTTCACACTCTACAGGTCGCAAATATTAAGATATTTTGATGAAATTTGCTACACACAGAGAAAAAATATGCCATTTTCCAACTGAAATTCGGTTACATCTACTAAAATAGGTTGGTGCAACTGAATATTGGTTATCACAACAAAATTCATTTCATACAACTGAATTTTAGTTGCAATACCCAAAATATTTAGGAATCACATTCCAATATGGTGTCACTAACCGAATTTATTGGTTGTAGCAACCAAAATAGGCTTAGCAATTCGGTTGGCAATTTTTTTTCCTGTGTGTACGCCAATGGGACACAAGTTCCATTTGAATTTCGGTTCCAAACATTAGTTGGCTTTAACCGGACTGGTGTAGGGTATTATATAGTCGGCATGCCCGACTTTAACTTTTTTACTCGTTTTAATATACCCTTGATATATCTTTAACCTACCTTTTATTTGATATTCAATTTTGTGTAGTTTCTTTAGAACAAAAGTTAAAAAACACAAAAAAGAAAACTGAGTCCATTTTCGATCGCACCTTTTTAACCTTTAGTAGTACGATTTTACATTTTTTTCTTTAACTATAACTATTATATTACAAAAATAGCTTCTCCGATTTCCAAATTAAGCATTTCAATATTTTTTTTTTTACACTTTTGCATTTCTATTAACTTTATGGGTCATCTTTCAAGCTTTCAGCTTGAGGTAGGTAATGATATTCGACGAAACTAAAATTTTTAATATGTTCGATAAACAAAGCCATTCCTAAAATTTTGAATTTTGGAAATTTTTAATAATTAAAAATTAAAAATTCAATTCTTCCATTTTGAACTAATTAGAACAAAACTCATGGTATTATGAATGATAATCGGCAAATTATATTTCAAAGGACAGCCTAATGTATATTCACACAATAATTCCGTTGTAACAACCAATTATTTTCCAACAGAATTGACTCGATTGCATGAACCGAATTTACCTTAAGGGGTCGGTTGTCGCAACTGCATGGCAGAGGAATTCATTTGCTGTTCCAAAAGGCCAACTAACTGAATTTTGGTAATTTTGTTTTTTCTGTTTTTTATTAATCATCGACGACCTAGACCACAATACATATTTTGTAGCACAGTGTAATATAACACAACAACTTTGCTTTGGTATACCAACACATATACACTCGCATACTAAATACACTTAAAGCTACACATAAAGTAGGTAGGTGTGTTTGTTAACTGTTTTAAAGGCTTTTGATTTTTTTGTTTTGTGGTCTCTGCTGCGCATTCACGTAGAAGAGTGGGATAGAAAAGTGTAAAAATATCATCAGATAATGACATTTGAATGTTTAAAAAATGGTTTTACGGCAGCGAAAATATATATGGATGATTGAATTGAAAGGATGATGTCGAAAACTGCCCTACAGATAAAAACGTAGGAGTAAGTAACAGTAACATAAAAAGAAAGGGCCTATATTTTTGTAAAAAAAAAATAATATTCTTGGGTAAATGAGCTTAAAATTTGTTGAGAACAGTGCTGTTCTTTAACCCATATCGTCCCAATATTTGATTATTCGAACAGTAAATTTCGTGAGTTTTTATAATTATAAATTAATAATAAAAGGGGGAGTGAAGTGGATAAGAACTTTTATAGTTTCATTTAAATTTAACCCCTTCCAACATCTAATTGTATAAAAAAAATTATTTCTGAGTCTTAAGTAAAAAGATACAAAAAATACAAAAATGCGTGAAATTTACTGTTCGAATAATCTGCTTGTATTTTAACAAACCGGATACTGAAAGCACTTTGACCCACTCGTCAATTTGCGCTTGTTTTTATATTGTAATTTTAAATCACCCAGGTAAAAATGGGATCATATATAACATAAATGATTATATATGGGCTCGTATGATTTAAAAGTACACTACAACAATAACCGCTAATGAGCAAGTGATTTATAATATTTCTCTGTGTACTTAATTAGTGGTGGTCCAGCGATAGAGCCAGCTGAATAAAACCCATAAAGTCTATAACTCTTACTAATTTTAATATCCTTTACTCTTTCGCAAAAATTTATTGTTATTTTTCTTTTTCGCTCTTACCTTTTTATAACATATACAAATTTTATCAGAATCTGAAACATTGAAGATTGTTTTCAGTTCTTTAAAATCTATAATAGTTTTGCAGCTGGGCCCTTTGCAGGCCCTTGTTCTGCTAGCAATTCCATTTACATTAAAACTTGCTTCGAAGTACGTAGTGAATTCTGATGATGTTATTGTATATTGTACAGATATGGTTGGTCATCAAACCGTATTCATTGTAAAACAACAGCCTAAGAGATGCTGCAAAGTGGTTTTTACGGTTGATTGCGCTGATTGCGGTGGCAACGTAATTTTGCTTTTTGGTCTCTAGGTAACATACAAACAAATACATAAGTACACATCAGACTTGGGAATTTTTATTTACCATTGACATTTGATTACAAATGTCACTAAACTAATGCAAATGAAATAAAAAAAAAAATAATTTAAAATTTAATTGTAATGAAATAATTTGCATTATAAAAATATTGCAACTCAGAGTCACTTTACATAGATAAAATAAATTGGTTGGAGTTGGAATTGGTTGGTTGATGCCAACGAAATTTTTTCGTTATACAATAATTTTGATTGCAATTACACCAAATTCCATTAAAATATCTTAAGTGGTTTACTCCAGGTAAAATGACTATGTTTTTTCTTTTTGTAAACCTTCCATTTTAGGTATAGCATGTGTTGAGCGGACTTTTGTAAAACACTACGAGGAACATTTTTGTGGAACATTCTAACCCTCTAACTCTTCAATGAAAGGGCATTTTTTGGACCCTTTTTAAAAAGGGACAAAAAAGACACATAAGTTGAAGAATTAGAGGGTTAAAATGTTCCACAAAAATATTCTGCGTAGTGTTTTACATAAGTTCGCTGAACACATCCTATACCTAAAATGGAATATTCCCATGTTTTCTCCCTAAAATCCAGATTTGTGGGATATTTGAGCACCAAATTCTGAATAAGTACGAAAGTGGCATAAATAAAGACCCGTAAGTTGAAGAATTAGAGGGTTAAAATGTTCCACAAAAATATTCCGCGTAGTGTTGTACATAAGTTCGCTGAACACATCCTATACCTAAAATGGAAGATTCCCATGGTTTCTCCCAAAAATCCAGATTTGTGGGACATTTGAGCACCAAATTCTGAATAAGTACGAAAGTGCCATAAATGGTGATTTTTTGAAATGTTTGTTTGGAACACCCCTGGGGGTTGCAGGGGGTGTGCCACTGGCATGGGTGGGTCGGCTCTCCAAAGTTAGTGGGGGTCGGTCATACATTTGGACTCGATTGGGGCACTCTAAATGGGTCAAAGTGGGATTTTTAAAAATTTGACCTTATGGGTCAAAAGTTGGGACACCAAAATTCGTTTTAGAGGTATGGTTCTTCGGGCAAAGTTTCTTTTGATCCCTAGAATATGATTTTTCTTGTCACTTGGGTGATTTTTTTGCCTCCCTACAAATCGACCCGCTCTAATGTTGATATATGATCAAATAAAAGACTTCATCTAAACACCTTAACCAGTTTTTTTTTTAACGATTTTCCTGATATTAACGATTTTAAAAGCTTAAATCTGTCAATTGTAATGGTTTTATAAGTTCAGAAATTTGAATGATAATGCCGATTACCTTCGAATCAATTCTAGAATAGGTTCTTTTACCATCAAGAGCGATTGAATACGTTTTTCTGAAAGTTATGTTTTATTGTATTTTTTATAAAATATTCAAATTAATTATAATTCTGTTCGATGGTCCTATAACTGATTCCTGGCTATCGAAATGTAAGGTTCCATTACTCTAGAACCATCACAACAAAAAACACAAAATTTTTTATTAAAAATTTTTTTTTTACTGCAACCAGTTATCTGAATCTGACTGAAAGTTATGTTTTATTGACTGACTGTTTTACAGGGTGACTTGTCCACTCAATTTATAAGTCCCACATGTGTCACACATACAAGCTCTTGGCTTGAGTGTGAGTTAGTAAATGCGTATATAAACTATGTTTGCATAAGAACGGTTAGCTTTTTTTCTTTTTTAGTGCTGATGTTGCTTTTTAGGTACAATTTGTGTAAACATATTGACGTGTCATGATGTTAGAAAGTTTTCAAAAGTGGATACTTGTCTTTTATGAACACGAGTGTAACCGTATGTCGGAAAGTGTGTTTGGTTCATGAGTGTGCGTGGGGAAGTAAATATAAAGTGTATGTGCATTTTATGGTTTACATATGCAACTATTTTAACTATGATTTACATAACTGTGTTCTGCAGTATACAGAAATCAGTTTTGCAACAAAATTTCACGTGTTGTTATACATCAAAATCTATAATGGCTGTTGTGTAAAATTAAATTTTAAGCTCCTAAAATATTTAATTTAGAGACAAGAAAAGGTCTTTATATATTAATTAGGCTTATAAATCCTTTTGTGTTTAAGATATAATTTAATCCTTCGCAATAATTACTTAGTAAGAGGGCTTTAAAAGATATCTAATTTAATTGGCTGCTTATAACAAAAGTGTTTGTTTTCACAATTTCAATGCCTTTGCAAAGTAGGCTACATTAATATTAATTCCCAAATATATATGCTATAATTTTTCTTAGTTTTTTTTCATTCTTCTCCATTTTTAATTTTTGAGATTAACAAAATTTTTTTATTATTTTTCCTTTACCATTTAGTGAATTCTGATTTTCTAACCTTGTTTTACAACAACACCAACTAAAACGAACAAAAAAACCATGCAATATTGTTCTTGGCGAACATTATTGTTAAGCACGCGCCTAAAAGTAGGCTTCTTTTATATTTTCCATTATATTTTTTTTTGGGTTGTCGGTTTACAAAGGGAAAGTATAAGTGTAAAAATATGGCATATAAACCGGAAAAAGCTTAACACATGCTTTCTGTTATATATATTTTTTTTTATTTCTAACGTATTCTTTTTAGCGATGTTTTGTGGATGGGGAAAAATTTACATAATTGTTAAAACTACAATGTATATTTTTGCTTTTGGATCGCTAAAAGTAGGCTATGGTAAAACAACAAACAAAAAAAAAGAGGTGTTAAATGCTTAACAAAAGATATAGATGAAAATGAGCACAAGCCTTTTGTGCTATGATGTTTGGTATAAAGTAGGTAATTATTATTATTTTTTCTTTTTTTGGTTGAAATTTCGCTTTGGAATGAAAGTTTATTATTTCTAGAAATGATATTGAAAAAATGTTTATTTGGCCTTATTAAAAAAATATTTTAATCAGGGTATTAAATAGTTGCTTAAAATACGATTTTAAATAGTTTCTTAACAACAGCCTTTTTTAGTAAAATATATGAAATAGTAATTGAAATCATACAAATTGATAAATTGCTTTTTATGCACCTGTAAAAATAGTACTGAAAACAATATTGAATTGGAGTGCATCTTTTACACTTGTTTAGTAAGTACATACTTCTATTGAAGAGAATAAGGAACAATATCTCGCAGTAACACAGTGGTGTTTTTAGGCCAGTCAACTTGTATATCAAAGAATAGCTCAGCGGTAGAGATATAGACTAGCAATCATGAGTTCACTAGTACGGTGATGGTAATAAAAGAAACTGTTGTAAAATAAAAAAAATGGTAAATTTTTGTTAACATTTTTTTTTAAATTTTAAACTAATGAAAAAGAGTTTCTTTTGCAGTAGTTTAAAAAAACTAAAAAAAATTTTAATTGGGAGTACTCCTCTCCTATAACAACTCCGTGTTAAAACCATTAGTGCTTGTCTTAGAAAAGGACTACATCTAGGTCAGTAATTTGGCACCTCTTTTTCAGCTGGGATGTTTTTATGTATTTTATTTCAGTGTTATTTTAGTGACTTCAATTTAGTATTCTGCGGCACTTTCACTTTAGCACCCCCTCTGGAATTAAGAATAACATTTTTCTTTATTAGTGGTTAGGGGCACCGGGGCCTCCAGATCTTAAAATCTGGTGCGCTACACTATCCTAATATGGGAAGTTCTGTAAAATTGTACGTAAACTTTTTGGTATTTTAATTTATTTAGTGGGTGGCTTTCGGAAATAAAAAAGCAGTAACCAAATTTTTTTTTTGTGGTTTTTTGGAGTAGTTTTGGGAAATAATATGCAGCGCAGGAAAAAAAATTATTTTTTTAGAAAATTTGTGCCCTGTCAAATGCGTTTATAAATCGTGAAAACATATTTTTTTAATCGTGAGGAAATTAACTTTTATTCAAATACCATATTTACATATAAGTCTAGTGCCCCACTTCCTGCCCCCTAGAGTTATATATTTATATGAACACCTCTAGTAATTCCCAATCCTTCCTTACCATTACTCTTATTCAATTCGTTATTATTTTGCATACTTCTAGCAGTATTTATTTTAGTTTAATATTTAATCATGTCTTTTATCAAATAGTTTATTTTAATTGTTATTATCAAATATTTCTTTAAATTCATTATTATAAAATATTTTCATTAGCTTATTTTAATTATCCTTATTTTACTCTACTTAAAACTAGTCTTAACAGTTGTTTTTTAAACATATAAAACAACCCAGAATCTAAAAATCTGGGTCAGTTTGTAATTGGAAGTCGTAATAAATAGAAACACTTTAAATAAATCGGATAAGTTTTAAACATTTTAATCACACACAAACTGTTGGAGGAAGCTTAAAATCTACTAAAATTGCTCTAGCTCGAATCACGTTTTCCGCATCTGGAAAAAGCAACATTTTTGTAATCGTGAGAAAAGTTCCTTTCATTTGAGATATTTTCTTCAATCTGTAAAATCAACTCGAGAATATTTATTTATTTTTCTCTGTAAAACAATTTCCATATATTTAAGGTGTCAGGGAATGCATTCTTAGCATATCTGGATGAAAATTTGATTAAACGACCTCCACATACGGACTTGACCCCAAATATAATTTTGTTGAAATTTAAGTTTAAATCGAATGAAATTCCAGCCGTATTTTCCAATTTTAGACCTCGAATTATACTTGATATACACTGTAATTCCATCGCATACTACAGTCAAATGGATACTTATATTCTAGTCGAATTATACAGTTCAAATATGCTTCAATTCAAGCCTTGAATTACAGTTTCAGGTTGTGGCATATGCCGGCAACGTTGTGCTACTGACCACTGGGAAATTTCTCCAGAAGGTCAGTGATCTCATGGAAACGATGATTATGAGGCTATCCGTGTCCCGAAAGAGAACGGTCTAGGAGTAAATCAAGCTAAAACTAAACTTGTTTTTTTCACAAGAAAGTACAACCTGCAGTGCTTCGATCACCTTAGATTGGAGGAGGCCACTTTTCAACTCTCGAGGGAAGCAATGTACCTGGGTGTAATTCTGGATTCTAAATTTTCTTAGAAAAGAAATACTGAGGAGAGGATGAAAAGGTCCCTATTTTCTTTCTATACCTGTAGGAGGACTTTTGGGAGGAGGTTGGGTATACAGCCGTATATCATCCACTTGATGTACGCGGCGATTATCAGACCGATCTTGAAATATGGGGCACTGGTGTGGTGGAGGGCGGTGGACACGAGGCCACTTCTCTTGAATCTCGTAAAGGTGTAACGATTGGCTTGTCTGGGTGTCACGGGGGCTGCCGGTTCTACACCCCAGGCAAGTTTGGAGGTGATGCGTAGCATCCCACCACTGGATATTTATATGCGGCCAAGGCAGCTCTCACACTAAGAGAGAGAGATGCAAGAGCTGAGTCAACGCACCTAGGGGCACAGTACCATTCTGCATGAGGTGACTGTATCGTGAAACGGAATATATTATACCGATCACGAATTTCCAGAGGACTTTTGAGGCGATTGTTTCAACCAGGGAGGCCTGGGCCGCGGACTCCGTTATTCGGAGTGTTGAAATCTCGGTGTACACGGACAGTTCGAAGATGGATATCTGGATAGTGTCGGGAGTTTTTTCCGGCTAACTGGATTTTTGAGTCTCCTATGACTCCCGGGCGATTGTAGCGCTTTCCAAGCGCAGCTCTGCCTAGTTGACTATAATCCATTCGCATCATTGCGGACAGTTTTGCTGCCTTGAGCGCCCTGGAATCCGATACTATTAGATCGGGACGTGTAGGTCATTGTATTGAATCTCTCAACCGGATTCGTCGGCAGTCGGTCAGGCTGGCATGGACAAGCTGGAATAGCGGGAAATGAACTGGATGACGAGTGTACGAGCAATGGCCCTGAGTCGGTAGGAGCCAGGTACAGACAGAGGTTCTGTTTCCTTTGGTGGATCTTTTCGCTGTGATAGAAGATATATCGAATAGGGAGACGAGGGCAAGGTGGACCAATTATTTGATACAATTACTGGATATCTCGGACCCTATGGCCAGTGCCTGATCTAGGCAGGATGAAGATTCTTCTTGGATTTGGCAAGCTGACGATTGGTATGCTTGTAGGGGTCTTAATGAAACACCGCGCGATAGGCCGAATCGCTGTGCGCTGGGGCTACCCTTCTGCTCCTCGTAGTGGCTGTGGGGAGGAGGACGAGGAGACAGTGCAGCATCTGTTTTGTGATTGTCCAGGACAGAAGGAGCGGCAGATATAGATAAATATTGTTAAAAGTACAATTTTAAAATGCATCCAAAAATAATCATAATATGTTTATATACTCATAATATCAGCTGGATGATCATAATATTCTCCCAATGATTATATTATTGACATGTTGAATATTTTATGAGCATTTAAGGTCATATTATGATAGGAACATATTATGATTATTTCATGCACTCTTTACATCTTATTCAATTTTGTAAATTTTTTCAATTTTATTTTCGTACAAAACTAAAAGCTGTAACCTTATTATCGACGCCCTTCAACAATAAGTTTTCTACGTGAGTACAAAAATTAGAAAATAAATCCCTTTTATATCACGCTTTACTTATTTTATAACAGAAAGGAATTTTAAGGAAAAATCTTATTTGAAGGTTCCCAGGTTGATTGAACTTCTGAACTTCTAAAGCATAATTGCTCTAAAAGTGATCCTATAAACTGATTTTGATATCATTTGGTATTTCGAAATAGATGATCGCAGGTTCAAATCCTGGAGGGACCAATATTTTTTTATTTTTTTTTTAATTTCTTATTTATTTTTTAAATTTTTAAAAATATATAAAATAAATATGATAGAAAATAGTACTGAAAACAATACTGAATTGCAGTGCACCTTTTGCACTTGTTTAAAAAGAACTTTTATTGAACTTTTTAAAATTGTAATTGGTGAATGAAAAAGAGCTTCCTTTGCAATCGTTCAAAAAGTAATAAAAAAAAATGTTGAAGTGGGAGTACTCCTCTTATATGACAACTCAATATTAAAATCATTAGTGTTTATGTTAAAAAATAAGTACATCTAGATCATCAATTGTAGTGCTTTTTTACTGCTTCGGCATCTCTGTTTTTGCTGGGACATGACAACTCAATGTTAAAATCATTAGTGTTTATGTTAAAAAATAAGTACATCTAGATCATCAATTGTAGTGCTTTTTTACTGCTTCGGCATCTCTGTTTTTGCTGGGACATGATAGCAACAACCATGCATAGAAGTAGGGAAAAAGATTTTATAGCTGTGATTATACTACAACCATATATATTCTCTGCGTGACTTTTAAGTAACTTATTTCAGTTTTTTCACTACGTATGTATATTATTCGACCATATAATAGGAATTAATTTCCTTCCCAAATTTGGTGCGGTTCCCGGAAGTGTATCTCTTAGCCGGGCTTGACTGACTATAATTTTGAGCATATTTTATAGTAAACAAAAAAAATATTTCTTAACCTTTTTCCCTACTTATTTATTTTTTTATTTAACATATTCTTTGTAATCTTTAGGTTGCCCCTTTGCACTTAATTATTCTGCTTTCTTTATTAATACATTATAAAAATAACCATATTCTTAAATTAATTCCAAAAAAGACAAAGACGAAGAAGAAAGAAAAACAGAAAAGGCAATAATTAAATTCATTTGAAAATTAAAAATTCATTTTAATTTTCCCTTAAAACAGAAAACTTGAAAGAACAAGAGAGAGAAAAGAAAAAAAATATATATGTATATAAAAACCATGAAATTAAACACGAAACACTGAACCAAACAGTATTTTTCCTGTTTGTTAAACTTTTTAATAATTTCTTCATTAGCCAGCAGCTAGTTGTTAAAAGTAAAATAGTCAAATGCAAAAAAAAATAAATAAAATTAAAAACAGAAAAAATTAAAACAAACTTGTAATTTCTAGTACTTTATGAAAAACGAACAGACAATTAATGACATTTTTTTCCTTAACAATTGTTCACTAGATTAAGGAGGTAGCACTTTCTTTAACCTTAATTTTCTAAAAATATAAAAATATTTTGGTTTATTTTAATTTAAAATTGAATTCGGTTAAAAATCCTTTAAGACTAGTTTTTAAATTTAAGGAAATTTATCTAATTTAAAAATTTTCCCTCCTAGATAAGTGCTACCTTATTGAAATTTATCCATACTTTTAGAAACCTTTAGTGATATAAAAAGTAAACCAAACTAATTTCCTTCTTTTTTTCTACTTTTGCTGTCTCTTGTTTTTTTTTTTAATTTCTTATTTCTGCAATTTCAAGGAGTCTGGGTAATTTTTAATGAAGCTTTACATAAGAAATTGTACTTTTTATTTCTTAAGAAAAATAATGGAAAATTTTAGAGAAAAAAAACAATTTCTTTCCCTAAGAATGTGAGTTATTTGGAAAACTAAAATAATTTAAGTTAAACAACAATGGAAATGGTTTAAATATAAAGTCTAGATGTCTTTTTTAGTGTCATTTTGTTATGTGTTTGTAATAATGGCTCCCCCTTTTCTCACTTCCTGTTCCTCCCTATTTTTGTTTAAAATTAAACACCAGCCAATTAGTTGAGTATAAAAGTTGAAGAGACTTTTTTTTTTTTGGTTATAAAATAAAGTAAATGTGGCAGGGTGTTTCTAACGAAGTAGCATTATTCATTTTTGAGACCAAGACAAAACTTTTCTTTTCAACATATAAACTTCCGGTAGTGTCAGTCGTTATGAGTGTGTACGTGTGTGTGTGTCCTTAACTACGTATGTTGGAAGATAATTTCTTCTGTTTTTTATATGTATTGTAATTCATTTAGTTTTTCTGGTTTTCCTTTTTTTTTTTGTTCTTTTTCTTTAACAAACTACAAACTTAAGTAATGAATGTGTAGTTAGAAATGATGATTTCTTATTCTTAATATTTAACTCTTGAGTTGTGTGTGTTTGTATATAATTGTACATGTATCTGTGTGCTAGAGTGTTGGAATTTATTATGGCTGTTGGTAATTTTTTGAATAATGTTTAAACATTAAGTTAAATGTTCTTGTATTTTTCTTTTTCTTCTTATTATAGTTATGCAACATAAAGTGCACTCCTTCGTAATTTGAAGGGCATTATTTTTATCTTATTTCACATTGGTATTATATTAGCAGGTTTTGCTTTAATTTCCAACAAACCTGCAAAAGTTTTACACAGTAAGAAATAGTAATGCGTTTTTTTATATAAAAAAAGGTTTATTTTTGTAATAAATATTTATTAAACACTGGTGGGCATTAAAAACCCTACGATGTTAGCGTATCTAAAGGTTTATTTAAATGCAATTCATATGAAGTAAGGCCTGATAATTCAGACGAATTTTAGAATTCTATTGAAAGGTTAACTGCTACGGGTTTTCCCCGAATTTACGAATAGGAAGCTTCAAATCCAGGTACCTGTACAGTAGTTGTCTTTTTAATATTTTCGTTAGCATTTACAGTTGGATCTTAAAGTACGATATATCGATGTTTTTGCCTCGAGGGGACCAATGTTTTGATCTAAGGACGATTGACCTCAAGTATCCTGTTCTAGAATTTACCCACCAGATCTCAGTTCCTAACACCCTGATGTGCCACCCTAATATCAGAAAATTAAAGCTCGCTAAAAATCATTAAACTTTTGCAGAATTTTTTTATTTTTTTGTTGCCGAACGTAAGGGTCGCCTTTTAAATTTTTTTAATTGGATTTTTCCTTTATAGTAAAATATTGGTCTCCTGGAGCCAAAAAAATTGACATATCAACCGTTAAAATCCGACTGTAAATGCCGAAAATATAACAAAAACTTAAAAAAGGTGACCCCTGCATTCGGGGGGGGGGGAGAATTTGAAATTGCCTTGCAAAAATAATTTATATTCGAAGGTGTACCGCAAACTTTTTTTGCCTGTAAGATATTACGGCCTAGTGTACAGTTGCCCTTCATTTTCCCAATTTTAGTGTGCCAATTCCACTCGTTCCCCGATTCATTACATTTCGTTCCCATTGTCTAAAACTTCAATTCCACTCGTCACCCTTCCATTGCATTTCGTTTCACATATCTAGTGTTTCAATTCCACTAGTTCCCCTTCCATTCCATTGATTCCGAATTTTAGTATTTGAATCCCACTCATTCCCCGTTCTGTTCCATTTCATACCCATCCCATTCCAATTGGTTCCCATTGTCTAGTGTTTCGCTATCAGTCATTCCCATTTGCATTCCATTTCTTTCCATTACTTTGAATTGGTGAAAAAGAGCTACCTTTGCACTCATTCAAAAAGTACTGAAAAAATGTTGAAGTGGAAGTACTCCTCTCCTATGACAACTCGATGTTAAAATCATTAGTGTTTATGCTGAAGAAGAAGTAAATCTAGATCATCAATTGTAGTGCTTTTTCTTCTGCTTTGGCATCTCTGTTTTTGCTGGGAAGTGATGATCATCAAACAACGATAGTTCTAAGCCGTGTATTTTTTATGTAAACATTAAATACAATCCTCCTGTGGATGTCATTCGATGAATGTCGAAATATTGAGAAATAAATTAATTTTTATAATAAAAACTGGCCTCGAGTTCGAACATTTTATTTAATTGGAAACACCTTAGATTCAGTTAATTTTTCCTAGAGAAAAACCCAAAATTTTTAGTACTTCTAATTATAGAAATATTTCAGATTCTGTGATTTTTTTTTGTAGGAAAAAGTCCTTAGATTCAAGGGATTTTTCCTAGAGAAAAAACGCAATATTTTAAGTACTTTTAATTATAGAAATACTTCAGATTCTGTGAGCTTTTTTATACACGAGAAAGTCCTTAGAAGCTGAAAAGAAGTACTCGGGTTAGAGTTTTCTGTAGAAAAAATTTATAGAAAATTGTGATTTTCTGTAAGAAGCCCTCAAACCTATGCCATTTTCTATTTCAAAAAGTACTCAGATTTGAAATGTTCTTTCATCCGAAAAAGTCCTCAGAATAAAGGGTATTTTCAATAGGAGAAAGACCTCGGAGTCAAAAGGATTTTCAATAGTAGAAGTTCCCAAGGATCTGAGGGGTTTCTATCGGAAAATGTCCTCAGAAACTTATGGGTTTTATAAAAAAAAGTTATCTCAGTGTTAGGCTTTTGCTTTAGGGAATGCTGTCTGAATATTAGAACTTTATTTAAGAAAAATTCCTTAAAAACCAACGGTTTTTCTACAGGGAAATACCAAAATCTCTCGGGCAAAAAATCTAAGAGTCTGATAGCTTTATGTATCAATAGGCCTTTTTTTTAATCACTGGATTTATTTTTAGATTTATTTTATTTTGCTGAAAAATCTACATTTTCTTCATGAATTTTAAAAATTTTATATTTTTATTTAAGTCTAAAACTTATTCGCTACTATAATGTGAAAGAAAAAATTTAAATTTTGCAGGAATGCAATTTCTGGAATTAAATTAAGCTAAATCCGAAACGGATTTATTTATTTTATAAATTCGTTTTGGATTTATCTTAATTCCAATCCTGTGCTCACATTTTTACAAAATTTAATAATTTTCTTTCAAATCATATTAGCGCATAAGTATTAGATTTTTCTAAAAATATTAAATTTTGAAAATTAAATAACAAATTGTTGATCTTTTAACAAACTAAAATAAATCCAAAAATAAATCCAATGATTAAAAAAAAAGGCCAAATCTGTTTAGAATCTAAAGTTTTTTAGAAAAAATCCTCAGAATTCAAAATTTTTTCTATTGAGAAGACATCACAATTCTAGTCCTTTTCTTTTGGAAAGTTCTCATAATGCAATAGTTTTTCTGTTTATCTATAATTTATAAAAAAAAAATTCTGTTGACTTTTGCACTTTCATTAATACAAATTTCGATCCAATTATCAGCTGACCTTCAACAAAACTGGGTTGTCCGACAGTCTCTATTTTAAAATTTTTCTAATATCCCATTTTTAATCACTTCAACTAAAATTTCAATTAAATTAATTCTCTTCATTTCCTATTTATAAATTTGAACTAAAATGTTAGTGTAAATATTTCATTTGCATTTTAGATAACTATTTAATTTAAGCATGGTATTTAAAAGGGCATAAATATCCATACAAACCGATTTTATAAAAACATTTTATTGTATTTGTTATTTTAATTAGTTTTCTAACAAACAAA
Source organism: Leucophora obtusa (assembly GCA_949987735.1). Taxonomy (NCBI): domain Eukaryota; kingdom Metazoa; phylum Arthropoda; class Insecta; order Diptera; family Anthomyiidae; genus Leucophora; species Leucophora obtusa. The sequence goes on along the minus strand of OX465298.1, from coordinate 15,028,876 downwards.
CGTAACAATTTAAAGTGAGCACAAAATAAAACTAATTGTATACCATAACAAAAACCGAAATAAAATCTAAACTATTTTTATAACAAAAACAAAAAAAAAACAAAATAAAAAAGGAATAAAACTAAAAAAAAAGTTTGTTTGCCATTTAATATAAAAACATACAAAACAAAATATAATATAATAGAAAACTTAGACTCTACAACTAAAACAAACATTAAATATAGAAAAAAAAGTATGCAAAACACAGCAACAGCAATAGCAACGCCATTAGTCAGAGTAGCAACAAACAGCAATTGAAACAAACGTGCCTAAGTAGAGCGTGAAAATTAAAGTAGCCACTTAAGCGAACAGAGAGCAAGCTAGAAAATAAAAACATAACAAAAAACGCGAACTATCATTAACAACATAAAACAGAACAGAAGTAAAAACCTTAAAAATAAACAACTGAAAAAAATAAATTTAGAAAGAAATAAATTTTAAAATATTTAAGGCAAATACGAATTTATAATACCGTTAAATAATTGATACAATTTTGGAAAATCGTTATTAATTAAAACTACAAAGTGATATTTTCGTGTTAAAGTCCTTCAGAAAATTAAAGAGAGTCCTAAAATTTATTCTTTTTAAACACTTTCAGCACACTATAAAAAATGCTTGTAAATTTACTACTACGAAATCATACATGGGCATTTTTCATTACCATTGAAATTTCATTACCATTAGTTCATACTAATGACAATGAAAAAAATTTCATTACCATTTAATGGTAATGAAATATTTTTCATTAGAAAAATCATTACTAATGGTAATGAAATTGCACTAATGTATAAAAAAACTAATTACAATTGATTAAAAACCATTTGTTTACAAAAAAAATCAAAATTTTTTAAGGAGGATCCATTCCGTTAAACTTTACCTGGATACAAATAACAATGGAATGGAAAGTAATATTTAATTTCAAATGAGCAAGAGCCTGAATGAGCATATTCCATCTTCGATTTGAGCGAGTTTTACTCCATTTTTACGTTTTTCTGTCAATGCCAATTATTGTTTTTAATTTATTCATTATCAATGGTAATGAAATTTAAAATCATTGTCATTAATCAATGAAATTAAATTTTAGAATCATTACCATTAATTAAAAAAATGATAATGAAAATAATTTCATTACAATTGATATCAATGCAATGGTAATGAGATCATCAATTAATTAGTCCACCTAATTAATTAGTCCCATGTATGTACGAAATGAGTAAATTCTTGTTTAATATAACTTATAGTGAGTGAATATAAACACAAAATATGTAAAATTATTTTGTACACACCCCAGCAAAAAAAGAAATGCCGAAGCAGTAGAAAAAGCACTACAATTGATGATCTAGATGTACTTCTTTTTTAACATAAACCCTAATAATTTTAACATTGAGTTGTCATAGAAGAAGAGCACTCCCACTTTAACATTTTTTCAGTACTTTTTGAACGAGTGCAAAGAAAGCTCTGTTTCACCAATTAAAAGTTAAAAAAAAATCTTCCCAAAAAAAAAGTTTTTTTATTTATTTTACAAAAGTTTTTTTATTGGCGCCACCGGGTATCTAACTTGCGACGTCACAATTGCTAGTCTAGCGCTCTACCGCTGAGCTATTCTTTGATATGAAAGATGAGTGGCATAGCAACAAAACTTTGTTAGTGCGAGATATTGTTCCTTATTATCTTCAATAAAATTACTTATTAAACAAGTGTAAAAGGTGCACTCCAATTCAATATTGTTTTCAGTACTATTTTTACAGGTGCATAAAAAGCAATATTTCACCATATTTTTTATACATACACAGTAGAGCACCCATGAAATATATGGAATTTGCAAAAGTATTATTTTTTTCACCTCCCCACGAATTTTCCACTAGATTGGGCGCAAAAAATAATATTCCCGCAAAAATTTGTCTTCTCGTATTAAAACAGGCCAGTCACCCGCGGCTTTTAGCCCTAAAAATGGACTAAAATTAATTCAAAGCTTCTTTGCGCTATAACTCTTAAAGTAAAGGTTTTACTGAAAAATACTATATAAGCATATCTACAGGAAATAATATGCCTAGCATTTTTCTCATAGACATTTTTGACATATCAATGACCCAACATGGTGATTTAGGTGGTTAAACCCAAATTTGTGTTTAACCATATAAATCACTTTGACTTTACCCTCATAAATCACCATGATGCGTCATCAATATGTCAAAAATGTGTATGAGAAAAATGCTAGAGATATTATTGCCTGTAGATATGCTTATATAGTATTTTTCTGTAAAATCTTTACTTTAAGAGTTATGCGCAAATAGACTTTGAAGTAATTTTAGTCCATTTTAAGGGCTAAAAGCCGCGGGTGACTGGCCTGTTTTAATTCCAGAGGATCAATTTTCGCGGGGATCTTATTTTTTACTTCCAATCTACCAGAAAGTGCGTGGGGAGGGGAGAAAATATCACTTTTGCACATATGGGTGCTCTATTGGGCGCCTTGAGGTTGGCAAGAAATTAACTCTTAAACATATTTTAAGTTCTAACTTATTTCTGGCATTGAAAATTTTTAAAAATTAAAAAAATATTGAATTTAAACAAATTAATTATAAATATTAAAAAAAATGTATAGAATAAAAAAAATTAAAAAAAATAAAAAATATTGGTCCGAGCCGGGAATCGAACCCACGACCCTCTGTTTGGAAATGCCAAATGATATTAAAATCACATTTTACGACCATTGTTAGAGCAAATACAATACATAGAAAATGAGATTTGAAGAAAATTCAAGAAATTTTAAAATATTAAATAAAATGTTCTAAAAACAAATTGTTTTACTAGAAATATCTACTAAAACGCGTGCTAATGTTATCTGCGGGGATTTGAGCTGGACTTGTGGAACTTATGGACTTGGAATTGTGAAATGGCTGTGCAATATCTACACTTGACAGATAAAGATAAATTTTATTTGTCTTGAAAACTTTTCCTTCCATATTAATCTTCCTAGGCCTGTGAAATCTACGTCCGGTGAATAAAACGGAAAAATATGAAAACTAATTGAGATTTTGTGGTCAAAAAAAATAATGTTAAACAGTGATGGGTCTTGAAAAATTTTGTTTTGTGCCAAGTGATACACCAAAATGTTCGTATGAATGAGGCCTATTTGTGTCCATATTTAGAAATACGGCGACTAGTCTAGGTATTCCAGGAATTCAAATTTTGATAACTGACCACCAGTGGTGAATCGCATTTTCATGGAGCAACTCCAAAAAAAACTGATAGGATTTAAGTGTGATACACCAAAATGTTCGTATGAATGAGGCCTATTTGCGTCCATATTTATAAATGCGGCGACTAGTCTAGGTATTCCAGAAATTCAGATTTTGTTTACTAACCAGCATTGGTGAATCACATTTGCATGGAGCAACTCCACAAAAAACTGATAGGATATAAGTGTGATACACCAAAATATTCGTATGAATGAGGCCTATTTGTGTCCATATTTAGAAATGCGGCGACTAGTCTAGGTATTCCAGAAATTCAGATTTTGTTTACTAACCACCAGTGGTGAATCGCATTTTCATGGAGCAACTCCAAAAAAAACTGATAGGATATAAGTGTGATACACCAAAATGTTCGTATGAATGAGGCCTATTTGTGTACATACTTAGAAATACGGCGACTAGTCTAGGTATTCCAGGAATGCAAATTTTGATAACTGACCACCAGTGGTGAATCGCATTTTCATGGAGCAACTCCAAAAAAAACTGATAGGATATAAGTGTGATACACCAAAATGTTCGTATGAATGAGGCCCATTTGTGTACATACTTAGAAATGCGGCGACTAGTCTAGGTATTCCAGGAATGCAAATTTTGATAACTGACCACCAGTGGTGAATCGCATTTTCATGGAGCAACTCCAAAAAAAACTGATAGGATATAAGTGTGATACCCCAAAATATTCGTATGAATGAGGCCTATTTGTGTCCATATTTAGAAATGCGGCGACTAGTCTAGGTATTCCAGAAATTCAGATTTTATTTACTAACCACCATTGGTGAATCACATTTGCATGGAGCAACTCCACAAAAAACTGATAGGATATAAGTGTGATACACCAAAATATTCGTATGAATGAGGCCTATTTGTGTCCGTATTTAGACATACGGCGACTAGTCTAGGTATTCCGGGAATTCTAATTTTGGTAACTGACCACCAGTGGTGAATCGCATTTTCATGGAGCAACTCCAAAAAAAACTGATAGGATATAAGTGTGATACACCAAAATGTTCGTATGAATGGGGCCTATTTGTGTCCATATTTAGAAATGCGGCGACTAGTCTAGGTATTCCAGGAATTCAAATTTTGATAACTGACCACCAGTGGTGAATCGCATTTTCATGGAGCAACTCCAATACAAACTGATAGGATATAAGTGTGATACACCAAAATGTTCGTATGAATGAGGCCTATTTGTGTACATACTTAGAAATGCGGCGACTAGTCTAGGTATTCCAGGAATGCAAATTTTGATAACTGACCACCAGTGGTGAATCGCATTTTCATGGAGCAACTCCAAAAAAAACTGATAGGATATAAGTGTGATACACCAAAATGTTCGTATGAATGAGGCCTATTTGTGTCCATATTTAGAAATGCGGCGAGTAGTCTAGGTATTCCAGAAATTCAGATTTTGTTTACTAACCACCATTGGTGAATCACATTTGCAAGGAGCAACTCCACAAAAAACTGATAGGATATAAGTGTGATACACCAAAATGTTCGTATGAATGGGGCCTATTTGTGTCCATATTTAGAAATGCGGCGACTAGTCTAGGTATTCCAGGAATGCAAATTTTGATAACTGACCACCAGTGGTGAATCGCATTTTCATGGAGCAACTCCAAAAAAAACTGATAGGATATAAGTGTGATACACCAAAATGTTCGTATGAATGAGGCCTATTTGTGTACATACTTAGAAATGCGGCGACTAGTCTAGGTATTCCAGGAATGCAAATTTTGATAAGTGACCACCAGTGGTGAATCGCATTTTCATGGAGCAACTCCAAAAAAAACTGATAGGATATAAGTGTGATACACCAGAATGTTCGTATGAATGAGGCCTATTTGTGTACATACTTAGAAATACGGCGACTAGTCTAGGTATTCCAGGAATGCAAATTTTGATAACTGACCACCAGTGGTGAATCGCATTTTCATGGAGCAACTCCAAAAAAAACTGATAGGATATAAGTGTGATACACCAAAATGTTCGTATGAATGAGGCCTATTTGTGTACATACTTAGAAATACGGCGACTAGTCTAGGTATTCCAGGAATGCAAATTTTGATAACTGACCACCAGTGGTGAATCGCATTTTCATGGAGCAACTCCAAAAAAAACTGATAGGATATAAGTGTGATACACCAAAATGTTCGTATGAATGAGGCCTATTTGTGTCCATATTTAGAAATGCGGCGACTAGTCTAGGTATTCCATAAATTCAGATTTTGTTTACTAACCACCATTGGTGAATCACATTTGCATGGAGCAACTCCACAAAAAACTGATAGGATATAAGTGTGATACACCAAAATATTCGTATGAATGAGGCCTATTTGTGTCCGTATTTAGAAATACGGCGACTAGTCTAGGTATTCCGGGAATTCTAATTTTGGTAACTGACCACCAGTGGTGAATCGCATTTTCATGGAGCAACTCCAAAAAAAACTGATAGGATATAAGTGTGATACACCAAAATGTTCGTATGAATGGGGCCTATTTGTGTCCATATTTAGAAATGCGGCGACTAGTCTAGGTATTCCAGGAATTCAAATTTTGATAACTGACCACCAGTGGTGAATCGCATTTTCATGGAGCAACTCCAAAACAAACTGATAGGATATAAGTGTGATACACCAAAATGTTCGTATGAATGAGGCCTATTTGTGTACATACTTAGAAATGCGGCGACTAGTCTAGGTATTCCAGAAATTCAGATTTTGTTTACTAACCACCATTGGTGAATCACATTTGCATGGAGCAACTCCACAAAAAACTGATAGGATATAAGTGTGATACCCCAAAATATTCGTATGAATGAGGCCTATTTGTGTCCATATTTAGAAATACGGCGGCTAGTCTAGGTATTCCAGGAATTCAAATTTTGATAACTGACCACCAGTGGTGAATCGCATTTTCATGGAGCAACTCCAAAAAAAACTGATAGGATATAAGTGTGATACACCAAAATGTTCGTATGAATGAGGCCTATTTGTGTACATACTTAGAAATGCGGCGACTAGTCTAGGTATTCCAGGAATGCAAATTTTGACAACTGACCACCAGTGGTGAATCGCATTTTCATGGAGCAACTCCAAAAAAAAGTGATAGGATATAAGTGTGATACACCAAAATGTTCGTATGAATGAGGCCTATTTGTGTATATACTTAGAAATGCGGCGACTAGTCTAGGTATTCCAGGAATGCAAATTTTGATAACTGACCACCAGTGGTGAATCGCATTTTCATGGAGCAACTCCAAAAAAAACTGATAGGATATAAGTGTGATACACCAAAATGTTCGTATGAATGAGGCCTATTTGTGTCCATATTTAGAAATGCGGCGACTAGTCTAGGTATTCCATAAATTCAGATTTTGTTTACTAACCACCATTGGTGAATCACATTTGCATGGAGCAACTCCACAAAAAACTGATAGGATATAAGTGTGATACACCAAAATATTCGTATGAATGAGGCCTATTTGTGTCCGTATTTAGACATACGGCGACTAGTCTAGGTATTCCGGGAATTCTAATTTTGGTAACTGACCACCAGTGGTGAATCGCATTTTCATGGAGCAACTCCAAAAAAAACTGATAGGATATAAGTGTGATACACCAAAATGTTCGTATGAATGGGGCCTATTTGTGTCCATATTTAGAAATGCGGCGACTAGTCTAGGTATTCCAGGAATTCAAATTTTGATAACTGACCACCAGTGGTGAATCGCATTTTCATGGAGCAACTCCAAAAAAAACTGATAGGATATAAGTGTGATACACCAAAATGTTCGTATGAATGAGGCCTATTTGTGTACATACTTAGAAATGCGGCGACTAGTCTAGGTATTCCAGGAATGCAAATTTTGATAACTGACCACCAGTGGTGAATCGCATTTTCATGGAGCAACTCCAAAAAAAACTGATAGGATATAAGTGTGATACCCCAAAATATTCGTATGAATGAGGCCTATTTGTGTCCATATTTAGAAATGCGGCGACTAGTCTAGGTATTCCAGGAATTCAAATTTTGATAACTGACCACCAGTGGAGAATCGCATTTTCATGGAGCAACTCCAAAAAAAACTGATAGGATATAAGTGTGATACACCAAAATGTTCGTATGAATGAGGCCCATTTGTGTACATACTTAGAAATGCGGCGACTAGTCTAGGTATTCCAGGAATGCAAATTTTGATAACTGACCACCAGTGGTGAATCGCATTTTCATGGAGCAACTCCAAAAAAAACTGATAGGATATAAGTGTGATACCCCAAAATATTCGTATGAATGAGGCCTATTTGTGTCCATATTTAGAAATGCGGCGACTAGTCTAGGTATTCCAGAAATTCAGATTTTATTTACTAACCACCATTGGTGAATCACATTTGCATGGAGCAACTCCACAAAAAACTGATAGGATATAAGTGTGATACACCAAAATATTCGTATGAATGAGGCCTATTTGTGTCCGTATTTAGACATACGGCGACTAGTCTAGGTATTCCGGGAATTCTAATTTTGGTAACTGACCACCAGTGGTGAATCGCATTTTCATGGAGCAACTCCAAAAAAAACTGATAGGATATAAGTGTGATACACCAAAATGTTCGTATGAATGGGGCCTATTTGTGTCCATATTTAGAAATGCGGCGACTAGTCTAGGTATTCCAGGAATTCAAATTTTGATAACTGACCACCAGTGGTGAATCGCATTTTCATGGAGCAACTCCAATACAAACTGATAGGATATAAGTGTGATACACCAAAATGTTCGTATGAATGAGGCCTATTTGTGTACATACTTAGAAATGCGGCGACTAGTCTAGGTATTCCAGGAATGCAAATTTTGATAACTGACCACCAGTGGTGAATCGCATTTTCATGGAGCAACTCCAAAAAAAACTGATAGGATATAAGTGTGATACACCAAAATGTTCGTATGAATGAGGCCTATTTGTGTCCATATTTAGAAATGCGGCGAGTAGTCTAGGTATTCCAGAAATTCAGATTTTGTTTACTAACCACCATTGGTGAATCACATTTGCAAGGAGCAACTCCACAAAAAACTGATAGGATATAAGTGTGATACACCAAAATGTTCGTATGAATGGGGCCTATTTGTGTCCATATTTAGAAATGCGGCGACTAGTCTAGGTATTCCAGGAATGCAAATTTTGATAACTGACCACCAGTGGTGAATCGCATTTTCATGGAGCAACTCCAAAAAAAACTGATAGGATATAAGTGTGATACACCAAAATGTTCGTATGAATGAGGCCTATTTGTGTACATACTTAGAAATGCGGCGACTAGTCTAGGTATTCCAGGAATGCAAATTTTGATAAGTGACCACCAGTGGTGAATCGCATTTTCATGGAGCAACTCCAAAAAAAACTGATAGGATATAAGTGTGATACACCAGAATGTTCGTATGAATGAGGCCTATTTGTGTACATACTTAGAAATACGGCGACTAGTCTAGGTATTCCAGGAATGCAAATTTTGATAACTGACCACCAGTGGTGAATCGCATTTTCATGGAGCAACTCCAAAAAAAACTGATAGGATATAAGTGTGATACACCAAAATGTTCGTATGAATGAGGCCTATTTGTGTACATACTTAGAAATACGGCGACTAGTCTAGGTATTCCAGGAATGCAAATTTTGATAACTGACCACCAGTGGTGAATCGCATTTTCATGGAGCAACTCCAAAAAAAACTGATAGGATATAAGTGTGATACACCAAAATGTTCGTATGAATGAGGCCCATTTGTGTACATACTTAGAAATGCGGCGACTAGTCTAGGTATTCCAGGAATGCAAATTTTGATAACTGACCACCAGTGGTGAATCGCATTTTCATGGAGCAACTCCAAAAAAAACTGATAGGATATAAGTGTGATACCCCAAAATATTCGTATGAATGAGGCCTATTTGTGTCCATATTTAGAAATGCGGCGACTAGTCTAGGTATTCCAGAAATTCAGATTTTATTTACTAACCACCATTGGTGAATCACATTTGCATGGAGCAACTCCACAAAAAACTGATAGGATATAAGTGTGATACACCAAAATATTCGTATGAATGAGGCCTATTTGTGTCCGTATTTAGACATACGGCGACTAGTCTAGGTATTCCGGGAATTCTAATTTTGGTAACTGACCACCAGTGGTGAATCGCATTTTCATGGAGCAACTCCAAAAAAAACTGATAGGATATAAGTGTGATACACCAAAATGTTCGTATGAATGGGGCCTATTTGTGTCCATATTTAGAAATGCGGCGACTAGTCTAGGTATTCCAGGAATTCAAATTTTGATAACTGACCACCAGTGGTGAATCGCATTTTCATGGAGCAACTCCAATACAAACTGATAGGATATAAGTGTGATACACCAAAATGTTCGTATGAATGAGGCCTATTTGTGTACATACTTAGAAATGCGGCGACTAGTCTAGGTATTCCAGGAATGCAAATTTTGATAACTGACCACCAGTGGTGAATCGCATTTTCATGGAGCAACTCCAAAAAAAACTGATAGGATATAAGTGTGATACACCAAAATGTTCGTATGAATGAGGCCTATTTGTGTCCATATTTAGAAATGCGGCGAGTAGTCTAGGTATTCCAGAAATTCAGATTTTGTTTACTAACCACCATTGGTGAATCACATTTGCAAGGAGCAACTCCACAAAAAACTGATAGGATATAAGTGTGATACACCAAAATGTTCGTATGAATGGGGCCTATTTGTGTCCATATTTAGAAATGCGGCGACTAGTCTAGGTATTCCAGGAATGCAAATTTTGATAACTGACCACCAGTGGTGAATCGCATTTTCATGGAGCAACTCCAAAAAAAACTGATAGGATATAAGTGTGATACACCAAAATGTTCGTATGAATGAGGCCTATTTGTGTACATACTTAGAAATGCGGCGACTAGTCTAGGTATTCCAGGAATGCAAATTTTGATAAGTGACCACCAGTGGTGAATCGCATTTTCATGGAGCAACTCCAAAAAAAACTGATAGGATATAAGTGTGATACACCAGAATGTTCGTATGAATGAGGCCTATTTGTGTACATACTTAGAAATACGGCGACTAGTCTAGGTATTCCAGGAATGCAAATTTTGATAACTGACCACCAGTGGTGAATCGCATTTTCATGGAGCAACTCCAAAAAAAACTGATAGGATATAAGTGTGATACACCAAAATGTTCGTATGAATGAGGCCTATTTGTGTACATACTTAGAAATACGGCGACTAGTCTAGGTATTCCAGGAATGCAAATTTTGATAACTGACCACCTGAGGCCTATTTGTGTCCGTATTTAGACATACGGCGACTAGTCTAGGTATTCCGGGAATTCTAATTTTGGTAACTGACCACCAGTGGTGAATCGCATTTTCATGGAGCAACTCCAAAAAAAACTGATAGGATATAAGTGTGATACACCAAAATGTTCGTATGAATGGGGCCTATTTGTGTCCATATTTAGAAATGCGGCGACTAGTCTAGGTATTCCAGGAATTCAAATTTTGATAACTGACCACCAGTGGTGAATCGCATTTTCATGGAGCAACTCCAATACAAACTGATAGGATATAAGTGTGATACACCAAAATGTTCGTATGAATGAGGCCTATTTGTGTACATACTTAGAAATGCGGCGACTAGTCTAGGTATTCCAGGAATGCAAATTTTGATAACTGACCACCAGTGGTGAATCGCATTTTCATGGAGCAACTCCAAAAAAAACTGATAGGATATAAGTGTGATACACCAAAATGTTCGTATGAATGAGGCCTATTTGTGTCCATATTTAGAAATGCGGCGAGTAGTCTAGGTATTCCAGAAATTCAGATTTTGTTTACTAACCACCATTGGTGAATCACATTTGCAAGGAGCAACTCCACAAAAAACTGATAGGATATAAGTGTGATACACCAAAATGTTCGTATGAATGGGGCCTATTTGTGTCCATATTTAGAAATGCGGCGACTAGTCTAGGTATTCCAGGAATGCAAATTTTGATAACTGACCACCAGTGGTGAATCGCATTTTCATGGAGCAACTCCAAAAAAAACTGATAGGATATAAGTGTGATACACCAAAATGTTCGTATGAATGAGGCCTATTTGTGTACATACTTAGAAATGCGGCGACTAGTCTAGGTATTCCAGGAATGCAAATTTTGATAAGTGACCACCAGTGGTGAATCGCATTTTCATGGAGCAACTCCAAAAAAAACTGATAGGATATAAGTGTGATACACCAGAATGTTCGTATGAATGAGGCCTATTTGTGTACATACTTAGAAATACGGCGACTAGTCTAGGTATTCCAGGAATGCAAATTTTGATAACTGACCACCAGTGGTGAATCGCATTTTCATGGAGCAACTCCAAAAAAAACTGATAGGATATAAGTGTGATACACCAAAATGTTCGTATGAATGAGGCCTATTTGTGTACGTACTTAGAAATACGGCGACTAGTCTAGGTATTCCAGGAATGCAAATTTTGATAACTGACCACCAGTGGTGAATCGCATTTTCATGGAGCAACTCCAAAAAAAACTGATAGGATATAAGTGTGATACACCAAAATGTTCGTATGAATGAGGCCTATTTGTGTCCATATTTAGAAATGCGGCGACTAGTCTAGGTATTCCATAAATTCAGATTTTGTTTACTAACCACCATTGGTGAATCACATTTGCATGGAGCAACTCCACAAAAAACTGATAGGATATAAGTGTGATACACCAAAATATTCGTATGAATGAGGCCTATTTGTGTCCGTATTTAGAAATACGGCGACTAGTCTAGGTATTCCGGGAATTCTAATTTTGGTAACTGACCACCAGTGGTGAATCGCATTTTCATGGAGCAACTCCAAAAAAAACTGATAGGATATAAGTGTGATACACCAAAATGTTCGTATGAATGGGGCCTATTTGTGTCCATATTTAGAAATGCGGCGACTAGTCTAGGTATTCCAGGAATTCAAATTTTGATAACTGACCACCAGTGGTGAATCGCATTTTCATGGAGCAACTCCAAAACAAACTGATAGGATATAAGTGTGATACACCAAAATGTTCGTATGAATGAGGCCTATTTGTGTACATACTTAGAAATGCGGCGACTAGTCTAGGTATTCCAGAAATTCAGATTTTGTTTACTAACCACCATTGGTGAATCACATTTGCATGGAGCAACTCCACAAAAAACTGATAGGATATAAGTGTGATACCCCAAAATATTCGTATGAATGAGGCCTATTTGTGTCCATATTTAGAAATACGGCGGCTAGTCTAGGTATTCCAGGAATTCAAATTTTGATAACTGACCACCAGTGGTGAATCGCATTTTCATGGAGCAACTCCAAAAAAAACTGATAGGATATAAGTGTGATACACCAAAATGTTCGTATGAATGAGGCCTATTTGTGTACATACTTAGAAATGCGGCGACTAGTCTAGGTATTCCAGGAATGCAAATTTTGACAACTGACCACCAGTGGTGAATCGCATTTTCATGGAGCAACTCCAAAAAAAAGTGATAGGATATAAGTGTGATACACCAAAATGTTCGTATGAATGAGGCCTATTTGTGTATATACTTAGAAATGCGGCGACTAGTCTAGGTATTCCAGGAATGCAAATTTTGATAACTGACCACCAGTGGTGAATCGCATTTTCATGGAGCAACTCCAAAAAAAACTGATAGGATATAAGTGTGATACACCAAAATGTTCGTATGAATGAGGCCTATTTGTGTCCATATTTAGAAATGCGGCGACTAGTCTAGGTATTCCATAAATTCAGATTTTGTTTACTAACCACCATTGGTGAATCACATTTGCATGGAGCAACTCCACAAAAAACTGATAGGATATAAGTGTGATACACCAAAATATTCGTATGAATGAGGCCTATTTGTGTCCGTATTTAGACATACGGCGACTAGTCTAGGTATTCCGGGAATTCTAATTTTGGTAACTGACCACCAGTGGTGAATCGCATTTTCATGGAGCAACTCCAAAAAAAACTGATAGGATATAAGTGTGATACACCAAAATGTTCGTATGAATGGGGCCTATTTGTGTCCATATTTAGAAATGCGGCGACTAGTCTAGGTATTCCAGGAATTCAAATTTTGATAACTGACCACCAGTGGTGAATCGCATTTTCATGGAGCAACTCCAAAAAAAACTGATAGGATATAAGTGTGATACACCAAAATGTTCGTATGAATGAGGCCTATTTGTGTACATACTTAGAAATGCGGCGACTAGTCTAGGTATTCCAGGAATGCAAATTTTGATAACTGACCACCAGTGGTGAATCGCATTTTCATGGAGCAACTCCAAAAAAAACTGATAGGATATAAGTGTGATACCCCAAAATATTCGTATGAATGAGGCCTATTTGTGTCCATATTTAGAAATGCGGCGACTAGTCTAGGTATTCCAGGAATTCAAATTTTGATAACTGACCACCAGTGGAGAATCGCATTTTCATGGAGCAACTCCAAAAAAAACTGATAGGATATAAGTGTGATACACCAAAATGTTCGTATGAATGAGGCCCATTTGTGTACATACTTAGAAATGCGGCGACTAGTCTAGGTATTCCAGGAATGCAAATTTTGATAACTGACCACCAGTGGTGAATCGCATTTTCATGGAGCAACTCCAAAAAAAACTGATAGGATATAAGTGTGATACCCCAAAATATTCGTATGAATGAGGCCTATTTGTGTCCATATTTAGAAATGCGGCGACTAGTCTAGGTATTCCAGAAATTCAGATTTTATTTACTAACCACCATTGGTGAATCACATTTGCATGGAGCAACTCCACAAAAAACTGATAGGATATAAGTGTGATACACCAAAATATTCGTATGAATGAGGCCTATTTGTGTCCGTATTTAGACATACGGCGACTAGTCTAGGTATTCCGGGAATTCTAATTTTGGTAACTGACCACCAGTGGTGAATCGCATTTTCATGGAGCAACTCCAAAAAAAACTGATAGGATATAAGTGTGATACACCAAAATGTTCGTATGAATGGGGCCTATTTGTGTCCATATTTAGAAATGCGGCGACTAGTCTAGGTATTCCAGGAATTCAAATTTTGATAACTGACCACCAGTGGTGAATCGCATTTTCATGGAGCAACTCCAAAAAAAACTGATAGGATATAAGTGTGATACACCAAAATGTTCGTATGAATGAGGCCTATTTGTGTCCATATTTAGAAATGCGGCGACTAGTCTAGGTATTCCAGAAATTCAGATTTTGTTTACTAACCACCATTGGTGAATCACATTTGCAAGGAGCAACTCCACAAAAAACTGATAGGATATAAGTGTGATACACCAAAATGTTCGTATGAATGGGGCCTATTTGTGTCCATATTTAGAAATGCGGCGACTAGTCTAGGTATTCCAGGAATTCAAATTTTGATAACTGACCACCAGTGGTGAATCGCATTTTCATGGAGCAACTCAAAAAAAAACTGATAGGATATAAGTGTGATACACCAAAATGTTCGTATGAATGAGGCCTATTTGTGTACATACTTAGAAATGCGGCGACTAGTCTAGGTATTCCAGGAATGCAAATTTTGATAACTGACCACCAGTGGTGAATCGCATTTTCATGGAGCAACTCCAAAAAAAACCGATAGGATATAAGTGTGATACACCAAAATGTTCGTATGAATGGGGCTTATTTGTGTCCATATTTAGAAATGCGGCGACTAGTCTAGGTATTCCAGGAATTCAAATTTTGGTAACTGACCACCAGTGCTGAATCGCATTTTCATGGAGCAACTCCAAAAAAAACTGATAGGATGTAAGTGTGATACACCAAAATGTTCGTATGAATCAATTTTTGTACATATTTAGAAATGCGGCGACTAGTCTAGGTATTCCAGAAATTCAGATTTTGTTTACTAACCACCATTGGTGAATCACATTTGCATGGAGCAACTCCACAAAAAACTGATAGGATATAAGTGTGATACCCCAAAATATTCGTATGAATGAGGCCTATTTGTGTCCATATTTAGAAATGCGGCGACTAGTCTAGGTATTCCAGAAATTCAGATTTTGTTTACTAACCACCATTGGTGAATCACATTTGCATGGAGCAACTCCACAAAAAACTGATAGGATATAAGTGTGATACACCAAAATATTCGCATGAATGAGGCCTATTTGTGTCCATATTTAGAAATGCGGCGCCTAGTCTAGGTATTCCAGGAATTCAGATTTTGTTTACTAACCACCATTGGTGAATCACATTTGCATGGAGCAACTCCACAAAAAACTGATAGGATATAAGTGTGATACCCCAAAATATTCGTATGAATGAGGCCTATTTGTGTCCATATTTAGAAATGCGGCGACTAGTCTAGGTATTCCAGAAATTCAGATTTTGTTTACTAACCACCATTGGTGAATCACATTTGCATGGAGCAACTCCACAAAAAACTGATAGGATATAAGTGTGATACCCCAAAATATTCGTATGAATGAGGCCTATTTGTGTCCATATTTAGAAATGCGGCGACTAGTCTAGGTATTCCAGAAATTCAGATTTTGTTTACTAACCACCATTGGTGAATCACATTTGCATGGAGCAACTCCACAAAAAACTGATAGGATATAAGTGTGATACACCAAAATATTCGTATGAATGAGGCCTATTTGTGTCCGTATTTAGACATACGGCGACTAGTCTAGGTATTCCGGGAATTCTAATTTTGGTAACTGACCACCAGTGGTGAATCGCATTTTCATGGAGCAACTCCAAAAAAAACTGATAGGATATAAGTGTGATACACCAAAATGTTCGTATGAACGGGGCCTATTTGTGTCCATATTTAGAAATGCGGCGACTAGTCTAGGTATTCCAGGAATTCAAATTTTGATAACTGACCACCAGTGGTGAATCGCATTTTCATGGAGCAACTCCAAAAAAAACTGATAGGATATAAGTGTGATACACCAAAATGTTCGTATGAATGAGGCCTATTTGTGTCCATATTTAGAAATGCGGCGACTAGTCTAGGTATTCCAGAAATTCAGATTTTGTTTACTAACCACCATTGGTGAATCACATTTGCAAGGAGCAACTCCACAAAAAACTGATAGGATATAAGTGTGATACACCAAAATGTTCGTATGAATGAGGCCTATTTGTGTACATACTTAGAAATGCGGCGACTAGTCTAGGTATTCCAGGAATGCAAATTTTGATAACTGACCACCAGTGGTGAATCGCATTTTCATGGAGCAACTCCAAAAAAAACTGATAGGATATAAGTGTGATACCCCAAAATATTCGTATGAATGAGGCCTATTTGTGTCCATATTTAGAAATGCGGCGACTATTCTAGGTATTCCAGAAATTCAGATTTTGTTTACTAACCACCATTGGTGAATCACATTTGCATGGAGCAACTCCACAAAAAACTGATAGGATATAAGTGTGATACACCAAAATATTCGTATGAATGAGGCCTATTTGTGTCCGTATTTAGACATACGGCGACTAGTCTAGGTATTCCGGGAATTCTAATTTTGGTAACTGACCACCAGTGGTGAATCGCATTTTCATGGAGCAACTCCAAAAAAAACTGATAGGATATAAGTGTGATACACCAAAATGTTCGTATGAATGGGGCCTATTTGTGTCCATATTTAGAAATGCGGCGACTAGTCTAGGTATTCCAGGAATTCAAATTTTGATAACTGACCACCAGTGGTGAATCGCATTTTCATGGAGCAACTCTAAAAAAAACTGATAGGATATAAGTGTGATACACCAAAATGTTCGTATGAATGAGGCCTATTTGTGTCCATATTTAGAAATGCGGCGACTAGTCTAGGTATTCCAGAAATTCAGATTTTGTTTACTAACCACCATTGGTGAATCACATTTGCAAGGAGCAACTCCACAAAAAACTGATAGGATATAAGTGTGATACACCAAAATGTTCGTATGAATGGGGCCTATTTGTGTCCATATTTAGAAATGCGGCGACTAGTCTAGGTATTCCAGGAATTCAAATTTTGATAACTGACCACCAGTGGTGAATCGCATTTTCATGGAGCAACTCCAAAAAAAACTGATAGGATATAAGTGTGATACACCAAAATGTTCGTATGAATGAGGCCTATTTGTGTACATACTTAGAAATGCGGCGACTAGTCTAGGTATTCCAGGAATGCAAATTTTGATAACTGACCACCAGTGGTGAATCGCATTTTCATGGAGCAACTCCAAAAAAAACCGATAGGATATAAGTGTGATACACCAAAATGTTCGTATGAATGGGGCTTATTTGTGTCCATATTTAGAAATGCGGCGACTAGTCTAGGTATTCCAGGAATTCAAATTTTGGTAACTGACCACCAGTGGTGAATCGCATTTTCATGGAGCAACTCCAAAAAAAACTGATAGGATGTAAGCGTGATACACCAAAATGTTCGTATGAATCAGGCCTATTTTTGTACATATTTAGAAATGCGGCGACTAGTCTAGGTATTCCAGAAATTCAGATTTTGTTTACTAACCACCATTGGTGAATCACATTTGCATGGAGCAACTCCACAAAAAACTGATAGGATATAAGTGTGATACCCCAAAATATTCGTATGAATGAGGCCTATTTGTGTCCATATTTAGAAATGCGGCGACTAGTCTAGGTATTCCAGAAATTCAGATTTTGTTTACTAACCACCATTGGTGAATCACATTTGCATGGAGCAACTCCACAAAAAACTGATAGGATATAAGTGTGATACCCCAAAATATTCGTATGAATGAGGCCTATTTGTGTCCATATTTAGAAATGCGGCGACTAGTCTAGGTATTCCAGAAATTCAGATTTTGTTTACTAACCACCATTGGTGAATCACATTTGCATGGAGCAACTCCACAAAAAACTGATAGGATATAAGTGTGATACACCAAAATATTCGCATGAATGAAGCCTATTTGTGTCCATATTTAGAAATGCGGCGACTAGTCTAGGTATTCCAGGAATTCAGATTTTGTTTACTAACCACCATTGGTGAATCACATTTGCATGGAGCAACTCCACAAAAAACTGATAGGATATAAGTGTGATACCCCAAAATATTCGTATGAATGAGGCCTATTTGTGTCCATATTTAGAAATGCGGCGACTAGTCTAGGTATTCCAGAAATTCAGATTTTGTTTACTAACCACCATTGGTGAATCACATTTGCATGGAGCAACTCCACAAAAAACTGATAGGATATAAGTGTGATATACCAAAATGTTCGTATGAATGAGGCCTATTTTTGTACATATTTAGAAATGCGGCGACTAGTCTAGGTATTCCAGAAATTCAGATTTTGTTTACTAACCACCATTGGTGAATCACATTTGCATGGAGCAACTCCACAAAAAACTGATAGGATATAAGTGTGATACCCCAAAATATTCGTATGAATGAGGCCTATTTGTGTCCATATTTAGAAATGCGGCGACTAGTCTAGGTATTCCAGGAATGCAAATTTTGATAACTGACCACCAGTGGTGAATCGCATTTTCATGGAGCAACTCAAAAAAAAACTGATAGGATATAAGTGTGATACACCAAAATGTTCGTATGAATGAGGCCTATTTGTGTACATACTTAGAAATGCGGCGACTAGTCTAGGTATTCCAGGAATGCAAATTTTGATAACTGACCACCAGTGGTGAATCGCATTTTCATGGAGCAACTCCAAAAAAAACCGATAGGATATAAGTGTGATACACCAAAATGTTCGTATGAATGGGGCTTATTTGTGTCCATATTTAGAAATGCGGCGACTAGTCTAGGTATTCCAGGAATTCAAATTTTGGTAACTGACCACCAGTGCTGAATCGCATTTTCATGGAGCAACTCCAAAAAAAACTGATAGGATGTAAGTGTGATACACCAAAATGTTCGTATGAATCAATTTTTGTACATATTTAGAAATGCGGCGACTAGTCTAGGTATTCCAGAAATTCAGATTTTGTTTACTAACCACCATTGGTGAATCACATTTGCATGGAGCAACTCCACAAAAAACTGATAGGATATAAGTGTGATACCCCAAAATATTCGTATGAATGAGGCCTATTTGTGTCCATATTTAGAAATGCGGCGACTAGTCTAGGTATTCCAGAAATTCAGATTTTGTTTACTAACCACCATTGGTGAATCACATTTGCATGGAGCAACTCCACAAAAAACTGATAGGATATAAGTGTGATACACCAAAATATTCGCATGAATGAGGCCTATTTGTGTCCATATTTAGAAATGCGGCGCCTAGTCTAGGTATTCCAGGAATTCAGATTTTGTTTACTAACCACCATTGGTGAATCACATTTGCATGGAGCAACTCCACAAAAAACTGATAGGATATAAGTGTGATACCCCAAAATATTCGTATGAATGAGGCCTATTTGTGTCCATATTTAGAAATGCGGCGACTAGTCTAGGTATTCCAGAAATTCAGATTTTGTTTACTAACCACCATTGGTGAATCACATTTGCATGGAGCAACTCCACAAAAAACTGATAGGATATAAGTGTGATACCCCAAAATATTCGTATGAATGAGGCCTATTTGTGTCCATATTTAGAAATGCGGCGACTAGTCTAGGTATTCCAGAAATTCAGATTTTGTTTACTAACCACCATTGGTGAATCACATTTGCATGGAGCAACTCCACAAAAAACTGATAGGATATAAGTGTGATACACCAAAATATTCGTATGAATGAGGCCTATTTGTGTCCGTATTTAGACATACGGCGACTAGTCTAGGTATTCCGGGAATTCTAATTTTGGTAACTGACCACCAGTGGTGAATCGCATTTTCATGGAGCAACTCCAAAAAAAACTGATAGGATATAAGTGTGATACACCAAAATGTTCGTATGAATGGGGCCTATTTGTGTCCATATTTAGAAATGCGGCGACTAGTCTAGGTATTCCAGGAATTCAAATTTTGATAACTGACCACCAGTGGTGAATCGCATTTTCATGGAGCAACTCCAAAAAAAACTGATAGGATATAAGTGTGATACACCAAAATGTTCGTATGAATGAGGCCTATTTGTGTCCATATTTAGAAATGCGGCGACTAGTCTAGGTATTCCAGAAATTCAGATTTTGTTTACTAACCACCATTGGTGAATCACATTTGCAAGGAGCAACTCCACAAAAAACTGATAGGATATAAGTGTGATACACCAAAATGTTCGTATGAATGAGGCCTATTTGTGTACATACTTAGAAATGCGGCGACTAGTCTAGGTATTCCAGGAATGCAAATTTTGATAACTGACCACCAGTGGTGAATCGCATTTTCATGGAGCAACTCCAAAAAAAACTGATAGGATATAAGTGTGATACCCCAAAATATTCGTATGAATGAGGCCTATTTGTGTCCATATTTAGAAATGCGGCGACTAGTCTAGGTATTCCAGAAATTCAGATTTTGTTTACTAACCACCATTGGTGAATCACATTTGCATGGAGCAACTCCACAAAAAACTGATAGGATATAAGTGTGATACACCAAAATATTCGTATGAATGAGGCCTATTTGTGTCCGTATTTAGACATACGGCGACTAGTCTAGGTATTCCGGGAATTCTAATTTTGGTAACTGACCACCAGTGGTGAATCGCATTTTCATGGAGCAACTCCAAAAAAAACTGATAGGATATAAGTGTGATACACCAAAATGTTCGTATGAATGGGGCCTATTTGTGTCCATATTTAGAAATGCGGCGACTAGTCTAGGTATTCCAGGAATTCAAATTTTGATAACTGACCACCAGTGGTGAATCGCATTTTCATGGAGCAACTCTAAAAAAAACTGATAGGATATAAGTGTGATACACCAAAATGTTCGTATGAATGAGGCCTATTTGTGTCCATATTTAGAAATGCGGCGACTAGTCTAGGTATTCCAGAAATTCAGATTTTGTTTACTAACCACCATTGGTGAATCACATTTGCAAGGAGCAACTCCACAAAAAACTGATAGGATATAAGTGTGATACACCAAAATGTTCGTATGAATGGGGCCTATTTGTGTCCATATTTAGAAATGCGGCGACTAGTCTAGGTATTCCAGGAATTCAAATTTTGATAACTGACCACCAGTGGTGAATCGCATTTTCATGGAGCAACTCCAAAAAAAACTGATAGGATATAAGTGTGATACACCAAAATGTTCGTATGAATGAGGCCTATTTGTGTACATACTTAGAAATGCGGCGACTAGTCTAGGTATTCCAGGAATGCAAATTTTGATAACTGACCACCAGTGGTGAATCGCATTTTCATGGAGCAACTCCAAAAAAAACCGATAGGATATAAGTGTGATACACCAAAATGTTCGTATGAATGGGGCTTATTTGTGTCCATATTTAGAAATGCGGCGACTAGTCTAGGTATTCCAGGAATTCAAATTTTGGTAACTGACCACCAGTGGTGAATCGCATTTTCATGGAGCAACTCCAAAAAAAACTGATAGGATGTAAGCGTGATACACCAAAATGTTCGTATGAATCAGGCCTATTTTTGTACATATTTAGAAATGCGGCGACTAGTCTAGGTATTCCAGAAATTCAGATTTTGTTTACTAACCACCATTGGTGAATCACATTTGCATGGAGCAACTCCACAAAAAACTGATAGGATATAAGTGTGATACCCCAAAATATTCGTATGAATGAGGCCTATTTGTGTCCATATTTAGAAATGCGGCGACTAGTCTAGGTATTCCAGAAATTCAGATTTTGTTTACTAACCACCATTGGTGAATCACATTTGCATGGAGCAACTCCACAAAAAACTGATAGGATATAAGTGTGATACCCCAAAATATTCGTATGAATGAGGCCTATTTGTGTCCATATTTAGAAATGCGGCGACTAGTCTAGGTATTCCAGAAATTCAGATTTTGTTTACTAACCACCATTGGTGAATCACATTTGCATGGAGCAACTCCACAAAAAACTGATAGGATATAAGTGTGATACACCAAAATATTCGCATGAATGAAGCCTATTTGTGTCCATATTTAGAAATGCGGCGACTAGTCTAGGTATTCCAGGAATTCAGATTTTGTTTACTAACCACCATTGGTGAATCACATTTGCATGGAGCAACTCCACAAAAAACTGATAGGATATAAGTGTGATACCCCAAAATATTCGTATGAATGAGGCCTATTTGTGTCCATATTTAGAAATGCGGCGACTAGTCTAGGTATTCCAGAAATTCAGATTTTGTTTACTAACCACCATTGGTGAATCACATTTGCATGGAGCAACTCCACAAAAAACTGATAGGATATAAGTGTGATATACCAAAATGTTCGTATGAATGAGGCCTATTTTTGTACATATTTAGAAATGCGGCGACTAGTCTAGGTATTCCAGAAATTCAGATTTTGTTTACTAACCACCATTGGTGAATCACATTTGCATGGAGCAACTCCACAAAAAACTGATAGGATATAAGTGTGATACCCCAAAATATTCGTATGAATGAGGCCTATTTGTGTCCATATTTAGAAATGCGGCGACTAGTCTAGGTATTCCAGGAATGCAAATTTTGATAACTGACCACCAGTGGTGAATCGCATTTTCATGGAGCAACTCCAAAAAAAACTGATAGGATATAAGTGTGATACACCAAAATGTTCGTATGAATGAGGCCTATTTGTGTACATACTTAGAAATGCGGCGACTAGTCTAGGTATTCCAGGAATGCAAATTTTGATAACTGACCACCAGTGGTGAATCGCATTTTCATGGAGCAACTCCAAAAAAAACTGATAGGATATAAGTGTGATCCACCAAAATGTTCGTATGAATGAGGCCTATTTGTGTCCATATTTAGAAATGCGACGACTAGTCTAGGTATTCCATAAATTCAGATTTTGTTTACTAACCACCATTGGTGAATCACATTTGCATGGAGCAACTCCACAAAAAACTGATAGGATATAAGTGTGATACACCAAAATATTCGTATGAATGAGGCCTATTTGTGTCCGTATTTAGAAATACGGCGACTAGTCTAGGTATTCCGGGAATTCTAATTTTGGTAACTGACCACCAGTGGTGAATCGCATTTTCATGGAGCAACTCCAAAAAAAACTGATAGGATATAAGTGTGATACACCAAAATGTTCGTATGAATGGGGCCTATTTGTGTCCATATTTAGAAATGCGGCGACTAGTCTAGGTATTCCAGGAATTCAAATTTTGATAACTGACCACCAGTGGTGAATCGCATTTTCATGGAGCAACTCCAAAAAAAACTGATAGGATATAAGTGTGATACACCAAAATGTTCGTATGAATGAGGCCTATTTTTGTACATATTTAGAAATGCGGCGACTAGTCTAGGTATTCCAGAAATTCAGATTTTGTTTACTAACCACCATTGGTGAATCACATTTGCATGGAGCAACTCCACAAAAAACTGATAGGATATAAGTGTGATACCCCAAAATATTCGTATGAATGAGGCCTATTTGTGTCCATATTTAGAAATGCGGCGACTAGTCTAGGTATTCCAGAAATTCAGATTTTGTTTACTAACCACCATTGGTGAATCACATTTGCATTGAGCAACTCCAAAAAAAAACTGATAGGATATAAGTGTGATACACCAAAATGTTCGTATGAATGAGGCCTATTTGTGTACATACTTAGAACTGCAGCGACTAGTCTAGGTATTCCAGGAATGCAAATTTTGATAACTGACCACCAGTGGTGAATCGCATTTTCATGGAGCAACTCCAAAAAAAACTGATAGGATGTAAGTGTGATACACCAAAATGTTCGTACGAATCAGGCCTATTTTTGTACATATTTAGAAATGCGGCGACTAGTCTAGGTTTTCCATAAATTCAGATTTTGTTTACTAACCACCATTGGTGAATCACATTTGCATGGAGCAACTCCACAAAAAACTGATAGGATATAAGTGTGATACACCAAAATGTTCGTATGAATGGGGCTTATTTGTGTCCATATTTAGAAATGCGGCGACTAGTCTAGGTATTCCAGGAATTCAAATTTTGGTAACTGACCACCAGTGGTGAATCGCATTTTCATGGAGCAACTCCACAAAAAACTGATAGGATATAAGTGTGATACACCAAAATGTTCGTATGAATGAGGCCTATTTGTGTCCATATTTAGAAATGCGGCGACTAGTCTAGGTATTCCATAAATTCAGATTTTGTTTACTAACCACCATTGGTGAATCACATTTGCATGGAGCAACTCCACAAAAAACTGATAGGATATAAGTGTGATACACCAAAATATTCGTATGAATGAGGCCTATTTGTGTCCATATTTAGAAATGCGGCGACTAGTCTAGGTATTCCAGGAATTCAAATTTTGGTAACTGACCACCAATGGTGAATCGTTATTTTCATGGAGCAACTCCAAAAAAAACTGATAGGATGTAAGTGTGATACACCAAAATGTTCGTACGAATCAGGCCTATTTTTGTACATATTTAGAAATGCGGCGACTAGTCTAGGTTTTCCAGAAATTCAGATTTTGTTTACTAACCACCATTGGTGAATCACATTTGCATGGAGCAACTCCAAAAAAAAACTGATAGGATATAAGTGTGATACACCAAAATGTTCGTATGAATGAGGCCTATTTGTGTACATACTTAGAACTGCAGCGACTAGTCTAGGTATTCCAGGAATGCAAATTTTGATAACTGACCACCAGTGGTGAATCGCATTTTCATGGAGCAACTCCAAAAAAAACTGATAGGATGTAAGTGTGATACACCAAAATGTTCGTACGAATCAGGCCTATTTTTGTACATATTTAGAAATGCGGCGACTAGTCTAGGTTTTCCATAAATTCAGATTTTGTTTACTAACCACCATTGGTGAATCACATTTGCATGGAGCAACTCCACAAAAAACTGATAGGATATAAGTGTGATACACCAAAATGTTCGTATGAATGGGGCTTATTTGTGTCCATATTTAGAAATGCGGCGACTAGTCTAGGTATTCCAGGAATTAAAATTTTGGTAACTGACCACCAGTGGTGAATCGCATTTTCATGGAGCAACTCCACAAAAAACTGATAGGATATAAGTGTGATACACCAAAATATTCGTATGAATGAGGCCTATTTGTGTCCATATTTAGAAATGCGGCGACTAGTCTAGGTATTCCAGGAATTCAAATTTTGATAACTGACCACCAGTGGAGAATCGCATTTTCATGGAGCAACTCCAAAAAAAACTGATAGGATATAAGTGTGATACACCAAAATGTTCGTATGAATGAGGCCTATTTGTGCACATACTTAGAAATGCGGCGACTAGTCTAGGTATTCCAGGAATGCAAATTTTGATAACTGACCACCAGTGGTGAATCGCATTTTCATGGAGCAACTCCAAAAAAAACTGATAGGATATAAGTGTGATACCCCAAAATATTCGTATGAATGAGGCCTATTTGTGTCCATATTTAGAAATGCGGCGACTAGTCTAGGTATTCCAGAAATTCAGATTTTGTTTACTAACCACCATTGGTGAATCACATTTGCATGGAGCAACTCCACAAAAAACTGATAGGATATAAGTGTGATACACCAAAATGTTCGTATGAATGAGGCCTATTTTTGTACATATTTAGAAATGCGGCGACTAGTCTAGGTATTCCAGAAATTCAGATTTTGTTTACTAACCACCATTGGTGAATCACATTTGCATGGAGCAACTCCACAAAAAACTGATAGGATATAAGTGTGATACCCCAAAATATTCGTATGAATGAGGCCTATTTGTGTCCATATTTAGAAATGCGGCGACTAGTCTAGGTATTCCAGAAATTCAGATTTTGTTTACTAACCACCATTGGTGAATCACATTTGCATGGAGCAACTCCACAAAAAACTGATAGGATATAAGTGTGATACACCAAAATATTCGTATGAATGAGGCCTATTTGTGTCCATATTTAGAAATGCGGCGACTAGTCTAGGTATTCCAGGAATTCAAATTTTGATAACTGACCACCAGTGGAGAATCGCATTTTCATGGAGCAACTCCAAAAAAAACTGATAGGATATAAGTGTGATACACCAAAATGTTCGTATGAATGAGGCCTATTTGTGTACATACTTAGAAATGCGGCGGCTAGTCTAGGTATTCCAGGAATGCAAATTTTGATAACTGACCACCAGTGGTGAATCGCATTTTCATGGAGCAACTCCAAAAAAAACTGATAGGATATAAGTGTGATACCCCAAAATATTCGTATGAATGAGGCCTATTTGTGTCCATATTTAGAAATGCGGCGACTAGTCTAGGTATTCCAGAAATTCAGATTTTGTTTACTAACCACCATTGGTGAATCACATTTGCATGGAGCAACTCCACAAAAAACTGATAGGATATAAGTGTGATACACCAAAATGTTCGTATGAATGAGGCCTATTTTTGTACATATTTAGAAATGCGGCGACTAGTCTAGGTATTCCAGAAATTCAGATTTTGTTTACTAACCACCATTGGTGAGTCACATTTGCATGGAGCAACTCCACAAAAAACTGATAGGATATAAGTGTGATACACCAAAATGTTCGTATGAATGAGGCCTATTTTTGTACATATTTAGAAATGCGGCGACTAGTCTAGGTATTCCAGGAATTCAAATTTTGATAACTGACCACCAGTGGAGAATCGCATTTTCATGGAGCAACTCCAAAAAAAACTGATAGGATATAAGTGTGATACACCAAAATGTTCGTATGAATGGGGCCTATTTGTGTCCATATTTAGAAATGCGGCGACTAGTCTAGGTATTCCAGAAATTCAGATTTTGTTTACTAACCACCATTGGTGAATCACATTTGCATGGAGCAACTCCACAAAAAACTGATAGGATATAAGTGTGATACACCAAAATGTTCGTATGAATGAGGCCTATTTTTGTACATATTTAGAAATGCGGCGACTAGTCTAGGTATTCCAGAAATTCAGATTTTGTTTACTAACCACCATTGGTGAATCACATTTGCATGGAGCAACTCCACAAAAAACTGATAGGATATAAGTATGATACCCCAAAATATTCGTATGAATGAGGCCTATTTGTGTCCATATTTAGAAATGCGGCGACTAGTCTAGGTATTCCAGAAATTCAGATTTTGTTTACTAACCACCATTGGTGAATCACATTTGCATGGAGCAACTCCACAAAAAACTGATAGGATATAAGTGTGATACACCAAAATATTCGTATGAATGAGGCCTATTTGCGTCCATATTTAGAAATACGGCGACTAGTCTAGGTATTCCGGGAATTCTAATTTTGGTAACTGACCACCAGTGGTGAATCGCATTTTCATGGAGCAACTCCAAAAAAAACTGATAGGATATAAGTGTGATACCCCAAAATATTCGTATGAATGAGGCCTATTTGTGTCCATATTTAGAAATGCGGCGACTAGTCTAGGTATTCCAGAAATTCAGATTTTGTTTACTAACCACCATTGGTGAATCACATTTGCATGGAGCAACTCCACAAAAAACTGATAGGATATAAGTGTGATACACCAAAATGTTCGTATGAATGAGGCCTATTTTTGTACATATTTAGAAATGCGGCGACTAGTCTAGGTATTCCAGGAATTCAAATTTTGATAACTGACCACCAGTGGTGAATCGCATTTTCATGGAGCAACTCCAAAAAAAACTGATAGGATATAAGTGTGATACCCCAAAATATTCGTATGAATGAGGCCTATTTGTGTCCATATTTAGAAATGCGGCGACTAGTCTAGGTATTCCAGAAATTCAGATTTTGTTTACTAACCACCATTGGTGAATCACATTTGCATGGAGCAACTCCACAAAAAACTGATAGGATATAAGTGTGATACACCAAAATGTTCGTATGAATGAGGCCTATTTTTGTACATATTTAGAAATGCGGCGACTAGTCTAGGTATTCCAGGAATTCAAATTTTGATAACTGACCACCAGTGGAGAATCGCATTTTCATGGAGCAACTCCAAAAAAAACTGATAGGATATAAGTGTGATACACCAAAATGTTCGTATGAATGGGGCCTATTTGTGTCCATATTTAGAAATGCGGCGACTAGTCTAGGTATTCCAGAAATTCAGATTTTGTTTACTAACCACCATTGGTGAATCACATTTGCATGGAGCAACTCCACAAAAAACTGATAGGATATAAGTGTGATACACCAAAATGTTCGTATGAATGAGGCCTATTTTTGTACATATTTAGAAATGCGGCGACTAGTCTAGGTATTCCAGAAATTCAGATTTTGTTTACTAACCACCATTGGTGAATCACATTTGCATGGAGCAACTCCACAAAAAACTGATAGGATATAAGTGTGATACACCAAAATATTCGTATGAATGAGGCCTATTTGTGTCCATATTTAGAAATACGGCGACTAGTCTAGGTATTCCGGGAATTCTAATTTTGGTAACTGACCACCAGTGGTGAATCGCATTTTCATGGAGCAACTCCAAAAAAAACTGATAGGATATAAGTGTGATACACCAAAATGTTCGTATGAATGGGGCCTATTTGTGTCCATATTTATAAATGCGGCGACTAGTCTAGGTATTCCAGAAATTCAGATTTTGTTTACTAACCACCATTGGTGAATCACATTTGCATGGAGCAACTCCACAAAAAACTGATAGGATATAAGTGTGATACCCCAAAATATTCGTATGAATGAGGCCTATTTGTGTCCATATTTAGAAATGCGGCGTCTAGTCTAGGTATTCCAGAAATTCAGATTTTGTTTACTAACCACCATTGGTGAATCACATTTGCATGGAGCAACTCCACAAAAAACTGATAGGATATAAGTGTGATACACCAAAATGTTCGTATGAGTGAGGCCTATTTTTGTACATATTTAGAAATGCGGCGACTAGTCTAGGTATTCCAGAAATTCAGATTTTGTTTACTAACCACAATTGGTGAATCACATTTGCATGGAGCAACTCCACAAAAAACTGATAGGATATAAGTGTGATACCCCAAAATATTCGTATGAATGAGGCCTATTTGTGTCCATATTTAGAAATGCGGCGACTAGTATAGGTATTCCATAAATTCAGATTTTGTTTACTAACCACCATTGGTGAATCACATTTGCATGGAGCAACTCCACAAAAAACTGATAGGATATAAGTGTGATACCCCAAAATATTCGTATGAATGAGGCCTATTTGTGTCCATATTTAGAAATGCGGCGACTAGTATAGGTATTCCAGGAATGCAAATTTTGATAACTGACCACCAGTGGTGAATCGCATTTTCATGGAGCAACTCCAAAAAAAACTGATAGGATATAAGTGTGATACACCAAAATGTTCGTATGAATGAGGCCTATTTGTGTACATACTTAGAAATGCGGCGACTAGTCTAGGTATTCCAGGAATGCAAATTTTGATAACTGACCACCAGTGGTGAATCGCATTTTTATGGAGTAACTCCAAAAAAAACTGATAGGATATAAGTGTGATACACCAAAATGTTCGTATGAATGAGGCCTATTTGTGTCCATATTTAGAAATGCGGCGACTAGTCTAGGTATTCCATAAATTAAGATTTTGTTTACTAACCACCATTGGTGAATCACATTTGCATGGAGCAACTCCACAAAAAACTGATAGGATATAAGTGTGATACACCAAAATATTCGTATGAATGAGGCCTATTTGTGTACATACTTAGAAATGCGGCGACTAGTCTAGGTATTCCAGAAATTCAGATTTTGTTTACTAACCACCATTGGTGAATCACATTTGCATGGAGCAACTCCACAAAAAACTGATAGGATATAAGTGTGATACCCCAAAATATTCGTATGAATGAGGCCTATTTGTGTCCATATTTAGAAATGCGGCGACTAGTCTAGGTATTCCAGAAATTCAGATTTTGTTTACTAACCACCATTGGTGAATCACATTTGCATGGAGCAACTCCACAAAAAACTGATAGGATATAAGTGTGATACCCCAAAATATTCGTATGAATGAGGCCTATTTGTGTCCATATTTAGAAATACGGCGGCTAGTCTAGGTATTCCAGGAATTCAAATTTTGATAACTGACCACCAGTGGTGAATCGCATTTTCATGGAGCAACTCCAAAAAAACTGATAGGATATAAGTGTGATACACCAAAATGTTCGTATGAATGAGGCCTATTTGTGTACATACTTAGAAATGCGGCGACTAGTCTAGGTATTCCAGGAATGCAAATTTTGATAACTGACCACCAGTGGTGAATCGCATTTTCATGGAGCAACTCCAAAAAAAACTGATAGGATATAAGTGTGATACACCAAAATGTTCGCATGAATGAGGCCTATTTGTGTACATACTTAGAAATGCGGCGACTAGTCTAGGTATTCCAGAAATTCAGATTTTGTTTACTAACCACCATTGGTGAATCACATTTGCATGGAGCAACTCCACAAAAAACTGATAGGATATAAGTGTGATACACCAAAATGTTCGTATGAATGAGGCCTATTTGTGTACATACTTAGAAATGCGGCGACTAGGCTAGGTATTCCAGGAATGCAAATTTTGATAACTGACCACCAGTGGTGAATCGCATTTTCATGGAGCAACTCCAAAAAAACTGATAGGATATAAGTGTGATACACCAAAATGTTCGTATGAATGAGGCCTATTTGTGTACATACTTAGAAATGCGGCGACTAGTCTAGGTATTCCAGGAATGCAAATTTTGATAACTGACCACCAGTGGTGAATCGCATTTTCATGGAGCAACTCCAAAAAAAACTGATAGGATATAAGTGTGATACACCAAAATG
Source organism: Leucophora obtusa (assembly GCA_949987735.1). Lineage (NCBI taxonomy): Eukaryota > Metazoa > Arthropoda > Insecta > Diptera > Anthomyiidae > Leucophora > Leucophora obtusa. The sequence goes on along the minus strand of OX465298.1, from coordinate 14,997,607 downwards.
TTCGTATGAATGAGGCCTATTTGTGTACATACTTAGAAATGCGGAGACTAGTCTAGGTATTCCAGAAATTCAGATTTTGTTTACTAACCACCATTGGTGAATCACATTTGCATGGAGCAACTCCACAAAAAACTGATAGGATATAAGTGTGATACCCCAAAATATTCGTATGAATGAGGCCTATTTGTGTCCATATTTAGAAATGCGGCGACTAGTCTAGGTATTCCAGAAATTCAGATTTTGTTTACTAACCACCATTGGTGAATCACATTTGCATGGAGCAACTCCACAAAAAACTGATAGGATATAAGTGTGATAAACCAAAATGTTCGTATGAATGAGGCCTATTTTTGTACATATTTAGAAATGCGGCGACTAGTATAGGTATTCCAGGAATGCAAATTTTGATAACTGACCACCAGTGGTGAATCGCATTTTCATGGAGCAACTCCAAAAAAACTGATAGGATATAAGTGTGATACACCAAAATGTTCGTATGAATGAGGCCTATTTGTGTACATACTTAGAAATGCGGCGACTAGTCTAGGTATTCCAGAAATTCAGATTTTGTTTACTAACCACCATTGGTGAATCACATTTGCATGGAGCAACTCCACAAAAAACTGATAGGATATAAGTGTGATAAACCAAAATGTTCGTATGAATGAGGCCTATTTTTGTACATACTTAGAAATGCGGCGACTAGGCTAGGTATTCCAGGAATGCAAATTTTGATAACTGACCACCAGTGGTGAATCGCATTTTCATGGAGCAACTCCAAAAAAAACTGATAGGATATAAGTGTGATACACCAAAATGTTCGTATGAATGAGGCCTATTTGTGTACATACTTAGAAATGCGGCGACTAGTCTAGGTATTCCAGGAATGCAAATTTTGATAACTGACCACCAGTGGTGAATCGCATTTTCATGGAGCAACTCCAAAAAAAACTGATAGGATATAAGTGTGATACACCAAAATGTTCGTATGAATGAGGTCTATTTGTGTACATACTTAGAAATGCGGCGACTAGTCTAGGTATTCCAGAAATTCAGATTTTGTTTACTAACCACCATTGGTGAATCACATTTGCATGGAGCAACTCCACAAAAAACTGATAGGATATAAGTGTGATACACCAAAATGTTCGTATGAATGAGGCCTATTTGTGTACATACTTAGAAATGCGGCGACTAGGCTAGGTATTCCAGGAATGCAAATTTTGATAACTGACCACCAGTGGTGAATCGCATTTTCATGGAGCAACTCCAAAAAAACTGATAGGATATAAGTGTGATACACCAAAATGTTCGTATGAATGAGGCCTATTTGTGTACATACTTAGAAATGCGGCGACTAGTCTAGGTATTCCAGAAATTCAGATTTTGTTTACTAACCACCATTGGTGAATCACATTTGCATGGAGCAACTCCACAAAAAACTGATAGGATATAAGTGTGATACCCCAAAATATTCGTATGAATGAGGCCTATTTGTGTCCATATTTAGAAATACGGCGGCTAGTCTAGGTATTCCAGGAATTCAAATTTTGATAACTGACCACCAGTGGTGAATCGCATTTTCATGGAGCAACTCCAAAAAAACTGATAGGATATAAGTGTGATACACCAAAATGTTCGTATGAATGAGGCCTATTTGTGTACATACTTAGAAATGCGGCGACTAGTCTAGGTATTCCAGGAATGCAAATTTTGATAACTGACCACCAGTGGTGAATCGCATTTTCATGGAGCAACTCCAAAAAAAACTGATAGGATATAAGTGTGATACACCAAAATGTTCGTATGAATGAGGCCTATTTGTGTACATACTTAGAAATGCGGCGACTAGTCTAGGTATTCCAGGAATGCAAATTTTGATAACTGACCACCAGTGGTGAATCGCATTTTCATGGAGCAACTCCAAAAAAACTGATAGGATATAAGTGTGATACACCAAAATGTTCGTATGAATGAGGCCTATTTGTGTACATACTTAGAAATGCGGCGACTAGTCTAGGTATTCCAGGAATGCAAATTTTGATAACTGACCACCAGTGGTGAATCGCATTTTCATGGAGCAACTCCAAAAAAAACTGATAGGATATAAGTGTGATACACCAAAATGTTCGTATGAATGAGGCCTATTTGTGTCCATATTTAGAAATGCGGCGACTAGTCTAGGTATTCCAGAAATTCAGATTTTGTTTACTAACCACCATTGGTGAATCACATTTGCATGGAGCAACTCCACAAAAAACTGATAGGATATAAGTGTGATACACCAAAATGTTCGTATGAATGAGGCCTATTTGTGTACATACTTAGAAATGCGGCGACTAGTCTAGGTATTCCAGAAATTTAGATTTTGTTTACTAACCACCATTGGTGAATCACATTTGCATGGAGCAACTCCACAAAAAACTGATAGGATATAAGTGTGATACCCCAAAATATTCGTATGAATGAGGCCTATTTGTGTCCATATTTAGAAATGCGGCGACTAGTCTAGGTATTCCAGAAATTCACATTTGCATGGAGCAACTCCACAAAAAACTGATAGGATATAAGTGTGATACACCAAAATGTTCGTATGAATGGGGCCTATTTGTGTCCATATTTAGAAATGCGGCGACTAGTCTAGGTATTCCAGGAATTCAAATTTTGATAACTGACCACCAGTGGTGAATCGCATTTTCATGGAGCAACTCCAAAAAAAACTGATAGGATATAAGTGTGATACACCAAAATGTTCGTATGAATGAGGCCTATTTGTGTCTATATTTAGAAATGCGGCGACTAGTCTAGGTATTCCAGAAATTCAGATTTTGTTTACTAACCACCATTGGTGAATCACATTTGCATGGAGCAACTCCACAAAAAACTGATAGGATATAAGTGTGATACCCCAAAATATTCGTATGAATGAGGCCTATTTGTGTCCATATTTAGAAATGCGGCGTCTAGTCTAGGTATTCCAGAAATTCAGATTTTGTTTACTAACCACCATTGGTGAATCACATTTGCATGGAGCAACTCCACAAAAAACTGATAGGATATAAGTGTGATACCCCAAAATATTCGTATGAATGAGGCCTATTTGTGTCCATATTTAGAAATGCGGCGACTAGTCTAGGTATTCCAGAAATTCAGATTTTGTTTACTAACCACCATTGGTGAATCACATTTGCATGGAGCAACTCCACAAAAAACTGATAGGATATAAGTGTGATACCCCAAAATATTCGTATGAATGAGGCCTATTTGTGTCCATATTTAGAAATGCGGCGTCTAGTCTAGGTATTCCAGAAATTCAGATTTTGTTTACTAACCACCATTGGTGAATCACATTTGCATGGAGCAACTCCACAAAAAACTGATAGGATATAAGTGTGATACCCCAAAATATTCGTATGAATGAGGCCTATTTGTGTCCATATTTAGAAATGCGGCGACTAGTCTAGGTATTCCAGGAATGCAAATTTTGATAACTGACCACCAGTGGTAAATCGCATTTTCATGGAGCAACTCCAAAAAAAACTGATAGGATATAAGTGTGATACACCAAAATGTTCGTATGAATGAGGCCTATTTGTGTCCATACTTAGAAATGCGGCGACTAGTCTAGGTATTCCAGGAATGCAAATTTTGATAACTGACCACCAGTGGTGAATCGCATTTTCATGGAGCAACTCCAAAAAAAACTGATAGGATATAAGTGTGATACACCAAAATGTTCGTATGAATGAGGCCTATTTGTGTCCATATTTAGAAATGCGGCGACTAGTCTAGGTATTCCAGAAATTCAGATTTTGTTTACTAACCACCATTGGTGAATCACATTTGCATGGAGCAACTCCACAAAAAACTGATAGGATATAAGTGTGATACCCCAAAATATTCGTATGAATGAGGCCTATTTGTGTCCATATTTAGAAATGCGGCGACTAGTCTAGGTATTCCAGAAATTCAGATTTTGTTTACTAACCACCATTGGTGAATCACATTTGCATGGAGCAACTCCACAAAAAACTGATAGGATATAAGTGTGATACACCAAAATGATCGTATGAATGAGGCCTATTTTTGTACATATTTAGAAATGCGGCGACTAGTCTAGGTATTCCAGAAATTCAGATTTTGTTTACTAACCACCATTGGTGAATCACATTTGCATGGAGCAACTCCACAAAAAACTGATAGGATATAAGTGTGATACCCCAAAATATTCGTATGAATGAGGCCTATTTGTGTCCATATTTAGAAATACGGCGGCTAGTCTAGGTATTCCAAGAATTCAAATTTTGATAACTGACCACCAGTGGTGAATCGCATTTTCATGGAGCAACTCCAAAAAAAACTGATAGGATATAAGTGTGATACACCACAATGTTCGTATGAATGAGGCCTATTTGTGTACATACTTAGAAATGCGGCGACTAGTCTAGGTATTCCAGAAATTTAGATTTTGTTTACTAACCACCATTGGTGAATCACATTTGCATGGAGCAACTCCACAAAAAACTGATAGGATATAAGTGTGATACCCCAAAATATTCGTATGAATGAGGCCTATTTGTGTCCATATTTAGAAATGCGGCGACTAGTCTAGGTATTCCAGAAATTCACATTTGCATGGAGCAACTCCACAAAAAACTGATAGGATATAAGTGTGATACACCAAAATGTTCGTATGAATGGGGCCTATTTGTGTCCATATTTAGAAATGCGGCGACTAGTCTAGGTATTCCAGGAATTCAAATTTTGATAACTGACCACCAGTGGTGAATCGCATTTTCATGGAGCAACTCCAAAAAAAACTGATAGGATATAAGTGTGATACACCAAAATGTTCGTATGAATGAGGCCTATTTGTGTCTATATTTAGAAATGCGGCGACTAGTCTAGGTATTCCAGAAATTCAGATTTTGTTTACTAACCACCATTGGTGAATCACATTTGCATGGAGCAACTCCACAAAAAACTGATAGGATATAAGTGTGATACCCCAAAATATTCGTATGAATGAGGCCTATTTGTGTCCATATTTAGAAATGCGGCGTCTAGTCTAGGTATTCCAGAAATTCAGATTTTGTTTACTAACCACCATTGGTGAATCACATTTGCATGGAGCAACTCCACAAAAAACTGATAGGATATAAGTGTGATACCCCAAAATATTCGTATGAATGAGGCCTATTTGTGTCCATATTTAGAAATGCGGCGACTAGTCTAGGTATTCCAGAAATTCAGATTTTGTTTACTAACCACCATTGGTGAATCACATTTGCATGGAGCAACTCCACAAAAAACTGATAGGATATAAGTGTGATACCCCAAAATATTCGTATGAATGAGGCCTATTTGTGTCCATATTTAGAAATGCGGCGTCTAGTCTAGGTATTCCAGAAATTCAGATTTTGTTTACTAACCACCATTGGTGAATCACATTTGCATGGAGCAACTCCACAAAAAACTGATAGGATATAAGTGTGATACCCCAAAATATTCGTATGAATGAGGCCTATTTGTGTCCATATTTAGAAATGCGGCGACTAGTCTAGGTATTCCAGGAATGCAAATTTTGATAACTGACCACCAGTGGTAAATCGCATTTTCATGGAGCAACTCCAAAAAAAACTGATAGGATATAAGTGTGATACACCAAAATGTTCGTATGAATGAGGCCTATTTGTGTCCATACTTAGAAATGCGGCGACTAGTCTAGGTATTCCAGGAATGCAAATTTTGATAACTGACCACCAGTGGTGAATCGCATTTTCATGGAGCAACTCCAAAAAAAACTGATAGGATATAAGTGTGATACACCAAAATGTTCGTATGAATGAGGCCTATTTGTGTCCATATTTAGAAATGCGGCGACTAGTCTAGGTATTCCAGAAATTCAGATTTTGTTTACTAACCACCATTGGTGAATCACATTTGCATGGAGCAACTCCACAAAAAACTGATAGGATATAAGTGTGATACACCAAAATGTTCGTATGAATGAGGCCTATTTTTGTACATATTTAGAAATGCGGCGACTAGTCTAGGTATTCCAGAAATTCAGATTTTGTTTACTAACCACCATTGGTGAATCACATTTGCATGGAGCAACTCCACAAAAAACTGATAGGATATAAGTGTGATACACCAAAATGATCGTATGAATGAGGCCTATTTTTGTACATATTTAGAAATGCGGCGACTAGTCTAGGTATTCCAGAAATTCAGATTTTGTTTACTAACCACCATTGGTGAATCACATTTGCATGGAGCAACTCCACAAAAAACTGATAGGATATAAGTGTGATACCCCAAAATATTCGTATGAATGAGGCCTATTTGTGTCCATATTTAGAAATACGGCGGCTAGTCTAGGTATTCCAAGAATTCAAATTTTGATAACTGACCACCAGTGGTGAATCGCATTTTCATGGAGCAACTCCAAAAAAAACTGATAGGATATAAGTGTGATACACCACAATGTTCGTATGAATGAGGCCTATTTGTGTACATACTTAGAAATGCGGCGACTAGTCTAGGTATTTCAGGAATGCAAATTTTGATAACTGACCACCAGTGGTGAATCGCATTTTCATGGAGCAACTCCAAAAAAAACTGATAGGATATAAGTGTGATACACCAAAATGTTCGTATGAATGAGGCCTATTTGTGTACATACTTAGAAATGCGGCGACTAGTCTAGGTATTCCAGGAATGCAAATTTTGATAACTGACCACCAGTGGTGAATCGCATTTTCATGGAGCAACTCCAAAAAAAACTGATAGGATATAAGTGTGATACACCAAAATGTTCGTATGAATGAGCCCTATTTGTGTCCATATTTAGAAATGCGGCGACTAGTCTAGGTATTCCAGAAATTCAGATTTTGTTTACTAACCACCATTGGTGAATCACATTTGCATGGAGCAACTCCACAAAAAACTGATAGGATATAAGTGTGATACACCAAAATGTTCGTATGAATGAGGCCTATTTGTGTCCATATTTAGAAATACGGCGACTAGTCTAGGTATTCCGGGAATTCTAATTTTGGTAACTGACCACCAGTGGTGAATCGCATTTTCATGGAGCAACTCCAAAAAAAACTGATAGGATATAAGTGTGATACACCAAAATGTTCGTATGAATGGGGCCTATTTGTGTCCATATTTAGAAATGCGGCGACTAGTCTAGGTATTCCAGAAATTCAGATTTTGTTTACTAACCACCATTGGTGAATCACATTTGCATGGAGCAACTCCACAAAAAACTGATAGGATATAAGTGTGATACACCAAAATATTCGTATGAATGAGGCCTATTTGTGTCCATATTTAGAAATACGGCGACTAGTCTAGGTATTCCGGGAATTCTAATTTTGGTAACTGACCACCAGTGGTGAATCGCATTTTCATGGAGCAACTCCAAAAAAAACTGATAGGATATAAGTGTGATACACCAAAATGTTCGTATGAACGAGGCCTATTTGTGTACATACTTAGAAATGCGGCGACTAGTCTAGGTATTTCAGGAATGCAAATTTTGATAACTGACCACCAGTGGTGAATCGCATTTTCATGGAGCAACTCCAAAAAAAACTGATAGGATATAAGTGTGATACACCAAAATGTTCGTATGAATGAGGCCTATTTGTGTACATACTTAGAAATGCGGCGACTAGTCTAGGTATTCCAGGAATGCAAATTTTGATAACTGACCACCAGTGGTGAATCGCATTTTCATGGAGCAACTCCAAAAAAAACTGATAGGATATAAGTGTGATACACCAAAATGTTCGTATGAATGAGGCCTATTTTTGTACATATTTAGAAATGCGGCGACTAGTCTAGGTATTCCAGAAATTCAGATTTTGTTTACTAACCACCATTGGTGAATCACATTTGCATGGAGCAACTCCACAAAAAACTGATAGGATATAAGTGTGATACCCCAAAATATTCGTATGAATGAGGCCTATTCGTGTCCATATTTAGAAATACGGCGGCTAGTCTAGGTATTCCAGGAATTCAAATTTTGATAACTGACCACCAGTGGTGAATCGCATTTTCATGGAGCAACTCCAAAAAAAACTGATAGGATATAAGTGTGATACACCAAAATGTTCGTATGAATGAGGCCTATTTGTGTACATACTTAGAAATGCGGCGACTAGTCTAGGTATTCCAGGAATGCAAATTTTGATAACTGACCACCAGTGGTGAATCGCATTTTCATGGAGCAACTCCAAAAAAAACTGATAGGATATAAGTGTGATACACCAAAATGTTCGTATGAATGAGGCCTATTTTTGTACATATTTAGAAATGCGGCGACTAGTCTAGGTATTCCAGAAATTCAGATTTTGTTTACTAACCACCATTGGTGAATCACATTTGCATGGAGCAACTCCACAAAAAACTGATAGGATATAAGTGTGATACCCCAAAATATTCGTATGAATGAGGCCTATTTGTGTCCATATTTAGAAATACGGCGGCTAGTCTAGGTATTCCAGGAATTCAAATTTTGATAACTGACCACCAGTGGTGAATCGCATTTTCATGGAGCAACTCCAAAAAAAACTGATAGGATATAAGTGTGATACACCAAAATGTTCGTATGAATGAGGCCTATTTGTGTACATACTTAGAAATGCGGCGACTAGTCTAGGTATTTCAGGAATGCAAATTTTGATAACTGACCACCAGTGGTGAATCGCATTTTCATGGAGCAACTCCAAAAAAAAACTGATAGGATATAAGTGTGATACACCAAAATGTTCGTATGAATGAGGCCTATTTGTGTACATACTTAGAAATGCGGCGACTAGTCTAGGTATTCCAGGAATGCAAATTTTGATAACTGACCACCAGTGGTGAATCGCATTTTCATGGAGCAACTCCAAAAAAAACTGATAGGATATAAGTGTGATACACCAAAATGTTCGTATGAATGAGCCCTATTTGTGTCCATATTTAGAAATGCGGCGACTAGTCTAGGTATTCCAGAAATTCAGATTTTGTTTACTAACCACCATTGGTGAATCACATTTGCATGGAGCAACTCCACAAAAAACTGATAGGATATAAGTGTGATACCCCAAAATATTCGTATGAATGAGGCCTATTCGTGTCCATATTTAGAAATACGGCGGCTAGTCTAGGTATTCCAGGAATTCAAATTTTGATAACTGACCACCAGTGGTGAATCGCATTTTCATGGAGCAACTCCAAAAAAAACTGATAGGATATAAGTGTGATACACCAAAATGTTCGTATGAATGAGGCCTATTTGTGTACATACTTAGAAATGCGGCGACTAGTCTAGGTATTCCAGGAATGCAAATTTTGATAACTGACCACCAGTGGTGAATCGCATTTTCATGGAGCAACTCCAAAAAAAACTGATAGGATATAAGTGTGATACACCAAAATGTTCGTATGAATGAGGCCTATTTGTGTCCATATTTAGAAATACGGCGACTAGTCTAGGTATTCCGGGAATTCTAATTTTGGTAACTGACCACCAGTGGTGAATCGCATTTTCATGGAGCAACTCCAAAAAAAACTGATAGGATATAAGTGTGATACACCAAAATGTTCGTATGAATGGGGCCTATTTGTGTCCATATTTAGAAATGCGGCGACTAGTCTAGGTATTCCAGAAATTCAGATTTTATTTACTAACCACCATTGGTGAATCATATTTTCATGGAGAAACTCCAAAAAAACTGGTAGGATATAAGTGTGATACACCAAAATGTTCGTATGAATGAGGTCTATTTGTGCACATACTTAGAAATGCGGCGACTAGTCTAGGTATTCCAGGAATGCAAATTTTGATAACTGACCACCAGTGGTGAATCGCATTTTCATGGAGCAACTCCAAAAAAAACTGATAGGATATAAGTGTGATACACCAAAATGTTCGTATGAATGGGGCCTATTTGTGTCCATATTTAGAAATGCGGCGACTAGTCTAGGTATTCCAGAAATTCAGATTTTATTTACTAACCACCATTGGTGAATCATATTTTCATGGAGCAACTCCAAAAAAAACTGGTAGGATATAAGTGTGATACACCAAAATGTTCGTAGGAATGAGGTCTATTTGTGTACATACCTAGAAATGCGGCGACTAGTCTAGGTATTCCAGGAATTCAAATTTTGATAACTGACCACCAGTGGTGAATCGCATTTTCATGGAGCAACTCCACAAAAAACTGATAGGATATAAGTGTGATACACCAAAATGTTCGTATGAATGAGGCCTATTTTTGTACATATTTAGAAATGCGGCGACTAGTCTAGGTATTCCAGAAATTCAGATTTTGTTTACTAACCACCATTGGTGAATCACATTTGCATGGAGCAACTCCACAAAAAACTGATAGGATATAAGTGTGATACACCAAAATGATCGTATGAATGAGGCCTATTTTTGTACATATTTAGAAATGCGGCGACTAGTCTAGGTATTCCAGAAATTCAGATTTTGTTTACTAACCACCATTGGTGAATCACATTTGCATGGAGCAACTCCACAAAAAACTGATAGGATATAAGTGTGATACCCCAAAATATTCGTATGAATGAGGCCTATTTGTGTCCATATTTAGAAATACGGCGGCTAGTCTAGGTATTCCAAGAATTCAAATTTTGATAACTGACCACCAGTGGTGAATCGCATTTTCATGGAGCAACTCCAAAAAAAACTGATAGGATATAAGTGTGATACACCACAATGTTCGTATGAATGAGGCCTATTTGTGTACATACTTAGAAATGCGGCGACTAGTCTAGGTATTTCAGGAATGCAAATTTTGATAACTGACCACCAGTGGTGAATCGCATTTTCATGGAGCAACTCCAAAAAAAACTGATAGGATATAAGTGTGATACACCAAAATGTTCGTATGAATGAGGCCTATTTGTGTACATACTTAGAAATGCGGCGACTAGTCTAGGTATTCCAGGAATGCAAATTTTGATAACTGACCACCAGTGGTGAATCGCATTTTCATGGAGCAACTCCAAAAAAAACTGATAGGATATAAGTGTGATACACCAAAATGTTCGTATGAATGAGCCCTATTTGTGTCCATATTTAGAAATGCGGCGACTAGTCTAGGTATTCCAGAAATTCAGATTTTGTTTACTAACCACCATTGGTGAATCACATTTGCATGGAGCAACTCCACAAAAAACTGATAGGATATAAGTGTGATACACCAAAATGTTCGTATGAATGAGGCCTATTTGTGTCCATATTTAGAAATACGGCGACTAGTCTAGGTATTCCGGGAATTCTAATTTTGGTAACTGACCACCAGTGGTGAATCGCATTTTCATGGAGCAACTCCAAAAAAAACTGATAGGATATAAGTGTGATACACCAAAATGTTCGTATGAATGGGGCCTATTTGTGTCCATATTTAGAAATGCGGCGACTAGTCTAGGTATTCCAGAAATTCAGATTTTGTTTACTAACCACCATTGGTGAATCACATTTGCATGGAGCAACTCCACAAAAAACTGATAGGATATAAGTGTGATACACCAAAATATTCGTATGAATGAGGCCTATTTGTGTCCATATTTAGAAATACGGCGACTAGTCTAGGTATTCCGGGAATTCTAATTTTGGTAACTGACCACCAGTGGTGAATCGCATTTTCATGGAGCAACTCCAAAAAAAACTGATAGGATATAAGTGTGATACACCAAAATGTTCGTATGAACGAGGCCTATTTGTGTACATACTTAGAAATGCGGCGACTAGTCTAGGTATTTCAGGAATGCAAATTTTGATAACTGACCACCAGTGGTGAATCGCATTTTCATGGAGCAACTCCAAAAAAAACTGATAGGATATAAGTGTGATACACCAAAATGTTCGTATGAATGAGGCCTATTTGTGTACATACTTAGAAATGCGGCGACTAGTCTAGGTATTCCAGGAATGCAAATTTTGATAACTGACCACCAGTGGTGAATCGCATTTTCATGGAGCAACTCCAAAAAAAACTGATAGGATATAAGTGTGATACACCAAAATGTTCGTATGAATGAGGCCTATTTTTGTACATATTTAGAAATGCGGCGACTAGTCTAGGTATTCCAGAAATTCAGATTTTGTTTACTAACCACCATTGGTGAATCACATTTGCATGAAGCAACTCCACAAAAAACTGATAGGATATAAGTGTGATACCCCAAAATATTCGTATGAATGAGGCCTATTTGTGTCCATATTTAGAAATACGGCGGCTAGTCTAGGTATTCCAGGAATTCAAATTTTGATAACTGACCACCAGTGGTGAATCGCATTTTCATGGAGCAACTCCAAAAAAAACTGATAGGATATAAGTGTGATACACCAAAATGTTCGTATGAATGAGGCCTATTTGTGTACATACTTAGAAATGCGGCGACTAGTCTAGGTATTTCAGGAATGCAAATTTTGATAACTGACCACCAGTGGTGAATCGCATTTTCATGGAGCAACTCCAAAAAAAACTGACAGGATATAAGTGTGATACACCAAAATGTTCGTATGAATGAGGCCTATTTGTGTACATACTTAGAAATGCGGCGACTAGTCTAGGTATTCCAGGAATGCAAATTTTGATAACTGACCACCAGTGGTGAATCGCATTTTCATGGAGCAACTCCAAAAAAAACTGATAGGATATAAGTGTGATACACCAAAATGTTCGTATGAATGAGGCCTATTTTTGTACATATTTAGAAATGGGGCGACTAGTCTAGGTATTCCAGAAATTCAGATTTTGTTTGCTAACCACCATTGGTGAATCACATTTGCATGGAGCAACTCCACAAAAAACTGATAGGATATAAGTGTGATACACCAAAATGTTCGTATGAATGAGGCCTATTTTTGTACATATTTAGAAATGCGGCGACTAGTCTAGGTATTCCAGAAATTCAGATTTTGTTTACTAACCACCATTGGTGAATCACATTTGCATGGAGCAACTCCACAAAAAACTGATAGGATATAAGTGTGATACCCCAAAATATTCGTATGAATGAGGCCTATTTGTGTCCATATTTAGAAATACGGCGGCTAGTCTAGGTATTCCAGGAATTCAAATTTTGATAACTGACCACCAGTGGTGAATCGCATTTTCATGGAGCAACTCCAAAAAAAACTGATAGGATATAAGTGTGATACACCAAAATGTTCGTATGAATGAGGCCTATTTGTGTACATACTTAGAAATGCGGCGAATAGTCTAGGTATTTCAGGAATGCAAATTTTGATAACTGACCACCAGTGGTGAATCGCATTTTCATGGAGCAACTCCAAAAAAAACTGATAGGATATAAGTGTGATACACCAAAATGTTCGTATGAATGAGGCCTATTTGTGTACATACTTAGAAATGCGGCGACTAGTCTAGGTATTCCAGGAATGCAAATTTTGATAACTGACCACCAGTGGTGAATCGCATTTTCATGGAGCAACTCCAAAAAAAACTGATAGGATATAAGTGTGATACACCAAAATGTTCGTATGAATGAGCCCTATTTGTGTCCATATTTAGAAATGCGGCGACTAGTCTAGGTATTCCAGAAATTCAGATTTTGTTTACTAACCACCATTGGTGAATCACATTTGCATGGAGCAACTCCACAAAAAACTGATAGGATATAAGTGTGATACACCAAAATGTTCGTATGAATGAGGCCTATTTGTGTCCATATTTAGAAATACGGCGACTAGTCTAGGTATTCCGGGAATTCTAATTTTGGTAACTGACCACCAGTGGTGAATCGCATTTTCATGGAGCAACTCCAAAAAAAACTGATAGGATATAAGTGTGATACACCAAAATGTTCGTATGAATGGGGCCTATTTGTGTCCATATTTAGAAATGCGGCGACTAGTCTAGGTATTCCAGAAATTCAGATTTTATTTACTAACCACCATTGGTGAATCATATTTTCATGGAGCAACTCCAAAAAAACTGGTAGGATATAAGTGTGATACACCAAAATGTTCGTATGAATGAGGTCTATTTGTGTACATACTTAGAAATGCGGCGACTAGTCTAGGTATTCCAGGAATGCAAATTTTGATAACTGACCACTAGTGGTGAATCGCATTTTCATGGAGCAACTCCAAAAAAAACTGATAGGATATAAGTGTGATACACCAAAATGTTCGTATGAATGGGGCCTATTTGTGTCCATATTTAGAAATGCGGCGACTAGTCTAGGTATTCCAGAAATTCAGATTTTATTTACTAACCACCATTGGTGAATCATATTTTCATGGAGCAACTCCAAAAAAAACTGGTAGGATATAAGTGTGATACACCAAAATGTTCCTAGGAATGAGGTCTATTTGTGTACATACCTAGAAATGCGGCGACTAGTCTAGGTATTCCAGGAATTCAAATTTTGATAACTGACCACCAGTGGTGAATCGCATTTTCATGGAGCAACTCCACAAAAAACTGATAGGATATAAGTGTGATACACCAAAATGTTCGTATGAATGAGGCCTATTTTTGTACATATTTAGAAATGCGGCGACTAGTCTAGGTATTCCAGAAATTCAGATTTTGTTTACTAACCACCATTGGTGAATCACATTTGCATGGAGCAACTCCACAAAAAACTGATAGGATATAAGTGTGATACACCAAAATATTCGTATGAATGAGGCCTATTTGTGTCCATATTTAGAAATGCGGCGACTAGTCTAGGTATTCCAGGAATTCAAATTTTGATAACTGACCACCAGTGGTGAATCGCATTTTCATGGAGCAACTCCAAAAAAAACTGATAGGATATAAGTGTGATACACCAAAATGTTCGTATGAATGAGGCCTATTTGTGTCCATATTTAGAAATGCGGCGACTAGTCTAGGTATTCCAGAAATTCAGATTTTGTTTACTAACCACCATTGGTGAATCACATTTGCATGGAGCAACTCCACAAAAAACTGATAGGATATAAGTGTGATACACCAAAATATTCGTATGAATGAGGCCTATTTGTGTCCATATTTAGAAATACGGCGACTAGTCTAGGTATTCCGGGAATTCTAATTTTGGTAACTGACCACCAGTGGTGAATCGCATTTTCATGGAGCAACTCCAAAAAAAACTGATAGGATATAAGTGTGATACACCAAAATGTTCGTATGAATGGGGCCTATTTGTGTCCATATTTAGAAATGCGGCGACTAGTCTAGGTATTCCAGAAATTCAGATTTTATTTACTAACCACCATTGGTGAATCATATTTTCATGGAGCAACTCCAAAAAAACTGGTAGGATATAAGTGTGATACACCAAAATGTTCGTATGAATGGGGCTTATTTGTGTCCATATTTAGAAATGCGGCGACTAGTCTAGGTATTCCAGGAATTCAAATTTTGGTAACTGACCACCAGTGGTGAATCGCATTTTCATGGAGCAACTCCAAAAAAAACTGATAGGATATAAGTGTGATACACCAAAATGTTCGTATGAATGAGGCCTATTTGTGCCCATATTTAGAAATGCGGCGACTAGTCTAGGTATTCCATAAATTCAGATTTTGTTTACTAACCACCATTGGTGAATCACATTTGCATGGAGCAACTCCACAAAAAACTGATAGGATATAAGTGTGATACACCAAAATGTTCGTATGAATGAGGCCTATTTGTGTCCATATTTAGAAATGCGGCGACAAGTCTAGGTATTCCAGAAATTCAGATTTTGTTTACTAACCACCATTGGTGAATCACATTTGCATGGAGCAACTCCACAAAAAACTGATAGGATATAAGTGTGATACACCAAAATATTCGTATGAATGAGGCCTATTTGTGTCCATATTTAGAAATACGGCGACTAGTCTAGGTATTCCGGCAATTCTAATTTTGGTAACTGACCACCAGTGGTGAATCGCATTTTCATGGAGCAACTCCAAAAAAAACTGATAGGATATAAGTGTGATACACCAAAATGTTCGTATGAATGGGGCCTATTTGTGTCCATATTTAGAAATGCGGCGACTAGTCTAGGTATTCCAGAAATTCAGATTTTATTTACTAACCACCATTGGTGAATCATATTTTCATGGAGCAACTCCAAAAAAACTGGTAGGATATAAGTGTGATACACCAAAATGTTCGTATGAATGAGGTCTATTTGTGCACATACCTAGAAATGCGGCGACTAGTCTAGGTATTCCAGGAATGCAAATTTTGATAACTGACCACCAGTGGTGAATCGCATTTTCATGGAGCAACTCCAAAAAAAACTGATAGGATATAAGTGTGATACACCAAAATGTTCGTATGAATGAGGCCTATTTGTGTACATACTTAGAAATGCGGCGACTAGTCTAGGTATTCCAGAAATTCAGATTTTGTTTACTAACCACCATTGGTGAATCACATTTGCATGGAGCAACTCCACAAAAAACTGATAGGATATAAGTGTGATACACCAAAATGTTCGTATGAATGAGGCCTATTTGTGTACATACTTAGAAATGCGGCGACTAGTCTAGGTATTCCAGGAATGCAAATTTTGATAACTGACCACCAGTGGTGAATCGCAAAAAAAACTGATAGGATATAAGTGTGATACACCAAAATGTTCGTATGAATGAGCCCTATTTGTGTCCATATTTAGAAATGCGGCGACTAGTCTAGGTATTCCAGAAATTCAGATTTTGTTTACTAACCACCATTGGTGAATCACATTTGCATGGAGCAACTCCACAAAAAACTGATAGGATATAAGTGTGATACACCAAAATGTTCGTATGAATGAGGCCTATTTGTGTACATACTTAGAAATGCGGCGACTAGTCTAGGTATTCCAGAAATTTAGATTTTGTTTACTAACCACCATTGGTGAATCACATTTGCATGGAGCAACTCCACAAAAAACTGATAGGATATAAGTGTGATACCCCAAAATATTCGTATGAATGAGGCCTATTTGTGTCCATATTTAGAAATGCGGCGACTAGTCTAGGTATTCCAGAAATTCACATTTGCATGGAGCAACTCCACAAAAAACTGATAGGATATAAGTGTGATACACCAAAATGTTCGTATGAATGGGGCCTATTTGTGTCCATATTTAGAAATGCGGCGACTAGTCTAGGTATTCCAGGAATTCAAATTTTGATAACTGACCACCAGTGGTGAATCGCATTTTCATGGAGCAACTCCAAAAAAAACTGATAGGATATAAGTGTGATACACCAAAATGTTCGTATGAATGAGGCCTATTTGTGTACATACTTAGAAATGCGGCGACTAGTCTAGGTATTCCAGGAATGCAAATTTTGATAACTGACCACCAGTGGTGAATCGCATTTCCATGGAGCAACTCCAAAAAAAACTGATAGGATATAAGTGTGATACACCAAAATGTTCGTATGAATGAGCCCTATTTGTGTCCATATTTAGAAATGCGGCGACTAGTCTAGGTATTCCAGAAATTCAGATTTTGTTTACTAACCACCATTGGTGAATCACATTTGCATGGAGCAACTCCACAAAAAACTGATAGGATATAAGTGTGATACACCAAAATGTTCGTATGAATGAGGCCTATTTGTGTCCATATTTAGAAATACGGCGACTAGTCTAGGTATTCCGGGAATTCTAATTTTGGTAACTGACCACCAGTGGTGAATCGCATTTTCATGGAGCAACTCCAAAAAAAACTGATAGGATATAAGTGTGATACACCAAAATGTTCGTATGAATGAGCCCTATTTGTGTCCATATTTAGAAATGCGGCGACTAGTCTAGGTATTCCAGAAATTCAGATTTTGTTTACTAACCACCATTGGTGAATCACATTTGCATGGAGCAACTCCACAAAAAACTGATAGGATATAAGTGTGATACACCAAAATGTTCGTATGAATGAGGCCTATTTGTGTCCATATTTAGAAATACGGCGACTAGTCTAGGTATTCCGGGAATTCTAATTTTGGTAACTGACCACCAGTGGTGAATCGCATTTTCATGGAGCAACTCCAAAAAAAACTGATAGGATATAAGTGTGATACACCAAAATGTTCGTATGAATGAGGCCTATTTTTGTACATATTTAGAAATGCGGCGACTAGTCTAGGTATTCCAGAAATTCAGATTTTGTTTACTAACCACCATTGGTGAATCACATTTGCATGGAGCAACTCCACAAAAAACTGATAGGATATAAGTGTGATACCCCAAAATATTCGTATGAATGAGGCCTATTTGTGTCCATATTTAGAAATACGGCGGCTAGTCTAGGTATTCCAGGAATTCAAATTTTGATAACTGACCACCAGTGGTGAATCGCATTTTCATGGAGCAACTCCAAAAAAAACTGATAGGATATAAGTGTGATACACCAAAATGTTCGTATGAATGAGGCCTATTTGTGTACATACTTAGAAATGCGGCGACTAGTCTAGGTATTTCAGGAATGCAAATTTTGATAACTGACCACCAGTGGTGAATCGCATTTTCATGGAGCAACTCCAAAAAAAACTGATAGGATATAAGTGTGATACACCAAAATGTTCGTATGAATGAGGCCTATTTGTGTACATACTTAGAAATGCGGCGACTAGTCTAGGTATTCCAGGAATGCAAATTTTGATAACTGACCACCAGTGGTGAATCGCATTTTCATGGAGCAACTCCAAAAAAAACTGATAGGATATAAGTGTGATACACCAAAATGTTCGTATGAATGAGCCCTATTTGTGTCCATATTTAGAAATGCGGCGACTAGTCTAGGTATTCCAGAAATTCAGATTTTGTTTACTAACCACCATTGGTGAATCACATTTGCATGGAGCAACTCCACAAAAAACTGATAGGATATAAGTGTGATACACCAAAATGTTCGTATGAATGAGGCCTATTTGTGTCCATATTTAGAAATACGGCGACTAGTCTAGGTATTCCGGGAATTCTAATTTTGGTAACTGACCACCAGTGGTGAATCGCATTTTCATGGAGCAACTCCAAAAAAAACTGATAGGATATAAGTGTGATACACCAAAATATTCGTATGAATGGGGCCTATTTGTGTCCATATTTAGAAATGCGGCGACTAGTCTAGGTATTCCAGAAATTCAGATTTTGTTTACTAACCACCATTGGTGAATCACATTTGCATGGAGCAACTCCACAAAAAACTGATAGGATATAAGTGTGATACACCAAAATATTCGTATGAATGAGGCCTATTTGTGTCCATATTTAGAAATACGGCGACTAGTCTAGGTATTCCGGGAATTCTAATTTTGGTAACTGACCACCAGTGGTGAATCGCATTTTCATGGAGCAACTCCAAAAAAAACTGATAGGATATAAGTGTGATACACCAAAATGTTCGTATGAATGGGGCCTATTTGTGTCCATATTTAGAAATGCGGCAACTAGTCTACACTGATAATAATCCATGCATAAAATTACGAAAAAATGTCATAACAACAAAAAATTTCGTAAAATATACGAAAAATGGTTTATTTTACGAAAGTTTTTGTTGTTTTGACATTAATTTCGTATTTTTATGCATGGATTATTATGTGTGTAGGTATTCCAGAAATTCAGATTTTATTTACTAACCACCATTGGTGAATCATATTTTCATGGAGCAACTCCAAAAAAACTGGTAGGATATAAGTGTGATACACCAAAATGTTCGAATGAATGAGGTCTATTTGTGTACATACTTAGAAATGCGGCGACTAGTCTAGGTATTCCAGGAATGCAAATTTTGATAACTGGCCACCAGTGGTGAATCGCATTTTCATGGAGCAACTCCAAAAAAAACTGATAGGATATAAGTGTGATACACCAAAATGTTCGTATGAATGGGGCCTATTTGTGTCCATATTTAGAAATGCGGCGACTAGTCTAGGTATTCCAGAAATTCAGATTTTATTTACTAACCACCATTGGTGAATCATATTTTCATGGAGCAACTCCAAAAAAAACTGGTAGGATATAAGTGTGATACACCAAAATGTTCGTAGGAATGAGGTATATTTGTGTACATACCTAGAAATGCGGCGACTAGTCTAGGTATTCCAGGAATTCAAATTTTGATAACTGACCACCAGTGGTGAATCGCATTTTCATGGAGCAACTCCACAAAAAACTGATAGGATATAAGTGTGATACACCAAAATGTTCGTATGAATGAGGCCTATTTTTGTACATATTTAGAAATGCGGCGACTAGTCTAGGTATTCCAGAAATTCAGATTTTGTTTACTAACCACCATTGGTGAATCACATTTGCATGGAGCAACTCCACAAAAAACTGATAGGATATAAGTGTGATACACCAAAATATTCGTATGAATGAGGCCTATTTGTGTCCATATTTAGAAATGCGGCGACTAGTCTAGGTATTCCAGGAATTCAAATTTTGATAACTGACCACCAGTGGTGAATCGCATTTTCATGGAGCAACTCCAAAAAAAACTGATAGGATATAAGTGTGATACACCAAAATGTTCGTATGAATGAGGCCTATTTGTGTCCATATTTAGAAATGCGGCGACTAGTCTAGGTATTCCAGAAATTCAGATTTTGTTTACTAACCACCATTGGTGAATCACATTTGCATGGAGCAACTCCACAAAAAACTGATAGGATATAAGTGTGATACACCAAAATATTCGTATGAATGAGGCCTATTTGTGTCCATATTTAGAAATACGGCGACTAGTCTAGGTATTCCGGGAATTCTAATTTTGGTAACTGACCACCAGTGGTGAATCGCATTTTCATGGAGCAACTCCAAAAAAAACTGATAGGATATAAGTGTGATACACCAAAATGTTCGTATGAATGGGGCCTATTTGTGTCCATATTTAGAAATGCGGCGACTAGTCTAGGTATTCCAGAAATTCAGATTTTATTTACTAACCACCATTGGTGAATCATATTTTCATGGAGCAACTCCAAAAAAACTGGTAGGATATAAGTGTGATACACCAAAATGTTCGTATGAATGGGGCTTATTTGTGTCCATATTTAGAAATGCGGCGACTAGTCTAGGTATTCCAGGAATTCAAATTTTGGTAACTGACCACCAGTGGTGAATCGCATTTTCATGGAGCAACTCCAAAAAAAACTGATAGGATATAAGTGTGATACACCAAAATGTTCGTATGAATGAGGCCTATTTGTGTCCATATTTAGAAATGCGGCGACTAGTCTAGGTATTCCATAAATTCAGATTTTGTTTACTAACCACCATTGGTGAATCACATTTGCATGGAGCAACTCCACAAAAAACTGATAGGATATAAGTGTGATACACCAAAATATTCGTATGAATGAGGCCTATTTGTGTCCGTATTTAGAAATACGGCGACTAGTCTAGGTATTCCGGGAATTCTAATTTTGGTAACTGACCACCAGTGGTGAATCGCATTTTCATGGAGCAACTCCAAAAAAAACTGATAGGATATAAGTGTGATACACCAAAATGTTCGTATGAATGAGGCCTATTTGTGTACATACTTAGAAATGCGGCGACTAGTCTAGGTATTCCAGGAATGCAAATTTTGATAACTGACCACCAGTGGTGAATCGCATTTTCATGGAGCAACTCCAAAAAAAACTGATAGGATATAAGTGTGATACACCAAAATGTTCGTATGAATGAGGCCTATTTGTGTCCATATTTAGAAATGCGGCGACTAGTCTAGGTATTCCATAAATTCAGATTTTGTTTACTAACCACCATTGGTGAATCACATTTGCATGGAGCAACTCCACAAAAAACTGATAGGATATAAGTGTGATACACCAAAATATTCGTATGAATGAGGCCTATTTGTGTCCATATTTAGAAATGCGGCGACTAGTCTAGGTATTCCAGGAATTCAAATTTTGATAACTGACCACCAGTGGTGAATCGCATTTTCATGGAGCAACTCCAAAAAAAACTGATAGGATATAAGTGTGATACACCAAAATGTTCGTATGAATGGGGCCTATTTGTGTCCATATTTAGAAATGCGGCGACTAGTCTAGGTATTCCAGAAATTCAGATTTTGTTTACTAACCACCATTGGTGAATCACATTTGCATGGAGCAACTCCACAAAAAACTGATAGGATATAAGTGTGATACACCAAAATATTCGTATGAATGAGGCCTATTTGTGTCCATATTTAGAAATACGGCGACTAGTCTAGGTATTCCGGGAATTCTAATTTTGGTAACTGACCACCAGTGGTGAATCGCATTTTCATGGAGCAACTCCAAAAAAAACTGATAGGATATAAGTGTGATACACCAAAATGTTCGTATGAATGGGGCCTATTTGTGTCCATATTTAGAAATGCGGCAACTAGTCTACACTGATAATAATCCATGCATAAAATTACGAAAAAATGTCATAACAACAAAAAATTTCGTAAAATATACGAAAAATGGTTTATTTTACGAAAGTTTTTGTTGTTTTGACATTAATTTCGTATTTTTATGCATGGATTATTATGTGTGTAGGTATTCCAGAAATTCAGATTTTATTTACTAACCACCATTGGTGAATCATATTTTCATGGAGCAACTCCAAAAAAACTGGTAGGATATAAGTGTGATACACCAAAATGTTCGTATGAATGAGGTCTATTTGTGTACATACTTAGAAATGCGGCGACTAGTCTAGGTATTCCAGGAATGCAAATTTTGATAACTGACCACCAGTGGTGAATCGCATTTTCATGGAGCAACTCCAAAAAAAACTGATAGGATATAAGTGTGATACACCAAAATGTTCGTATGAATGGGTCCTATTTGTGTCCATATTTAGAAATGCGGCGACTAGTCTAGGTATTCCAGAAATTCAGATTTTATTTACTAACCACCATTGGTGAATCATATTTTCATGGAGCAACTCCAAAAAAAACTGGTAGGATATAAGTGTGATACACCAAAATGTTCGTAGGAATGAGGTCTATTTGTGTACATACCTAGAAATGCGGCGACTAGTCTAGGTATTCCAGGAATTCAAATTTTGATAACTGACCACCAGTGGTGAATCGCATTTTCATGGAGCAACTCCAAAAAAAACTGATAGGATATAAGTGTGATACACCAAAATGTTCGTATGAATGAGGCCTATTTGTGTCCATATTTAGAAATGCGGCGACTAGTCTAGGTATTCCAGAAATTCAGATTTTGTTTACTAACCACCATTGGTGAATCACATTTGCATGGAGCAACTCCACAAAAAACTGATAGGATATAAGTGTGATACACCAAAATATTCGTATGAATGAGGCCTATTTGTGTCCATATTTAGAAATGCGGCGACTAGTCTAGGTATTCCAGGAATTCAAATTTTGATAACTGACCACCAGTGGTGAATCGCATTTTCATGGAGCAACTCCAAAAAAAACTGATAGGATATAAGTGTGATACACCAAAATGTTCGTATGAATGAGGCCTATTTGTGTCCATATTTAGAAATGCGGCGACTAGTCTAGGTATTCCAGAAATTCAGATTTTGTTTACTAACCACCATTGGTGAATCACATTTGCATGGAGCAACTCCACAAAAAACTGATAGGATATAAGTGTGATACACCAAAATATTCGTATGAATGAGGCCTATTTGTGTCCATATTTAGAAATACGGCGACTAGTCTAGGTATTCCGGGAATTCTAATTTTGGTAACTGACCACCAGTGGTGAATCGCATTTTCATGGAGCAACTCCAAAAAAAACTGATAGGATATAAGTGTGATACACCAAAATGTTCGTATGAATGGGGCCTATTTGTGTCCATATTTAGAAATGCGGCGACTAGTCTAGGTATTCCAGAAATTCAGATTTTATTTACTAACCACCATTGGTGAATCATATTTTCATGGAGCAACTCCAAAAAAACTGGTAGGATATAAGTGTGATACACCAAAATGTTCGTATGAATGAGGTCTATTTGTGCACATACCTAGAAATGCGGCGACTAGTCTAGGTATTCCAGGAATGCAAATTTTGATAACTGACCACCAGTGGTGAATCGCATTTTCATGGAGCAACTCCAAAAAAAAACTGATAGGATATAAGTGTGATACACCAAAATGTTCGTATGAATGAGGCCTATTTGTGTACATACTTAGAAATGCGGCGACTAGTCTAGGTATTCCAGGAATGCAAATTTTGATAACTGACCACCAGTGGTGAATCGCATTTTCATGGAGCAACTCCAAAAAAAACTGATAGGATATAAGTGTGATACACCAAAATGTTCGTATGAATGGGGCCTATTTGTGTCCATATTTAGAAATGCGGCGACTAGTCTAGGTATTCCAGAAATTCAGATTTTATTTACTAACCACCATTGGTGAATCATATTTTCATGGAGCAACTCCAAAAAAACTGGTAGGATATAAGTGTGATACACCAAAATGTTCGTATGAATGAGGTCTATTTGTGCACATACCTAGAAATGCGGCGACTAGTCTAGGTATTCCAGGAATGCAAATTTTGATAACTGACCACCAGTGGTGAATCGCATTTTCATGGAGCAACTCCAAAAAAAACTGATAGGATATAAGTGTGATACACCAAAATGTTCGTATGAATGGGGCCTATTTGTGTCCATATTTAGAAATGCGGCGACTAGTCTAGGTATTCCAGAAATTCAGATTTTATTTACTAACCACCATTGGTGAATCATATTTTCATGGAGCAACTCCAAAAAAACTGATAGGATATAAGTGTGATACACCAAAATGTTCGTATGAATGAGGCCTATTTGTGTACATACTTAGAAATGCGGCGACTAGTCTAGGTATTCCAGGAATGCAAATTTTGATAACTGACCACCAGTGGTGAATCGCATTTTCATGGAGCAACTCCAAAAAAAACTGATAGGATATAAGTGTGATACACCAAAATGTTCGTATGAATGGGGCCTATTTGTGTCCATATTTAGAAATGCGGCGACTAGTATAGGTATTCCAGAAATTCAGATTTTGTTTACTAACCACCATTGGTGAATCACATTTGCATGGAGCAACTCCACAAAAAACTGATAGGATATAAGTGTGATACCCCAAAATATTCGTATGAATGAGCCCTATTTGTGTCCATATTTAGAAATACGGCGGCTAGTCTAGGTATTCCAGAAATTCACATTTGCTTGGAGCAACTCCACAAAAAACTGATAGGATATAAGTGTGATACACCAAAATGTTCGTATGAATGAGGCCTATTTGTGTCCATATTTAGAAATGCGGCGACTAGTCTAGGTATTCCAGAAATTCAGATTTTGTTTACTAACCACCATTGGTGAATCACATTTGCATGGAGCAACTCCACAAAAAACTGATAGGATATAAGTGTGATACCCCAAAATATTCGTATGAATGAGCCCTATTTGTGTCCATATTTAGAAATGCGGCGACTAGTCTAGGTATTCCAGAAATTCACATTTGCTTGGAGCAACTCCACAAAAAACTGATAGGATATAAGTGTGATACACCAAAATGTTCGTATGAATGGGGCCTATTTGTGTCCATATTTAGAAATGCGGCGACTAGTCTAGGTATTCCAGGAATTCAAATTTTGATAACTGACCACCAGTGGTGAATCGCATTTTCATGGAGCAACTCCAAAAAAAACTGATAGGATATAAGTGTGATACACCAAAATGTTCGTATGAATGAGGCCTATTTGTGTCCATATTTAGAAATGCGGCGACTAGTCTAGGTATTCCAGAAATTCAGATTTTGTTTACTAACCACCATTGGTGAATCACATTTGCATGGAGCAACTCCACAAAAAACTGATAGGATATAAGTGTGATACCCCAAAATATTCGTATGAATGAGCCCTATTTGTGTCCATATTTAGAAATACGGCGGCTAGTCTAAGTATTCCAGGAATTTAAATTTTGATAACTGACCACCAGTGGTGAATCGCATTTTCATGGAGCAACTCCAAAAAAAACTGATAGGATATAAGTGTGATACACCAAAATGTTCGTATGAATGACGCCTATTTGTGTCCATATTTAGAAATGCGGCGACTAGTCTAGGTATTCCAGAAATTTAGATTTTGTTTACTAACCACCATTGGTGAATCACATTTGCATGGAGCAACTCCACAAAAAACTGATAGGATATAAGTGTGATACACCAAAATATTCGTATGAATGAGGCCTATTTGTGTACATACTTAGAAATGCGGCGACTAGTCTAGGTATTCCAGGAATGCAAATTTTGATAACTGACCACCAGTGGTGAATCGCATTTTCATGGAGCAACTCCAAAAAAAACTGATAGGATATAAGTGTGATACACCAAAATGTTCGTATGAATGGGGCCTATTTGTGTCCATATTTAGAAATGCGGCGACTAGTCTAGGTATTCCAGGAATTCAAATTTTGATAACTGACCACCAGTGGTGAATCGCATTTTCATGGAGCAACTCCAAAAAAAACTGATAGGATATAAGTGTGATACACCAAAATGTTCGTATGAATGAGGCCTATTTGTGTCCATATTTAGAAATGCGGCGACTAGTCTAGGTATTCCAGAAATTCAGATTTTGTTTACTAACCACCATTGGTGAATCACATTTGCATGGAGCAACTCCACAAAAAACTGATAGGATATAAGTGTGATACACCAAAATATTCGTATGAATGAGGCCTATTTGTGTCCATATTTAGAAATACGGCGACTAGTCTACGTATTCCGGGAATTCTAATTTTGGTAACTGACCACCAGTGGTGAATCGCATTTTCATGGAGCAACTCCAAAAAAAACTGATAGGATATAAGTGTGATACACCAAAATGTTCGTATGAATGGGGCCTATTTGTGTCCATATTTAGAAATGCGGCAACTAGTCTATAGACTAGGTATTCCAGAAATTCAGATTTTATTTACTAACCACCATTGGTGAATCATATTTTCATGGAGCAACTCCAAAAAAACTGGTAGGATATAAGTGTGATACACCAAAATGTTCGTATGAATGAGGTCTATTTGTGTACATACTTAGAAATGCGGCGACTAGTCTAGGTATTCCAGGAATGCAAATTTTGATAACTGACCACCAGTGGTGAATCGCATTTTCATGGAGCAACTCCAAAAAAAAACTGATAGGATATAAGTGTGATACACCAAAATGTTCGTATGAATGGGGCCTATTTGTGTCCATATTTAGAAATGCGGCGACTAGTCTAGGTATTCCAGAAATTCAGATTTTATTTACTAACCACCATTGGTGAATCATATTTTCATGGAGCAACTCCAAAAAAAACTGGTAGGATATAAGTGTGATACACCAAAATGTTCGTAGGAATGAGGTCTATTTGTGTACATACCTAGAAATGCGGCGACTAGTCTAGGTATTCCAGGAATTCAAATTTTGATAACTGACCACCAGTGGTGAATCGCATTTTCATGGAGCAACTCCACAAAAAACTGATAGGATATAAGTGTGATACACCAAAATGTTCGTATGAATGAGGCCTATTTTTGTACATATTTAGAAATGCGGCGACTAGTCTAGGTATTCCAGAAATTCAGATTTTGTTTACTAACCACCATTGGTGAATCACATTTGCATGGAGCAACTCCACAAAAAACTGATAGGATATAAGTGTGATACACCAAAATATTCGTATGAATGAGGCCTATTTGTGTCCATATTTAGAAATGCGGCGACTAGTCTAGGTATTCCAGGAATTCAAATTTTGATAACTGACCACCAGTGGAGAATCGCATTTTCATGGAGCAACTCCAAAAAAAACTGATAGGATATAAGTGTGATACACCAAAATGTTCGTATGAATGAGGCCTATTTGTGTACATACTTAGAAATGCGGCGACTAGTCTAGGTATTCCAGGAATGCAAATTTTGATAACTGACCACCAGTGGTGAATCGCATTTTCATGGAGCAACTCCAAAAAAAACTGATAG
The DNA here is from genome assembly GCA_949987735.1 of Leucophora obtusa. Lineage (NCBI taxonomy): Eukaryota > Metazoa > Arthropoda > Insecta > Diptera > Anthomyiidae > Leucophora > Leucophora obtusa. The sequence continues at coordinate 14,969,638 of OX465298.1, read as the reverse complement.
GATATAAGTGTGATACACCAAAATGTTCGTATGAATGAGGCCTATTTGTGTCCATATTTAGAAATGCGGCGACTAGTCTAGGTATTCCATAAATTCAGATTTTGTTTACTAACCACCATTGGTGAATCACATTTGCATGGAACAACTCCACAAAAAACTGATAGGATATAAGTGTGATACACCAAAATATTCGTATGAATGAGGCCTATTTGTGTCCGTATTTAGAAATACGGCGACTAGTCTAGGTATTCCGGGAATTCTAATTTTGGTAACTGACCACCAGTGGTGAATCGCATTTTCATGGAGCAACTCCAAAAAAAACTGATAGGATATAAGTGTGATACACCAAAATGTTCGTATGAATGGGGCCTATTTGTGTCCATATTTAGAAATGCGGCGACTAGTCTAGGTATTCTAGGAATTCAAATTTTGATAACTGACCACCAGTGGTGAATCGCATTTTCATGGAGCAACTCCAAAAAAAACTGATAGGATATAAGTGTGATACACCAAAATGTTCGTATGAATGGGGCCTATTTGTGTCCATATTTAGAAATGCGGCGACTAGTCTAGGTATTCCAGGAATTCAAATTTTGGTAACTGACCACCAGTGGTGAATCGCATTTTCATGGAGCAACTCCAAAAAAAACTGATAGGATATAAGTGTGATACACCAAAATGTTCGTATGAATGAGGCCTATTTGTGTCCATATTTAGAAATGCGGCGACTAGTCTAGGTATTCCAGAAATTCAGATTTTGTTTACTAACCACCATTGGTGAATCACATTTGCAAGGAGCAACTCCACAAAAAACTGATAGGATATAAGTGTGATACACCAAAATGTTCGTATGAATGGGGCCTATTTGTGTCCATATTTAGAAATACGGCGACTAGTCTAGGTATTCCAGGAATTCAAATTTTGATAACTGACCACCAGTGGTGAATCGCATTTTCATGGAGCAACTCCAAAAAAAACTGATAGGATATAAGTGTGATACACCAAAATGTTCGTATGAATGAGGCCTATTTGTGTACATACTTAGAAATCCGGCGACTAGTTTAGGTATTCCAGGAATGCAAATTTTGATAAGTGACCACCAGTGGTGAATCGCATTTTCATGGAGCAACTCCAAAAAAAACTGATAGGATATAAGTGTGATACACCAAAATGTTCATATGAATGAGGCCTATTTGTGTACATACTTAAAAATACGGCGACTAGTCTAGGTATTCCAGGAATGCAAATTTTGATAACTGACCACCAGTGGTGAATCGCATTTTCATGGAGCAACTCCAAAAAAAACTGATAGGATATAAGTGTGATACACCAAAATGTTCGTATGAATGAGGCCTATTTGTGTCCATATTTAGAAATGCGGCGACTAGTCTAGGTATTCCAGAAATTCAGATTTTGTTTACTAACCACCATTGGTGAATCACATTTGCATGGAGCAACTCCACAAAAAACTGATAGGATATAAGTGTGATACACCAAAATATTCGTATGAATGAGGCCTATTTGTGTCCGTATTTAGAAATACGGCGACTAGTCTAGGTATTCCGGGAATTCTAATTTTGGTAACTGACCACCAGTGGTGAATCGCATTTTCATGGAGCAACTCCAAAAAAAACTGATAGGATATAAGTGTGATACACCAAAATGTTCGTATGAATGGGGCCTATTTGTGTCCATATTTAGAAATACGGCGACTAGTCTAGGTATTCCAGGAATGCAAATTTTGATAACTGACCACCAGTGGTGAATCGCATTTTCATGGAGCAACTCCAAAAAAAACTGATAGGATATAAGTGTGATACACCAAAATGTTCGTATGAATGAGGCCTATTTGTGTACATACTTAGAAATGCGGCGACTAGTCTAGGTATTCCAGGAATGCAAATTTTGATAAGTGACCACCAGTGGTGAATCGCATGTTCATGGAGCAACTCCAAAAAAAACTGATAGGATATAAGTGTGATACACCAAAATGTTCGTATGAATGAGGCCTATTTGTGTACATACTTAGAAATACGGCGACTAGTCTAGGTATTCCAGGAATGCAAATTTTGATAACTGACCACCAGTGGTGAATCGCATTTTCATGGAGCAACTCCAAAAAAAACTGATAGGATATAAGTGTGATACACCAAAATGTTCGTATGAATGAGGCCTATTTGTGTACATACTTAGAAATGCGGCGACTAGTCTAGGTATTCCAGGAATGCAAATTTTGATAACTGACCACCAGTGGTGAATCGCATTTTCATGGAGCAACTCCAAAAAAAAAACTGATAGGATATAAGTGTGATACACCAAAATGTTCGTATGAATGGGGCCTATTTGTGTCCATATTTAGAAATGCGGCGACTAGTCTAGGTATTCCAGGAATTCAAATTTTGGTAACTGACCACAAATGCTGCGACTAGTCTAGGTATTCCAGAAATTCAGATTTTGTTTACTAACCACCATTGGTGAATCACATTTGCATGGAGCAACTCCACAAAAAACTGATAGGATATAAGTGTGATACACCAAAATGTTCGTATGAATGAGGCCTATTTGTGTACATACTTAGAAATGCGGCGACTAGTCTAGGTATTCCAGGAATGCAAATTTTGATAACTGACCACCAGTGGTGAATCGCATTTTCATGGAGCAACTCCAAAAAAAACTGATAGGATATAAGTGTGATACACCAAAATGTTCGTATGAATCAGGCCTATATTTGTACATATTTAGAAATGCGGCGACTAGTCTAGGTATTCCAGAAATTCAGATTTTGTTTACTAACCACCATTGGTGAATCACATTTGCATGGAGCAACTCCACAAAAAACTGATAGGATATAAGTGTGAAACACCAAAATGTTCGTATGAATGGGGCTTATTTGTGTCCATATTTAGAAATGCGGCGACTAGTCTAGGTATTCCAGGAATTCAAATTTTGGTAACTGACCACCAGTGGTGAATCGCATTTTCATGGAGCAACTCCAAAAAAAACTGATAGGATATAAGTGTGATACACCAAAATGTTCGTATGAATGAGGCCTATTTGTGTCCATATTTAGAAATGCGGCGACTAGTCTAGGTATTCCATAAATTCAGATTTTGTTTACTAACCACCATTGGTGAATCACATTTGCATGGAGCAACTCCAAAAAAAACTGATAGGATATAAGTGTGATACACCAAAATGTTCGTATGAATGAGGCCTATTTGTGTACATACTTAGAAATGCGGCGACTAGTCTAGGTATTCCAGGAATGCAAATTTTGATAAGTGACCACCAGTGGTGAATCGCATGTTCATGGAGCAACTCCAAAAAAAACTGATAGGATATAAGTGTGATACACCAAAATGTTCGTATGAATGAGGCCTATTTGTGTACATACTTAGAAATACGGCGACTAGTCTAGGTATTCCAGGAATGCAAATTTTGATAACTGACCACCAGTGGTGAATCGCATTTTCATGGAGCAACTCCAAAAAAAACTGATAGGATATAAGTGTGATACACCAAAATGTTCGTATGAATGAGGCCTATTTGTGTACATACTTAGAAATGCGGCGACTAGTCTAGGTATTCCAGGAATGCAAATTTTGATAACTGACCACCAGTGGTGAATCGCATTTTCATGGAGCAACTCCAAAAAAAAAACTGATAGGATATAAGTGTGATACACCAAAATGTTCGTATGAATGGGGCCTATTTGTGTCCATATTTAGAAATGCGGCGACTAGTCTAGGTATTCCAGGAATTCAAATTTTGGTAACTGACCACAAATGCTGCGACTAGTCTAGGTATTCCAGAAATTCAGATTTTGTTTACTAACCACCATTGGTGAATCACATTTGCATGGAGCAACTCCACAAAAAACTGATAGGATATAAGTGTGATACACCAAAATGTTCGTATGAATGAGGCCTATTTGTGTACATACTTAGAAATGCGGCGACTAGTCTAGGTATTCCAGGAATGCAAATTTTGATAACTGACCACCAGTGGTGAATCGCATTTTCATGGAGCAACTCCAAAAAAAACTGATAGGATATAAGTGTGATACACCAAAATGTTCGTATGAATCAGGCCTATATTTGTACATATTTAGAAATGCGGCGACTAGTCTAGGTATTCCAGAAATTCAGATTTTGTTTACTAACCACCATTGGTGAATCACATTTGCATGGAGCAACTCCACAAAAAACTGATAGGATATAAGTGTGAAACACCAAAATGTTCGTATGAATGGGGCTTATTTGTGTCCATATTTAGAAATGCGGCGACTAGTCTAGGTATTCCAGGAATTCAAATTTTGGTAACTGACCACCAGTGGTGAATCGCATTTTCATGGAGCAACTCCAAAAAAAACTGATAGGATATAAGTGTGATACACCAAAATGTTCGTATGAATGAGGCCTATTTGTGTCCATATTTAGAAATGCGGCGACTAGTCTAGGTATTCCATAAATTCAGATTTTGTTTACTAACCACCATTGGTGAATCACATTTGCATGGAGCAACTCCACAAAAAACTGATAGGATATAAGTGTGATACACCAAAATATTCGTATGAATGAGGCCTATTTGTGTCCGTATTTAGAAATACGGCGACTAGTCTAGGTATTCCGGGAATTCTAATTTTGGTAACTGACCACCAGTGGTGAATCGCATTTTCATGGAGCAACTCCAAAAAAAACTGATAGGATATAAGTGTGATACACCAAAATGTTCGTATGAATGGGGCCTATTTGTGTTCATATTTAGAAATGCGGCGACTAGTCTAGGTATTCCAGGAATTCAAATTTTGATAACTGACCACCAGTGGTGAATCGCATTTTCATGGAGCAACTCCAAAAAAAACTGATAGGATATAAGTGTGATACACCAAAATGTTCGTATGAATGAGGCCTATTTGTGTCCATATTTAGAAATGCGGCGACTAGTCTAGGTATTCCAGAAATTCAGATTTTGTTTACTAACCACCATTGGTGAATCACATTTGCAAGGAGCAACTCCACAAAAAACTGATAGGATATAAGTGTGATACACCAAAATGTTCGTATGAATGGGGCCTATTTGTGTCCATATTTAGAAATACGGCGACTAGTCTAGGTATTCCAGGAATTCAAATTTTGATAACTGACCACCAGTGGTGAATCGCATTTTCATGGAGCAACTCCAAAAAAAACTGATAGGATATAAGTGTGATACACCAAAATGTTCGTATGAATGAGGCCTATTTGTGTACATACTTAGAAATGCGGCGACTAGTCTAGGTATTCCAGGAATGCAAATTTTGATAAGTGACCACCAGTGGTGAATCGCATTTTCATGGAGCAACTCCAAAAAAAACTGATAGGATATAAGTGTGATACACCAAAATGTTCGTATGAATGAGGCCTATTTGTGTACATACTTAGAAATACGGCGACTAGTCTAGGTATTCCAGGAATGCAAATTTTGATAACTGACCACCAGTGGTGAATCGCATTTTCATAGAGCAACTCCAAAAAAAACTGATAGGATATAAGTGTGATACACCAAAATGTTCGTATGAATGAGGCCTATTTGTGTCCATATTTAGAAATGCGGCGACTAGTCTAGGTATTCCATAAATTCAGATTTTGTTTACTAACCACCATTGGTGAATCACATTTGCATGGAGCAACTCCACAAAAAACTGATAGGATATAAGTGTGATACCCCAAAATATTCGTATGAATGAGGCCTATTTGTGTCCATATTTAGAAATACGGCGACTAGTCTAGGTATTCCGGGAATTCTAATTTTGGTAACTGACCACCAGTGGTGAATCGCATTTTCATGGAGCAACTCCAAAAAAAACTGATAGGATATAAGTGTGATACACCAAAATGTTCGTATGAATGGGGCCTATTTGTGTCCATATTTAGAAATGCGGCGACTAGTCTAGGTATTCCAGGAATTCAAATTTTGATAACTGACCACCAGTGGTGAATCGCATTTTCATGGAGCAACTCCAAAAAAAACTGATAGGATATAAGTGTGATACACCAAAATGTTCGTATGAATGAGGCCTATTTGTGTACATACTTAGAAATGCGGCGACTAGTCTAGGTATTCCAGGAATGCAAATTTTGATAACTGACCACCAGTGGTGAATCGCATTTTCATGGAGCAACTCCAAAAAAAACTGATAGGATATAAGTGTGATACACCAAAATGTTCGTATGAATGAGGCCTATTTGTGTCCATATTTAGAAATGCGGCGACTAGTCTAGGTATTCCATAAATTCAGATTTTGTTTACTAACCACCATTGGTGAATCACATTTGCATGGAGCAACTCCACAAAAAACTGATAGGATATAAGTGTGATACACCAAAATATTCGTATGAATGAGGCCTATTTGTGTCCGTATTTAGAAATACGGCGACTAGTCTAGGTATTCCGGGAATTCTAATTTTGGTAACTGACCACCAGTGGTGAATCGCATTTTCATGGAGCAACTCCAAAAAAAACTGATAGGATATAAGTGTGATACACCAAAATGTTCGTATGAATGGGGCCTATTTGTGTCCATATTTAGAAATGCGGCGACTAGTCTAGGTATTCTAGGATTTCAAATTTTGATAACTGACCACCAGTGGTGAATCGCATTTTCATGGAGCAACTCCAAAAAAAACTGATAGGATATAAGTGTGATACACCAAAATGTTCGTATGAATGAGGCCTATTTGTGTCCATATTTAGAAATGCGGCGACTAGTCTAGGTATTCCAGGAATTCAAATTTTGATAACTGACCACCAGTGGTGAATCGCATTTTCATGGAGCAACTCCAAAAAAAACTGATAGGATATAAGTGTGATACACCAAAATGTTCGTATGAATGAGGCCTATTTGTGTCCATATTTAGAAATGTGGCGACTAGTCTAGGTATTCCATAAATTCAGATTTTGTTTACTAACCACCATTGGTGAATCACATTTGCATGGAGCAACTCCACAAAAAACTGATAGGATATAAGTGTGATACGCCAAAATATTCGTATGAATGAGGCCTATTTGTGTCCGTATTTAGAAATACGGCGACTAGTCTAGGTATTCCGGGAATTCTAATTTTGGTAACTGACCACCAGTGGTGAATCGCATTTTCATGGAGCAACTCCAAAAAAAACTGATAGGATATAAGTGTGATACACCAAAATGTTCGTATGAATGAGGCCTATTTGTGTCCATATTTAGAAATGCGGCGACTAGTCTAGGTATTCCAGAAATTCAGATTTTGTTTACTAACCACCATTGGTGATTCACATTTGCAAGGAGCAACTCCACAAAAAACTGATAGGATATAAGTGTGATACACCAAAATGTTCGTATGAATGGGGCCTATTTGTGTCCATATTTAGAAATGCGGCGACTAGTCTAGGTATTCCAGGAATTCAAATTTTGATAACTGACCACCATTGGTGAATCACATTTGCATGGAGCAACTCCACAAAAAACTGATATGATATAAGTGTGATACACCAAAATGTTCGTATGAATGGGGCCTATTTGTGTCCATATTTAGAAATGCGGCGACTAGTCTAGGTATTCCAGGAATTCAAATTTTGATAACTGACCACCAGTGGTGAATCGCATTTTCATGGAGCAACTCCAAAAAAAAACTGATAGGATATAAGTGTGATACACCAGAATGTTCGCATGAATGAGGCCTATTTGTGTACATACTTAGAAATGCGGCGACTAGTCTAGGTATTCCAGGAATGCAAATTTTGATAACTAACCACCAGTGGTGAATCGCATTTTCATGGAGCAACTCCAAAAAACATATTTAGAAATGCGGCGACTAGTCTAGGTATTCCAGGAATTCAAATTTTGGTAACTGACCACCAGTGGTGAATCGCATTTTCATGGAGCAACTCCAATAAAAACTGATAGGATATAAGTGTGATACACCAAAATGTTCGTATGAATGGGGCTTATTTGTGTCCATATTTAGAAATGCGGCGACTAGTCTAGGTATTCCAGGAATTCAAATTTTGATAACTGACCACCAGTGGTGAATCGCATTTTCATGGAGCAACTCCAAAAAAAAACTGATAGGATATAAGTGTGATACACCAAAATGTTCGCATGAATGAGGCCTATTTGTGTCCATATTTAGAAATGCGGCGACTAGTCTAGGTATTCCAGAAATTCAGATTTTGTTTACTAACCACCATTGCTGAATCACATTTGCATGGAGCAACTCCACAAAAAACTGATAGGATATAAGTGTGATACACCAAAATATTCGTATGAATGAGGCCTATTTGTGTCCATATATAGAAATGCGGCGACTAGTCTAGGTATTCCATAAATTCAGATTTTGTTTACTAACCACCATTGGTGAATCACATTTGCATGGAGCAACTCCACAAAAAACTGATAGGATATAAGTGTGATACACCAAAATGTTCGTATGAATGGGGCTTATTTGTGTCCATATTTAGAAATGCGGCGACTAGTCTAGGTATTCCATAAATTCAGATTTTGTTTACTAACCACCATTGGTGAATCACATTTGCATGGAGCAACTCCACAAAAAACTGATAGGATATAAGTGTGATACACCAAAATATTCGTATGAATGAGGCCTATTTGTGTCCGTATTTAGAAATACGGCGACTAGTCTAGGTATTCCGGGAATTCTAATTTTGGTAACTGACCACCAGTGGTGAATCGCATTTTCATGGAGCAACTCCAAAAAAAACTGATAGGATATAAGTGTGATACACCAAAATGTTCGTATGAATGGGGCCTATTTGTGTCCATATTTAGAAATGCGGCGACTAGTCTAGGTATTCTAGGATTTCAAATTTTGATAACTGACCACCAGTGGTGAATCGCATTTTCATGGAGCAACTCCAAAAAAAACTGATAGGATATAAGTGTGATACACCAAAATGTTCGTATGAATGAGGCCTATTTGTGTCCATATTTAGAAATGCGGCGACTAGTCTAGGTATTCCAGGAATTCAAATTTTGATAACTGACCACCAGTGGTGAATCGCATTTTCATGGAGCAACTCCAAAAAAAACTGATAGGATATAAGTGTGATACACCAAAATGTTCGTATGAATGAGGCCTATTTGTGTCCATATTTAGAAATGCGGCGACTAGTCTAGGTATTCCATAAATTCAGATTTTGTTTACTAACCACCATTGGTGAATCACATTTGCATGGAGCAACTCCACAAAAAACTGATAGGATATAAGTGTGATACACCAAAATATTCGTATGAATGAGGCCTATTTGTGTCCGTATTTAGAAATACGGCGACTAGTCTAGGTATTCCGGGAATTCTAATTTTGGTAACTGACCACCAGTGGTGAATCGCATTTTCATGGAGCAACTCCAAAAAAAACTGATAGGATATAAGTGTGATACACCAAAATGTTCGTATGAATGGGGCCTATTTGTGTCCATATTTAGAAATGCGGCGACTAGTCTAGGTATTCTAGGATTTCAAATTTTGATAACTGACCACCAGTGGTGAATCGCATTTTCATGGAGCAACTCCAAAAAAAACTGATAGGATATAAGTGTGATACACCAAAATGTTCGTATGAATGAGGCCTATTTGTGTCCATATTTAGAAATGCGGCGACTAGTCTAGGTATTCCAGGAATTCAAATTTTGATAACTGACCACCAGTGGTGAATCGCATTTTCATGGAGCAACTCCAAAAAAAACTGATAGGATATAAGTGTGATACACCAAAATGTTCGTATGAATGAGGCCTATTTGTGTCCATATTTAGAAATGCGGCGACTAGTCTAGGTATTCCATAAATTCAGATTTTGTTTACTAACCACCATTGGTGAATCACATTTGCATGGAGCAACTCCACAAAAAACTGATAGGATATAAGTGTGATACACCAAAATATTCGTATGAATGAGGCCTATTTGTGTCCGTATTTAGAAATACGGCGACTAGTCTAGGTATTCCGGGAATTCTAATTTTGGTAACTGACCACCAGTGGTGAATCGCATTTTCATGGAGCAACTCCAAAAAAAACTGATAGGATATAAGTGTGATACACCAAAATGTTCGTATGAATGAGGCCTATTTGTGTCCATATTTAGAAATGCGGCGACTAGTCTAGGTATTCCAGAAATTCAGATTTTGTTTACTAACCACCATTGGTGATTCACATTTGCAAGGAGCAACTCCACAAAAAACTGATAGGATATAAGTGTGATAAACCAAAATGTTCGTATGAATGGGGCCTATTTGTGTCCATATTTAGAAATGCGGCGACTAGTCTAGGTATTCCAGGAATTCAAATTTTGATAACTGACCACCATTGGTGAATCACATTTGCATGGAGCAACTCCACAAAAAACTGATATGATATAAGTGTGATACACCAAAATGTTCGTATGAATGGGGCCTATTTGTGTCCATATTTAGAAATGCGGCGACTAGTCTAGGTATTCCAGGAATTCAAATTTTGATAACTGACCACCAGTGGTGAATCGCATTTTCATGGAGCAACTCCAAAAAAAAACTGATAGGATATAAGTGTGATACACCAAAATGTTCGCATGAATGAGGCCTATTTGTGTCCATATTTAGAAATGCGGCGACTAGTCTAGGTATTCCAGAAATTCAGATTTTGTTTACTAACCACCATTGGTGAATCACATTTGCATGGAGCAACTCCACAAAAAACTGATAGGATATAAGTGTGATACACCAAAATGTTCGAATGAATGAGGCCTATTTGTGTACATACTTAGAAATGCGGCGACTAGTCTAGGTATTCCAGGAATGCAAATTTTGATAACTGACCACCAGTGGTGAATCGCATTTTCATGGAGCAACTCCAAAAAACATATTTAGAAATGCGGCGACTAGTCTAGGTATTCCAGGAATTCAAATTTTGGTAACTGACCACCAGTGGTGAATCGCATTTTCATGGAGCAACTCCAATAAAAACTGATAGGATATAAGTGTGATACACCAAAATGTTCGTATGAATGGGGCTTATTTGTGTCCATATTTAGAAATGCGGCGACTAGTCTAGGTATTCCAGGAATTCAAATTTTGATAACTGACCACCAGTGGTGAATCGCATTTTCATGGAGCAACTCCAAAAAAAAACTGATAGGATATAAGTGTGATACACCAAAATGTTCGCATGAATGAGGCCTATTTGTGTCCATATTTAGAAATGCGGCGACTAGTCTAGGTATTCCAGAAATTCAGATTTTGTTTACTAACCACCATTGGTGAATCACATTTGCATGGAGCAACTCCACAAAAAACTGATAGGATATAAGTGTGATACACCAAAATATTCGTATGAATGAGGCCTATTTGTGTCCATATATAGAAATGCGGCGACTAGTCTAGGTATTCCATAAATTCAGATTTTGTTTACTAACCACCATTGGTGAATCACATTTGCATGGAGCAACTCCACAAAAAACTGATAGGATATAAGTGTGATACACCAAAATGTTCGTATGAATGGGGCTTATTTGTGTCCATATTTAGAAATGCGGCGACTAGTCTAGGTATTCCAGGAATTCAAATTTTGGTAACTGACCACCAGTGGTGAATCGCATTTTCATGGAGCAACTCCAAAAAAAACTGATAGGATATAAGTGTGATACACCAAAATGTTCGTATGAATGAGGCCTATTTGTGTCCATATTTAGAAATGCGGCGACTAGTCTAGGTATTCCATAAATTCAGATTTTGTTTACTAACCACCATTGGTGAATCACATTTGCATGGAGCAACTCCACAAAAAACTGATAGGATATAAGTGTGATACACCAAAATATTCGTATGAATGAGGCCTATTTGTGTCCGTATTTAGAAATACGGCGACTAGTCTAGGTATTCCGGGAATTCTAATTTTGGTAACTGACCACCAGTGGTGAATCGCATTTTCATGGAGCAACTCCAAAAAAAACTGATAGGATATAAGTGTGATACACCAAAATGTTCGTATGAATGGGGCCTATTTGTGTCCATATTTAGAAATGCGGCGACTAGTCTAGGTATTCTAGGAATTCAAATTTTGATAACTGACCACCAGTGGTGAATCGCATTTTCATGGAGCAACTCCAAAAAAAACTGATAGGATATAAGTGTGATACACCAAAATGTTCGTATGAATGAGGCCTATTTGTGTCCATATTTAGAAATGCGGCGACTAGTCTAGGTATTCCAGGAATTCAAATTTTGATAACTGACCACCAGTGGTGAATCGCATTTTCATGGAGCAACTCCAAAAAAAACTGATAGGATATAAGTGTGATACACCAAAATGTTCGTATGAATGAGGCCTATTTGTGTCCATATTTAGAAATGCGGCGACTAGTCTAGGTATTCCAGAAATTCAGATTTTGTTTACTAACCACCATTGGTGAATCACATTTGCAAGGAGCAACTCCACAAAAAACTGATAGGATATAAGTGTGATACACCAAAATGTTCGTATGAATGAGGCCTATTTGTGTCCGTATTTAGAAATGCGGCGACTAGTCTAGGTATTCCAGGAATTCAAATTTTGATAACTGACCACCAGTGGAGAATCGCATTTTCATGGAGCAACTCCAAAAAAAACTGATAGGATATAAGTGTGATACACCAAAATGTTCGTATGAATGAGGCCTATTTGTGTACATACTTAGAAATGCGGCGACTAGTCTAGGTATTCCAGGAATGCAAATTTTGATAACTGACCACCAGTGGTGAATCGCATTTTCATGGAGCAACTCCAAAAAAAACTGATAGGATATAAGTGTGATACCCCAAAATATTCGTTTGAATGAGGCCTATTTGTGTCCATATTTAGAAATGCGGCGACTAGTCTAGGTATTCCAGAAATTCAGATTTTGTTTACTAACCACCATTGGTGAATCACATTTGCATGGAGCAACTCCACAAAAAACTGATATGATATAAGTGTGATACACCAAAATGTTCGTATGAATGGGGCCTATTTGTGTCCATATTTAGAAATGCGGCGACTAGTCTAGGTATTCCAGGAATTCAAATTTTGATAACTGACCACCAGTGGTGAATCGCATTTTCATGGAGCAACTCCAAAAAAAAACTGATAGGATATAAGTGTGATACACCAAAATGTTCGCATGAATGAGGCCTATTTGTGTCCATATTTAGAAATGCGGCGACTAGTCTAGGTATTCCAGAAATTCAGATTTTGTTTACTAACCACCATTGGTGAATCACATTTGCATGGAGCAACTCCACAAAAAACTGATAGGATATAAGTGTGATACACCAAAATGTTCGAATGAATGAGGCCTATTTGTGTACATACTTAGAAATGCGGCGACTAGTCTAGGTATTCCAGGAATGCAAATTTTGATAACTGACCACCAGTGGTGAATCGCATTTTCATGGAGCAACTCCAAAAAAAACTGATAGGATATAAGTGTGATACACCAAAATGTTCGTATGAATGGGGCTTATTTGTGTCCATATTTAGAAATGCGGCGACTAGTCTAGGTATTCCAGGAATTCAAATTTTGATAACTGACCACCAGTGGTGAATCGCATTTTCATGGAGCAACTCCAAAAAAAACTGATAGGATATAAGTGTGATACACCAAAATGTTCGTATGAATGAGGCCTATTTGTGTCCATATTTAGAAATGCGGCGACTAGTCTAGGTATTCCAGAAATTCAGATTTTGTTTACTAACCACCATTGGTGAATCACATTTGCATGGAGCAACTCCACAAAAAACTGATAGGATATAAGTGTGATACCCCAAAATATTCGTATGAATGAGGCCTATTTGTGTCCATATTTAGAAATACGGCGACTAGTCTAGGTATTCCGGGAATTCTAATTTTGGTAACTGACCACCAGTGGTGAATCGCATTTTCATGGAGCAACTCCAAAAGAAACTGATAGGATATAAGTGTGATACACCAAAATGTTCGTATGAATGGGGCCTATTTGTGTCCATATTTAGAAATGCGGCGACTAGTCTAGGTATTCCAGGAATTCAAATTTTGATAACTGACCACCAGTGGTGAATCGCATTTTCATGGAGCAACTCCAAAAAAAACTGATAGGATATAAGTGTGATACACCAAAATGTTCGTATGAATGAGGCCTATTTGTGTACATACTTAGAAATGCGGCGACTAGTCTAGGTATTCCAGAAATTCAGATTTTGTTTACTAACCACCATTGGTGAATCACATTTGCATGGAGCAACTCCACAAAAAACTGATAGGATATAAGTGTGATACCCCAAAATATTCGTATGAATGAGGCCTATTTGTGTCCATATTTAGAAATGCGGCGACTAGTCTAGGTATTCCAGGAATGCAAATTTTGATAACTGACCACCAGTGGTGAATCGCATTTTCATGGAGCAACTCCAAAAAAAACTGATAGGATATAAGTGTGATACACCAAAATGTTCGTATGAATGAGGCCTATTTGTGTCCATATTTAGAAATGCGGCGACTAGTCTAGGTATTCCATAAATTCAGATTTTGTTTACTAACCACCATTGGTGAATCACATTTGCATGGAGCAACTCCACAAAAAACTGATAGGATATAAGTGTGATACACCAAAATATTCGTATGAATGAGGCCTATTTGTGTCCGTATTTAGAAATACGGCGACTAGTCTAGGTATTCCGGGAATTCTAATTTTGGTAACTGACCACCAGTGGTGAATCGCATTTTCATGGAGCAACTCCAAAAAAAACTGATATGATATAAGTGTGATACACCAAAATGTTCGTATGAATGGGGCCTATTTGTGTCCATATTTAGAAATGCGGCGACTAGTCTAGGTATTCCAGGAATTCAAATTTTGATAACTGACCACCAGTGGTGAATCGCATTTTCATGGAGCAACTCCAAAAAAAACTGATAGGATATAAGTGTGATACACCAAAATGTTCGTATGAATGAGGCCTATTTGTGTACATACTTAGAAATGCGGCGACTAGTCTAGGTATTCCAGAAATTCAGATTTTGTTTACTAACCACCATTGGTGAATCACATTTGCATGGAGCAACTCCACAAAAAACTGATAGGATATAAGTGTGATACCCCAAAATATTCGTATGAATGAGGCCTATTTGTGTCCATATTTAGAAATGCGGCGACTAGTCTAGGTATTCCAGAAATTCAGATTTTGTTTACTAACCACCATTGGTGAATCACATTTGCATGGAGCAACTCCACAAAAAACTGATAAGATATAAGTGTGATACCCCAAAATATTCGTATGAATGAGGCCTATTTGTGTCCATATTTAGAAATACGGCGACTAGTCTAGGTATTCCGGGAATTCTAATTTTGGTAACTGACCACCAGTGGTGAATCGCATTTTCATGGAGCAACTCCAAAAAAAACTGATAGGATATAAGTGTGATACACCAAAATGTTCGTATGAATGAGGCCTATTTTTGTACATATTTAGAAATGCGGCGACTAGTCTAGGTATTCCAGAAATTCAGATTTTGTTTACTAACCACCATTGGTGAATCACATTTGCATGGAGCAACTCCACAAAAAACTGATAGGATATAAGTGTGATACCCCAAAATATTCGTATGAATGAGGCCTATTTGTGTCCATATTTAGAAATACGGCGGCTAGTCTAGGTATTCCGGGAATTCTAATTTTGGTAACTGACCACCAGTGGTGAATCGCATTTTCATGGAGCAACTCCAAAAAAAACTGATAGGATATAAGTGTGATACACCAAAATGTTCGTATGAATGGGGCCTATTTGTGTCCATATTTAGAAATGCGGCGACTAGTCTAGGTATTCCAGGAATTCAAATTTTGATAACTGACCACCAGTGGTGAATCGCATTTTCATGGAGCAACTCCAAAAAAAACTGATAGGATATAAGTGTGATACACCAAAATATTCGTATGAATGAGGCCTATTTGTGTCCATATTTAGAAAAGCGGCGACTAGTCTAGGTATTCCATAAATTCAGATTTTGTTTACTAACCACCATTGGTGAATCACATTTGCATGGAGCAACTCCACAAAAAACTGATAGGATATAAGTGTGATACACCAAAATGTTCGTATGAATGGGGCCTATTTGTGTCCATATTTAGAAATGCGGCGACTAGTCTAGGTATTCCAGGAATTCAAATTTTGATAACTGACCACCAGTGGTGAATCGCATTTTCATGGAGCAACTCCAAAAAAAACTGATAGGATATAAGTGGGATACCCCAAAATATTCGTATGAATGAGGCCTATTTGCGTCCATATTTAGAAATGCGGCGACTAGTCTAGGTATTCCAGAAATTCAGATTTTGTTTACTAACCACCATTGGTGAATCACATTTGCATGGAGCAACTCCACAAAAAACTGATAGGATATAAGTGTGATACCCCAAAATATTCGTATGAATGAGGCCTATTTGTGTCCATATTTAGAAATGCGGCGACTAGTCTAGGTATTCCAGAAATTCAGATTTTGTTTACTAACCACCATTGGTGAATCACATTTGCATGGAGCAACTCCACAAAAAACTGATAGGATATAAGTGTGATACCCCAAAATATTCGTATGAATGAGGCCTATTTGCGTCCATATTTAGAAATGCGGCGACTAGTCTAGGTATTCCAGAAATTCAGATTTTGTTTACTAACCACCATTGGTGAATCACATTTGCATGGAGCAACTCCACAAAAAACTGATAGGATATAAGTGTGATACACCAAAATGTTCGTATGAATGAGGCCTCTTTTTGTACATATTTAGAAATGCGGCGACTAGTCTAGGTATTCCAGAAATTCAGATTTTGTTTACTAACCACCATTGGTGAATCACATTTGCATGGAGCAACTCCACAAAAAACTGATAGGATATAAGTGTGATACCCCAAAATATTCGTATGAATGAGGCCTATTTGTGTCCATATTTAGAAATACGGCGACTAGTCTAGGTATTCCGGGAATTCTAATTTTGGTAACTGACCACCAGTGGTGAATCGCATTTTCATGGAGCAACTCCAAAAAAAACTGATAGGATATAAGTGTGATACACCAAAATGTTCGTATGAATGGGGCCTATTTGTGTCCATATTTAGAAATGCGGCGACTAGTCTAGGTATTCCAGGAATTCAAATTTTGATAACTGACCACCAGTGGTGAATCGCATTTTCATGGAGCAACTCCAAAAAAAACTGATAGGATATAAGTGTGATACACCAAAATGTTCGTATGAATGAGGCCTATTTGTGTACATACTTAGAAATGCGGCGACTAGTCTAGGTATTCCAGAAATTCAGATTTTGTTTACTAACCACCATTGGTGAATCACATTTGCATGGAGCCACTCCACAAAAAACTGATAGGATATAAGTGTGATACCCCAAAATATTCGTATGAATGAGGCCTATTTGTGTCCATATTTAGAAATACGGCGGCTAGTCTAGGTATTCCAGGAATTCAAATTTTGATAACTGACCACCAGTGGTGAATCGCATTTTCATGGAGCAACTCCAAAAAAAACTGATAGGATATAAGTGTGATACACCAAAATGTTCGTATGAATGGGGCTTATTTGTGTCCATATTTAGAAATGCGGCGGCTAGTCTAGGTATTCCAGGAATTCAAATTTTGGTAACTGACCACCAGTGGTGAATCGCATTTTCATGGAGCAACTCCAAAAAAAACTGATAGGATATAAGTGTGATACACCAAAATGTTCGTATGAATGAGGCCTATTTGTGTACATACTTAGAAATGCGGCGACTAGTCTAGGTATTCCAGGAATGCAAATTTTGATAACTGACCACCAGTGGTGAATCGCATTTTCATGGAGCAACTCCAAAAAAAACTGATAGGATATAAGTGTGATACACCAAAATGTTCGTATGAATGAGGCCTATTTGTGTACATACTTAGAAATGCGGCGACTAGTCTAGGTATTTCAGGAATGCAAATTTTGATAACTGACCACCAGTGGTGAATCGCATTTTCATGGAGCAACTCCAAAAAAAACTGATAGGATATAAGTGTGATACACCAAAATGTTCGTATGAATGAGGCCTATTTATGTATATACTTAGAAATGCGGCGACTAGTCTAGGTATTCCAGGAATGCAAATTTTGATAACTGACCACCAGTGGTGAATCGCATTTTCATGGAGCAACTCCAAAAAAAACTGATAGGATATAAGTGTGATACACCAAAATGTTCGTATGAATGAGGCCTATTTGTGTATATACTTAGAAATGCGGCGACTAGTCTAGGTATTCCAGGAATGCAAATTTTGATAACTGACCACCAGTGGTGAATCGCATTTTCATGGAGCAACTCCAAAAAAAACTGATAGGATATAAGTGTGATACACCAAAATGTTCGTATGAATGAGGCCTATTTGCGTACATACTTAGAAATGTGGCGAGTAGTCTAGGTATTCCAGGAATGTAAATTTTGATAACTGACCACCAGTGGTGAATCGCATTTTCATGGAGCAACTCCAAAAAAAACTGATAGGATATAAGTGTGATACACCAAAATGTTCGTATGAATGAGGCCTATTTGTGTACATACTTAGAAATGCGGCGACTAGTCTAGGTATTCCAGAAATTCAGATTTTGTTTACTAACCACCATTGGTGAATCACATTTGCATGGAGCAACTCCACAAAAAATTGATAGGATATAAGTGTGATACACCAAAATGTTCGTATGAATGAGGCCTATTTTTGTACATATTTAGAAATGCGGCGACTAGTCTAGGTATTCCAGAAATTCAGATTTTGTTTACTAACCACCATTGGTGAATCACATTTGCATGGAGCAACTCCACAAAAAATTGATAGGATATAAGTGTGATACACCAAAATGTTCGTATGAATGAGGCCTATTTTTGTACATATTTAGAAATGCGGCGACTAGTCTAGGTATTCCAGAAATTCAGATTTTGTTTACTAACCACCATTGGTGAATCACATTTGCATGGAGCAACTCCACAAAAAATTGATAGGATATAAGTGTGATACACCAAAATGTTCGCATGAATGAGGCCTATTTGCGTCCATACTTAGAAATGCGGCGACTAGTCTAGGTATTCCAGGAATGCAAATTTTGATAACTGACCACCAGTGGTGAATCGCATTTTCATGGAGCAACTCCAAAAAAAACTGATAGGATATAAGTGTGATACACCAAAATGTTCGTATGAATGAGGCCTATTTGTGTATATACTTAGAAATGCGGCGACTAGTCTAGGTATTCCAGGAATGCAAATTTTGATAACTGACCACCAGTGGTGAATCGCATTTTCATGGAGCAACTCCAAAAAAAACTGATAGGATATAAGTGTGATACACCAAAATGTTCGTATGAATGAGGCCTATTTGTGTACATACTTAGAAATGCGGCGACTAGTCTAGGTATTCCAGAAATTCAGATTTTGTTTACTAACCACCATTGGTGAATCACATTTGCATGGAGCAACTCCACAAAAAACTGATAGGATATAAGTGTGATACCCCAAAATTTTCGTATGAATGAGGCCTATTTGTGTCCATATTTAGAAATACGGCGGCTAGTCTAGGTATTCCAGGAATTCAAATTTTGATAACTGACCACCAGTGGTGAATCGCATTTTCATGGAGCAACTCCAAAAAAAACTGATAGGATATAAGTGTGATACACCAAAATGTTCGTATGAATGACGCCTATTTGTGTCCATATTTAGAAATGCGGCGACTAGTCTAGGTATTCCAGAAATTTAGATTTTGTTTACTAACCACCATTGGTGAATCACATTTGCATGGAGCAACTCCACAAAAAACTGATAGGATATAAGTGTGATACCCCAAAATATTCGTATGAATGAGGCCTATTTGTGTCCATATTTAGAAATGCGGCGACTAGTCTAGGTATTCCAGAAATTCACATTTGCATGGAGCAACTCCACAAAAAACTGATAGGATATAAGTGTGATACACCAAAATGTTCGTATGAATGGGGCCTATTTGTGTCCATATTTAGAAATGCGGCGACTAGTCTAGGTATTCCAGGAATTCAAATTTTGATAACTGACCACCAGTGGTGAATCGCATTTTCATGGAGCAACTCCAAAAAAAACTGATAGGATATAAGTGTGATACACCAAAATGTTCGTATGAATGAGGCCTATTTGTGTCCATATTTAGAAATGCGGCGACTAGTCTAGGTATTCCAGAAATTCAGATTTTGTTTACTAACCACCATTGGTGAATCACATTTGCATGGAGCAACTCCACAAAAAACTGATAGGATATAAGTGTGATACACCAAAATATTCGTATGAATGAGGCCTATTTGCGTCCATATTTAGAAATACGGCGACTAGTCTAGGTATTCCGGGAATTCTAATTTTGGTAACTGACCACCAGTGGTGAATCGCATTTTCATGGAGCAACTCCAAAAAAAACTGATAGGATATAAGTGTGATACACCAAAATGTTCGTATGAATGGGGCCTATTTGTGTCCATATTTAGAAATGCGGCGACTAGTCTAGGTATTCCAGAAATTCAGATTTTATTTACTAACCACCATTGGTGAATCATATTTTCATGGAGCAACTCCAAAAAAACTGGTAGGATATAAGTGTGATACACCAAAATGTTCGTATGAATGAGGTCTGTTTGTGCACATACCTAGAAATGCGGCGACTAGTCTAGGTATTCCAGGAATGCAAATTTTGATAACTGACCACCAGTGGTCAATCGCATTTTCATGGAGCAACTCCAAAAAAAACTGATAGGATATAAGTGTGATACACCAAAATGTTCGTATGAATGAGGCCCATTTGTGTACATACTTAGAAATGCGGCGACTAGTCTAGGTATTCCAGGAATGCAAATTTTGATAACTGACCACCAGTGGTGAATCGCATTTTCATGGAGCAACTCCAAAAAAAACTGATAGGATATAAGTGTGATACACCAAAATGTTCGTATGAATGGGGCCTATTTGTGCCCATATTTAGAAATGCGGCGACTAGTCTAGGTATTCCAGCAATTCAAATTTTGATAACTGACCACCAGTGGTGAATCGCATTTTCATGGAGCAACTCCAAAAAAAATTGATAGGATATAAGTGTGATACACCAAAATGTTCGTATGAATGAGGCCTATTTGTGTCCATATTTAGAAATGCGGCGACTAGTCTAGGTATTCCAGAAATTCACATTTGCATGGAGCAACTCCACAAAAAACTGATAGGATATAAGTGTGATACACCAAAATGTTCGTATGAATGGGGCCTATTTGTGTCCATATTTAGAAATGCGGCGACTAGTCTAGGTATTCCAGGAATTCAAATTTTGATAACTGACCACCAGTGGTGAATCGCATTTTCATGGAGCAACTCCAAAAAAAACTGATAGGATATAAGTGTGATACCCCAAAATATTCGTATGAATGAGGCCTATTTGTGTCCATATTTAGAAATGCGGCGACTAGTCTAGGTATTCCAGAAATTCAGATTTTGTTTACTAACCACCATTGGTGAATCACATTTGCATGGAGCAACTCCACAAAAAACTGATAGGATATAAGTGTGATACCCCAAAATATTCGTATGAATGAGGCCTATTTGTGTCCATATTTAGAAATGCGGCGACTAGTCTAGGTATTCCAGAAATTCAGATTTTGTTTACTAACCACCATTGGTGAATCACATTTGCATGGAGCAACTCCACAAAAAACTGATAGGATATAAGTGTGATACACCAAAATGTTCGTATGAATGAGGCCTATTTTTGTACATATTTAGAAATGCGGCGACTAGTCTAGGTATTCCAGAAATTCAGATTTTGTTTACTAACCACCATTGGTGAATCACATTTGCATGGAGCAACTCCACAAAAAACTGATAGGATATAAGTGTGATACCCCAAAATATTCGTATGAATGAGGCCTATTTGTGTCCATATTTAGA
The DNA here is from genome assembly GCA_949987735.1 of Leucophora obtusa. Lineage (NCBI taxonomy): Eukaryota > Metazoa > Arthropoda > Insecta > Diptera > Anthomyiidae > Leucophora > Leucophora obtusa. The sequence goes on along the minus strand of OX465298.1, from coordinate 14,947,668 downwards.
AATGCGGCGATTAGTAGGTATTCCAGAAATTCAGATTTTGTCTCCACAAAAAACTGATAGGATATAAGTGTGATACACCAAAATATTCGTATGAATGAGGCCTATTTGTGTCCATATTTAGAAATACGGCGACTAGTCTAGGTATTCCGGGAATTCTAATTTTGGTAACTGACCACCAGTGGTGAATCGCATTTTCATGGAGCAACTCCAAAAAAAACTGATAGGATATAAGTGTGATACACCAAAATGTTCGTATGAATGGGGCCTATTTGTGTCCATATTTAGAAATGCGGCGACTAGTCTAGGTATTCCAGGATTGCAAATTTTGATAACTGACCACCAGTGGTGAATCGCATTTTCATGGAGCAACTCCAAAAAAAACTGATAGGATATAAGTGTGATACACCAAAATGTTCGTATGAATGGGGCCTATTTGTGTCGATATTTAGAAATGCGGCGACTAGTCTAGGTATTCCAGGAATTCAAATTTTGATAACTGACCACCAGTGGTGAATCGCATTTTCATGGAGCAACTCCAAAAAAAACTGATAGGATATAAGTGTGATACACCAAAATGTTCTAGGATATAAGTGTGATACACCAAAATGTTCATATGAATGAGGCCTATTTGTGTACATACTTAGAAATGCGGCGACTAGTCTAGGTATTCCAGGAATGCAAATTTTGATAACTGACCACCAGTGGTGAATCGCATTTTCATGAAGCAACTCCAAAAAAAACTGATAGGAAATAAGTGTGATACACCCAAATGTTCGTATTAATGAGGCCTATTTGTGTACATACTTAGAAATGCGGCGACTAGTCTAGGTATTCCAGGAATGCAAATTTTGATAACTGACCACCAGTGGTGAATCGCATTTTCATGGAGCAACTCCAAAAAAAACTGATAGGATATAAGTGTGATACACCAAAATGTTCGTACGAATGGGGCCTATTTGTGTCCATATTTAGAAATGCGGCGACTAGTCTAGGTATTCCGGGAATTCTAATTTTGGTAACTGACCACCAGTGGTGAATCGCATTTTCATGGAGCAACTCCAAAAAAAACTGATAGGATATAAGTGTGATACACCAAACTGTTCGTATGAATGGGGCCTATTTGTGTCCATATTTAGAAATTCGGCGACTAGTCTAGGTATTCCAGGAATTCAAATTTTGATAACTGACCACCAGTGGTGAATCGCATTTTCATGGAGCAACTCCAAACAAAACTGATAGGATATAAGTGTGATACACCAAAATGTTCGTATGAATGGGGCCTATTTGTGTCCATATTTAGAAATGCGGCGACTAGTCTAGGTATTCCAGGAATTCAAATTTTGATAACTGACCACCAGTGGTGAATCGCATTTTCATGGAGCAACTCCAAAAAAAACTGATAGGATATAAGTGTGATACACTAAAATGTTCGTATGAATGAGGCCTATTTGTGTACATACTTAGAAATGCGGCGACTAGTCTAGGTATTCCAGGAATGCAAATTTTGATAACTGACCACCAGTGGTGAATCGCATTTTCATGGAGCAACTCCAAAAAAAACTGATAGGATAAGAGTGTGATACATCAAAATGTTCGTATGAATGGGGACTATTTGCGTCCATATTTAGAACTGCAGCGACTAGTCTAGGTATTCCAGAAATTCAGATTTTGTTTACTAACCACCATTGGTGAATCACATTTGCATGGAGCAACTCCACAAAAAACTGATAGGATATAAGTGTGATACACCAAAATATTCGTATGAATGAGGCCTATTTGTGTCCATATTTAGAAATACGGCGACTAGTCTAGGTATTCCGGGAATTCTAATTTTGGTAACTGACCACCAGTGGTGAATCGCATTTTCATGGAGCAACTCCAAAAAAAACTGATAGGATATAAGTGTGATACACCAAAATGTTCGTATGAATGAGGCCTATTTGCGTACATACTTAGAAATGCGGCGACTAGTCTAGGTATTCCAGGAATGCAAATTTTGATAACTGACCACCAGTGGTGAATCGCATTTTCATGGAGCAACTCCAAAAAAAACTGATAGGATATAAGTGTGATACACCAAAATGTTCGTATGAATGGGGCCTATTTGTGTCGATATTTAGAAATGCGGCGACTAGTCTAGGTATTCCAGGAATTCAAATTTTGATAACTGACCACCAGTGGTGAATCGCATTTTCATGGAGCAACTCCAAAAAAAACTGATAGGATATAAGTGTGATACACCAAAATGTTCGTATGAATGGGGCCTATTTGTGTCCATATTTAGAAATGCGGCGACTAGTCTAGGTATTCCAGGATTGCAAATTTTGATAACTGACCACCAATGGTGAATCGCATTTTCATGGAGCAACTCCAAAAAAAACTGATAGGATATAAGTGTGATACACCAAAATGTTCGTATGAATGGGGCCTATTTGTGTCCATATTTAGAAATGCGGCGACTAGTCTAGGTATTCCAGGATTGCAAATTTTGATAACTGACCACCAGTGGTGTATCACATTTGCATGGAGCAACTCCACAAAAAACTGATAGGATATAAGTGTGATACACCAAAATATTCGTATGAATGAGGCCTATTTGTGTCCATATTTAGAAATACGGCGACTGGTCTAGGTATTCCGGGAATTCTAATTTTGGTAACTGACCACCAGTGGTGAATCGCATTTTCATGGAGCAACTCCAAAAAAAACTGTTGGATATAAGTGTGATACACCAAAATGTTCGTATGAATGGGGCCTATTTGTGTCGATATTTAGAAATGCGGCGACTAGTCTAGGTATTCCAGGAATTCAAATTTTGATAACTGACCACCAGTGGTGAATCGCATTTTCATGGAGCAACTCCAAAAAAAACTGATAGGATATAAGTGTGATACACCAAAATGTTCGTGTGAATGAGGCCTATTTGTGTACATACTTAGAAATGCGGCGACTAGTCTAGGTATTCCAGGAATTCAAATTTTGATAACTGACCACCAGTGGTGAATCGCATTTTCATGAAGCAACTCCAAAATGTTCGTATGAATGAGGCCTATTTGTGTCCATATTTAGAAATGCGGCGACTAGTCTAGGTATTCCAGAAATTCAGATTTTGTTTACTAACCACCATTGGTGAATCACATTTGCATGGAGCAACTCCACAAAAAACTGATAGGATATAAGTGTGATACACCAAAATGTTCGTATGAATGAGGCCTATTTGTGTACATACTTAGAAATGCGGCGACTAGTCTAGGTATTCCAGGAATTCAAATTTTGATAACTGACCACCAGTGGTGAATCGCATTTTCATGAAGCAACTCCAAAAAAAACTGATAGGATATAAGTGTGATACACCAAAATATTCGTATGAATGAGGCCTATTTGTGTACATACTTAGAAATGCGGCGACTAGTCTAGGTATTCCAGGAATTCAAATTTTGGTAACTGACCACCAGTGGTGAATCGCATTTTCATGGAGCAACTCCAAAAAAAAAAGATAGGATATAAGTGTGATACACCAAAATGTTCGTATGAATGGGGCCTATTTGTGTCCATATTTAGAAATGCGGCGACTAGTCTAGTTATTCCAGAAATTCAGATTTTGTTTACTAACCACCATTGGTGAATCACATTTGCATGGAGCAACTCCACAAAAAACTGATAGGATATAAGTGTGATACACCAAAATGTTCGTATGAATGGGGCCTATTTGTGTCCATATTTAGAAATGCGGCGACTAGTCTAGGTATTCCAGAAATTTAGATTTTATATACTAACCACCATTGGTGAATCATATTTTCATGGAGCAACTCCAAAAAAAACTGGTAGGGTATAAGTGTGATACACCAAAATGTTCGTATGAATGAGGTCTATTTGTGTACATACCAAGAAATGCGGCGACTAGTCTAGGTATTCCAGAAATGCAAATTTTGATAACTGACCACCAGTGGTGAATCGCATTTTCATGGAGCAACTCCAAAAAAAACTGATAGGATATAAGTGTGATACACCAAAATGTTCGTATGGATGACGCCTATTTGTGTCCATATTTAGAAATGCGGCGACTAGTCTAGTTATTCCAGAAATTCAGATTTTGTTTACTAAACACCATTGGTGAATCACATTTGCATGGAGCAACTCCACAAAAAACTGATAGGATATAAGTGTGATACACCAAAATGTTCGTATGAATGGGGCCTATTTGTGCCCATATTTAGAAATGCGGCGACTAGTCTAGGTATTCCAGAAATTTAGATTTTATATACTAACCACCATTGGTGAATCATATTTTCATGGAGCAACTCCAAAAAAAACTGGTAGGGTATAAGTGTGATACACCAAAATGTTCGTATGAATGAGGTCTATTTGTGTACATACCTAGAAATGCGGCGACTAGTCTAGGTATTCCATGAATGCAAATTTTGATAACTGACCACCAGTGGTGAATCGCATTTTCATGGAGCAACTCCAAAAAAAACTGATAGGATATAAGTGTGATACACCAAAATGTTCGTATGAATGGGGCCTATTTGTGTCCATATTTAGAAATGCGGCGACTAGTCTAGGTATTCCAGAAATTCAGATTTTATTTACTAACCACCATTGGTGAATCACATTTGCATGGAGCAACTCCACAAAAAACTGGTAGGATATAAGTGTGATACACCAAAATGTTCGTATGAATGAGGTCTATTTGTGTACATACCTAGATTTGCGGCGACTAGTCTAGGTATTCCATGAATGCAAATTTTGATAACTGACCACCAGTGGTGAATCGCATTTTCATGGAGCAACTGCACAAAAAACTGATAGGATATAAGTGTGATACACCAAAATGTTCGTATGAATGAGTCCTATTTGCGTCCATATTTAGAAATGCGGCTACTAGTCTAGGTATTCCAGGAATTCAAATTTTGATAACTGACCACCAGTGGTGAATCGCATTTTCATGGAGCAACTCCAAAAAAAACTGATAGGATATAAGTGTGATACACCAAAATGTTCGTATGAATGGGGCCTATTTGTGTCCATATTTAGAAATGCGGCGACTAGTCTAGGTATTCCAGAAATTCAGATTTTATTTACTAACCACCATTGGTGAATCATATTTTCATGGAGCAACTCCAAAAAAAACTGGTAGGATATAAGTGTGATACACCAAAATGTTCGTATGAATGAGGTCTATTTGTGTACATACCTAGATTTGCGGCGACTAGTCTAGGTATTCCAGGAATGCAAATTTTGATAACTGACCACCAGTGGTGAATCGCATTTTCATGGAGCAACTCCAAAAAAAACTGATAGGATATAAGTGTGATACACCAAAATGTTCGTATGAATGAGGCCTATTTGCGTCCATATTTAGAAATGCGGCTACTAGTCTAGGTATTCCAGGAATTCAAATTTTGATAACTGACCACCAGTGGTGAATCGCATTTTCATGGAGCAACTCCAAAAAAAACTGATAGGATATAAGTGTGGTACACCAAAATGTTCGTATGAATGGGGCCTATTTGTGTCCATATTGAGAAATGCGGCGACTAGTCTAGGTATTCCAGAAATTCAGATTTTATTTACTAACCACCATTGGTGAATCATATTTTCATGGAGCAACTCCAAAATAAACTGGTAGGATATAAGTGTGATACACCAAAATGTTCGTATGAATGAGGTCTATTTGTGTACATACCTAGAAATGCGGCGACTAGTCTAGGTATTCCAGGAATGCAAATTTTGATAACTGACCACCAGTGGTGAATCGCATTTTCATGGAGCAACTCCACAAAAAACTGATAGGATATAAGTGTGATACACCAAAATATTCGTATGAATGAGGCCTATTTGTGTCCATATTTAGAAATACGGCGACTAGTCTAGGTATTCCGGGAATTCAAATTTTGGTAACTGACCACCAGTGGTGAGTCGCATTTTCATGGAGCAACTCCAAAAAAAAACTGATAGGATATAAGTGATACACCAAAATGTTCGTATGAATGGGGCCTATTTGTGTCCATATTTAGAAATGCGGCGACTAGTCTAGGTATTCCAGAAATTCAGATTTTATTTACTAACCACCATTGGTGAATCATATTTTCATGGAGCAACTCCAAAAAAAACTGGTAGGATATAAGTGTGATACACCAAAATGTTCGTATGAATGAGGTCTATTTGTGTACATACCTAGAAATGCGGCGACTAGTCTAGGTATTCCAGGAATTCAAATTTTGATAACTGACCACCAGTGGTGAATCGCATTTTCATGGAGCAACTCCACAAAAAACTGATAGGATATAAGTGTGATACACCAAAATGTTCGTATGAATAAGGCCTATTTTTGTACATATTTAGAAATGCGGCGACTAGTCTAGGTATTCCAGAAATTCAGATTTTATTTACTAACCACCATTGGTGAATCACATTTGCATGGAGCAACTCCACAAAAAACTGATAGGATATAAGTGTGATACACCAAAATGTTCGTATGAATGAGGCCTATTTGTGTGCATATTTAGAAATGCGGCGACTAGTCTAGGTATTCCAGGAATTCAAATTTTGATAACTGACCACCAGTGGTGAATCGCATTTTCATGGAGCAACTCCAAAAAAAACTGATAGGATATAAGTGTGATACACCAAAATGTTCGTATGAATGAGGCCTATTTGTGTCCATATTTAGAAATGCGGCGACTAGTCTACGTATTCCAGGAATGCAAATTTTGATAACTGACCACCAGTGGTGAATCGCATTTTCATGGAGCAACTCCAAAAAAAACTGATAGGATATAAGTGTGATACACCAAAATGTTCGTATGAATGGGGCCTATTTGTGTCCATATTTAGAAATGCGGCGACTAGTCTAGGTATTCCAGAAATTCAGATTTTATTTACTAACCACCATTGGTGAATCATATTTTCATGGAGCAACTCCACAAAAAACTGATAGGATATAAGTGTGATACACCAAAATGTTCGTATGAATGAGGCCTATTTGTGTGCATACTTAGAAATGCGGCGACTAGTCTAGGTATTCCAGGAATGCAAATTTTGATAACTGACCACCAGTGGTGAATCGCATTTTCATGGAGCAACTCCAAAAAAAACTGATAGGATATAAGTGTGATACACCAAAATGTTCGTATGAATGGGGCCTATTTGTGTCCATATTTAGAAATGCGGCGACTAGTCTAGGTATTCCAGAAATTTAGATTTTGTTTACTAACCACCATTGGTGAATCACATTTGCATGGAGCAACTCCACAAAAAACTGATAGGATATAAGTGTGATACACCAAAATGTTCGTATGAATGGGGCCTATTTGCGTCCATATTTAGAAATGCGGCGACTAGTCTAGGTATTCCAGAAATTCAGATTTTGTTTACTAACCACCATTGGTGAATCACATTTGCATGGAGCAACTCCACAAAAAACTGATAGGATATAAGTGTGATACACCAAAATATTCGTATGAATGAGGCCTATTTGCGTCCATATTTAGAAATACGGCGACTAGTCTAGGTATTCCAGAAATTCAGATTTTGTTTACTAACCACCATTGGTGAATCACATTTGCATGGAGCAACTCCACAAAAAACTGATAGGATATAAGTGTGATACACCAAAATATTCGTATGAATGAGGTCTATTTGTGTCCATATTTAGAAATGAGGCGACTAGTCTAGGTATTCCAGAAATTTAGATTTTGTTTACTAACCACCATTGGTGAATCACATTTGCATGGAGCAACTCCACAAAAAACTGATAGGATATAAGTGTGATACACCAAAATGTTCGTATGAATGGGGCCTATTTGTGTCCATATTTAGAAATGCGGCGACTAGTCTAGGTATTCCAGAAATTCAGATTTTGTTTACTAACCACCATTGGTGAATCACATTTGCATGGAGCAACTCCACAAAAAACTGATAGGATATAAGTGTGATACACCAAAATGTTCGTATGAATGGGGCCTATTTGTGTCCATATTTAGAAATGCGGCGACTAGTCTAGGTATTCCAGAAATTCAGATTTTGTTTACTAACCACCATTGGTGAATCACATTTGCATGGAGCAACTCCACAAAAAACTGATAGGATATAAGTGTGATACACCAAAGTATTCGTATGAATGAGGCCTATTTGCATCCATATTTAGAAATACGGCGACTAGTCTAGGTATTCCAGAAATTTAGATTTTGTTTACTAACCACCATTGGTGAATCACATTTGCATGGAGCAACTCCACAAAAAACTGATAGGATATAAGTGTGATACACCAAAATGTTCGTATGAATGGGGCCTATTTGTGTCCATATTTAGAAATGCGGCGACTAGTCTAGGTATTCCAGAAATTCAGATTTTGTTTACTAACCACCATTGGTGAATCACATTTGCGTGGAGCAACTCCACAAAAAACTGATAGGATATAAGTGTGATACCCCAAAATATTCGTATGAATGAGGCCTATTTGTGTCCATATTTAGAAATGCGGCGACTAGTCTAGGTATTCCAGAAATTCAGATTTTGTTTACTAACCACCATTGGTGAATCACATTTGCATGGAGCAACTCCACAAAAAACTGATAGGATATAAGTGTGATACACCAAAATATTCGTATGAATGGGGCCTATTTGTGTCCATATTTAGAAATGCGGCGACTAGTCTAGGTATTCCAAAAATTCAGATTTTGTTTACTAACCACCATTGGTGAATCACATTTGCATGGAGCAACTCCACAAAAAACTGATAGGATATAAGTGTGATACACCAAAATATTCGTATGAATGAGGCCTATTTGTGTCCATATTTAGAAATGCGGCGACTAGTCTAGGTATTCCAGGAATGCAAATTTTGATAACTGACCACCAGTGGTGAATCGCATTTTCATGGAGCAACTCCAAAAAAAACTGATAGGATATAAGTGTGATACACCAAAATGTTCGTATGAATGGGGCCTATTTGTATCCATATTTAGAAATGCGGCGACTAGTCTAGGTATTCCAGAAATTCAGATTTTATTTACTAACCACCATTGGTGAATCATATTTTCATGGAGCAACTCCACAAAAAACTGATAGAATATAAGTGTGATACACCAAAATGTTCGTATGAATGAGGCCTATTTGTGTGCATACTTAGAAATGCGGCGACTAGTCTAGGTATTCCAGGAATGCAAATTTTGATAACTGACCACCAGTGGTGAATCGCATTTTCATGGAGCAACTCCAAAAAAAACTGATAGGATATAAGTGTGATACACCAAAATGTTCGTATGAATGAGGCCTATTTGTGTACATACTTAGAAATGCGGCGACTAGTCTAGGTATTCCAGGAATGTAAATTTTGATAACTGACCACCAGTGGTGAATCGCATTTTCATGGAGCAACTCCAAAAAAAACTGATAGGATATAAGTGTGATACACCAAAATGTTCGTATGAATGGGGCCTATTTGTGTCCATATTTAGAAATGCGGCGACTAGTCTAGGTATTCCAGAAATTCAGATTTTATTTACTAACCACCATTGGTGAATCATATTTTCATGGAGCAACTCCACAAAAAACTGATAGGATATAAGTGTGATACACCAAAATGTTCGTATGAATGACGCCTATTTGTGTCCATATTTAGAAATGAGGCGACTAGTCTAGGTATTCCAGAAATTTAGATTTTGTTTACTAACCACCATTGGTGAATCACATTTGCATGGAGCAACTCCACAAAAAACTGATAGGATATAAGTGTGATACACCAAAATGTTCGTATGAATGGGGCCTATTTGTGTCCATATTTAGAAATGCGGCGACTAGTCTAGGTATTCCAAAAATTCAGATTTTGTTTACTAACCACCATTGGTGAATCACATTTGCATGGAGCAACTCCACAAAAAACTGATAGGATATAAGTGTGATACACCAAAATATTCGTATGAATGAGGCCTATTTGTGTCCATATTTAGAAATGCGGCGACTAGTCTAGGTATTCCAGGAATGCAAATTTTGATAACTGACCACCAGTGGTGAATCGCATTTTCATGGAGCAACTCCAAAAAAAACTGATAGGATATAAGTGTGATACACCAAAATGTTCGTATGAATGGGGCTTATTTGTGTCCATATTTAGAAATGCGGCGACTAGTCTAGGTATTCCAGGAATTCAAATTTTGATAACTGACCACCAGTGGTGAATCGCATTTTCATGGAGCAACTCCAAAAAAAACTGATAGGATATAAGTGTGATGCACCAAAATGTTCGTATGAATGGGGCCTATTTGTGTCCATATTTAGAAATGCGGCGACTAGTCTAGGTATTCCAGAAATTCAGATTTTATTTACTAACCACCATTGGTGAATCATATTTTCATGGAGCAACTTCACAAAAAACTGATAGGATATAAGTGTGATACACCAAAATGTTCGTATGAATGAGGCCTATTTGTGTACATACTTAGAAATGCGGCGACTAGTCTAGGTATTCCAGGAATGCAAATTTTGATAACTGACCACCAGTGGTGAATCGCATTTTCATGGAGCAACTCCAAAAAAAACTGATAGGATATAAGTGTGATACACCAAAATGTTCGTATGAATGAGGCCTATTTGTGTACATACTTAGAAATGCGGCGACTAGTCTAGGTATTCCAGGAATGCAAATTTTGATAACTGACCACCAGTGGTGAATCGCATTTTCATGGAGCAACTCCAAAAAAAAACTGATAGGATATAAGTGTGATACACCAAAATGTTCGTATGAATGACGCCTATTTGCGTCCATATTTAGAAATGCGGCGACTAGTCTAGGTATTCCAGAAATTTAGATTTTGTTTACTAACCACCATTGGTGAATCACATTTGCATGGAGCAACTCCACAAAAAACTGATAGGATATAAGTGTGATACACCAAAATGTTCGTATGAATGGGGCCTATTTGTGTCCATATTTAGAAATGCGGCGACTAGTCTAGGTATTCCAGGAATGCAAATTTTGATAACTGACCACCAGTGGTGAATCGCATTTTCATGGAGCAACTCCAAAAAAAACTGACAGGATATAAGTGTGATACACCAAAATGTTCGTATGAATGGGGCCTATTTGTGTCCATATTTAGAAATGCGGCGACTAGTCTAGGTATTCCAGAAATTCAGATTTTATTTACTAACCACCATTGGTGAATCATATTTTCATGGAGCAACTTCACAAAAAACTGATAGGATATAAGTGTGATACACCAAAATGTTCGTATGAATGAGGCCTATTTGTGTACATACTTAGAAATGCGGCGACTAGTCTAGGTATTCCAGGAATGCAAATTTTGGTAACTGACCACCAGTGGTGAATCGCATTTTCATGGAGCAACTCCAAAAAAAACTGATAGGATATAAGTGTGATACACCAAAATGTTCGTATGAATGAGGCCTATTTGTGTACATACTTAGAAATGCGGCGACTAGTCTAGGTATTCCAGGAATGCAAATTTTGATAACTGACCACCAGTGGTGAATCGCATTTTCATGGAGCAACTCCAAAAAAAAACTGATAGGATATAAGTGTGATACACCAAAATGTTCGTATGAATGACGCCTATTTGTGTCCATATTTAGAAATGCGGCGACTAGTCTAGGTATTCCAGAAATTTAGATTTTGTTTACTAACCACCATTGGTGAATCACATTTGCATGGAGCAACTCCACAAAAAACTGATAGGATATAAGTGTGATACACCAAAATGTTCGTATGAATGGGGCCTATTTGTGTCCATATTTAGAAATGCGGCGACCAGTCTAGGTATTCCAGGAATTCAAATTTTGATAACTGATCACCAGTGGTGAATCGCATTTTCATGGAGCAACTCCAAAAAAAACTGATAGGATATAAGTGTGATACACCAAAATGTTCGTATGAATGAGGCCTATTTGTGTACATACTTAGAAATGCGGCGACTAGTCTAGGTATTCCAGGAATGCAAATTTTGATAACTGACCACCAGTGGTGAATCGCATTTTCATGGAGCAACTCCAAAAAAAACTGATAGGATATAAGTGTGATACACCAAAATATTCGTATGAATGGGGCCTATTTGTGTCCATATTTAGAAATGCGGCGACTAGTCTAGTTATTCCAGAAATTCAGATTTTATTTACTAACCACCATTGGTGAATCACATTTGCATGGAGCAACTCCACAAAAAACTGATAGGATATAAGTGTGATACACCAAAATGTTCTTATGAATGAGGCCTATTTGTGTACATACTTAGAAATGTGGCGACTAGTCTAGGTATTCCAGGAATTCAAATTTTGATAACTGACCACCAGTGGTGAATCGCATTTTCATGGAGCAACTCCAAAAAAAACTGATAGGAAATAAGTGTGATACACCAAAATGTTCGTATGAATGAGGTCTATTTGTGTACATACCTAGAAATGCGGCGACTAGTCTAGGTATTCCAGGAATGCAAATTTTGATAACTGACCACCAGTGGTGAATCGCATTTTCATGGAGCAACTCCAAAAAAAACTGATAGGATATAAGTGTGGTACACCAAAATGTTCGTATGAATGACGCCTATTTGTATCCATATTTAGAAATGCAGCGACTAGTCTAGGTATTCCAGAAATTCAGATTTTGTTTACTAACCACCATTGGTGAATCACATTTGCATGGAACAACTCCACAAAAAACTGATAGGATATAAGTGTGATACACCAAAATGTTCGTGTGAATGAGGCCTATTTGTGTACATACTTATAAATGCGGCGACTAGTCTAGGTATTCCAGGAATGCAAATTTTGATAACTGACCACCAGTGGTGAATCGCATTTTCATGGAGCAACTCAAAAAAAAACTGATAGGATATAAGTGTGATACACCAAAATGTTCATATGAATGAGGCCTATTTGTGTACATATTTAGAAATGCGGCGACTAGTCTAGGTATTCCAGAAATTCAGATTTTGTTTACTAACCACCATTGGTGAATCACATTTGCATGGAGCAACTCCACAAAAAACTGATAGGATATAGGTGTGATACACCAAAATATTCGTATGAATGAGGCCTATTTGTGTACATACTTAAAATTGCTAAAATCCAACAGTTTTTGAATAGAAAAGAAGTGTTTATGATTCAATATCCCACGTCATGATCCAATATCCCACGAATTCTGAATAGTATTTCCAACAGAAAAACAGTTGGATTCTGGGAACTTTTTCTAAAGAAAAGCCTAAGATTTTGATGACTTTTTTCTGTGTAAAAGCTTAAAGTGCTGAAGATTTCTTTCTATAGAAATTCTCTTTTACTCTAAGGAAATTTTCCTATAAAAACCTCTTAGATTCTGAACACAATCCCACATAAAACTGCCAGTGTCTGAGAAATTTGTCACAAAGATAACTTT